>JASUUH010000075.1:0-481196 GCA_030449925.1 Citropsis articulata
AAGGTTAGTGGGATCATCTTACTCCTAAGCGGTAAAATGAAATCCTAAATTCAATCAAGCGGCGAGGATGGTATACCCATTCTTGATGAAATAAACAGCCCCAATAGGGATCTTGTTGCCACTGATCATCGCGTATCCGCCCGTTTCATAGGTGATCCTTCTCACCTTAGAGACAAAAATGCTGAGTTACTACATAACTTGAGATGTAGAAAACTTAGTGATTTCCAAAGCTACAAAGCCACTTTCTTCACTCGACTTTTCTTAAGAGATGATGCAAACCATACAACTTGGAAAGAAAAATTCCTTGCTGGTTTACCTACTCTCTTAGGAGAAAAAGTTAGAAACTCTATTAAAGCCCTTCATGACAATCGTATTCCTTATGACGACCTCACCTATGGTGAATTAGTTAGTTTCGTCAACAAGGAAGGTCTAAAGATTTGCCAAGACTTGAAATTACAAAAACGCCTGAAATGGGAGCTTAGACAGTCTAAGCATGAACTAGGCAGCTTTTGTAAACAGTTTAACTATGACCCGTTTAAAGTCTCCACTTCCAAAGACTGTAATGGTAAGTGTTCTCCGAAACCTTACAAGAAACATTACAAGTCAAAACCTTATAAGAAATCCAAATCTGATTTTAGAGAACGCTTTTATAAGAAACCTTCAAGGCCTTATAAGAAGCCCAATTTCTCTAAAAAGAAAGATTACAAAGCCAAACAAAGAACCCCTTTCAATTTCAAAGAAGCCACTTGTTATAAGTGCCACCAAAAAGGTCATACTGCGAGATTTTGCAGAGTCAATAAAAAACTTCACGAGCTTGGTCTCGATGAAGAAACTCTCTCTAAAATCTCTCCTCTGCTCATTGAGTCCTCTGACTCAGATTCAAATTTCTCCTTAACCGGAGACAGTGATCCTTTACAGGTTGATGAATTAAATAATTTTGATTCTGATACTTCTTTTTCAAGCAGTGATGATTCTGATTCAGAATCATATTTAAAGAAAATCAATGTTTTAACTAGGGATCAAGAAACTTTGCTTGAACTTGTTAAACATATTTCTGATCCTACTCTTCAAAAGAATATCTTGATAAACTTTTAAAGACTTTTGATAAACCTGAGACTTCTAAAGCTATAACCATTAAAAAGAATGCCTATGATCTCACTGAAATCTTGGACAAGAAGAAATCCAAGAAAACAACCCCTAATGTTCAAGATCTCCAAAGGGAGATTAAAGACATTAAAATTGAGATCAGAGATTTAAAAGAAAAGCAGAAAAAGGATTCTGAAACCATTCAGCTTTTACTACAAAATCAATTACAAGGTAATTCTGATAATAATTCAAATTCTGATGGTGAAGATCTTAATAACATTGAGTCTATACCTGATGATTTTCTCTGTGTTTTAAAACAAATCACCATAAGAAAATACTTGATTAAAGTCACTTTGTCTTTTTCTAAAGAATTTGAAATTGACGCCATTGCCTTATTTGACACTGGTGCTGATTTGAATTGCATCAAAGAAGATGTTATCCCAAAACATCTGCATCAGAAAACTAAAGAAAGGCTTTCTGCCGCCAACAATTCAAAATTAAAAGTTAATGCAAAAGTTGATGCGTCTGTTCTTAATAATGGATTTAAAATCAAAACCTCTTTTGTTTTAACAAATGATATTAGCCATATCATTATTTTGGGAACTCCGTTTATAAATCTTATAACCCCTTATACTGTAAATTATGATAATATCTCTTTCAAAGCAAAAGAAAAAATTTTAATTTTTCCTTTTATTGAAAAACCTAAAACTAGAGATTTAAATATTGTTAAAGCTTGTTCTGTTTACCAGAATGAAATTAATGTTCTTCTTAAACCAAACAAACTAATTTAGTCTCATTTGCAAAAGAATTGAGTTTTACAAGAATAGAAAGTCATTTGAAAGATGATTTCTTACAAAAGAAAATTTCTGATTTTGAAACTCAAATCAAAAAAGAAATTTGTGCTGATTTACCAACTGCTTTTTGGAAAAGAAAACAACACTTGGTAGATTTGCCTTATGAGCCTTCTTTTGATGAAAGACAAATACCTACTAAAGCCATCCCTATTCAATTGAATGTTGAATTGGAACAACATATAGAAATGAGATTAAAGATTTAGAAAACAAAGGTTTGATTACTAAATCTAGATCTCCTTGGTCTTGTGCCGCTTTCTATGTCAACAAAAATTCTGAAATAGAAAGAGGAACACCAAGACTTGTCATAAACTACAAACCCCTTAATAAAGCTTTAAAATGGATTAGGTACCCAATACCTAATAAAAAGGATTTGCTTCAAAAACTCCATTCTTCATTCATATTTTCGAAATTTGACATGAAATCAGGATTTTGGCAAATTCAAATTCATCCAAATGACCGTTATAAAACTGCTTTTACTGTTCCATTTGGCCAGTATGAATGGACAGTAATGCCTTTTGGTTTAAAGAATGCACCTTCAATTTCAAAGGATTATGAATGACATTTATAATCCCTTTCCGAATTTCAGATTGTTTACATTGATGATGTATTGATTTTTCTCAATCGATAGATCAACATCTTAAACATTTAAAGACTTTTTATTTTACAACTAGAAAGGCTGGTCTTGCTATTTCTAGTACAAAGATTTCTTTATTTCAAACAAAGATCAGGTTTCTTGGTCATTACATTTCAAAAGGAACCATCATTCCTATTGAAAGATCTTTTGCCTTTACTGACAAGTTTCCTGATAAAATCCTTGATAAAACCCAATTGCAAAGATTTTTGGGAAGCTTAAATTATGTTCTTGATTTCTGTCCTAATGCCATTAGGATAGCAAAACCATTGCATGATAGGTTAAAAAAGAAGCCCATTGCATGGTCAGAAGAGCATACTAAAATTGTTAGACAGATAAAGAATATGGTTAAAGACATTCCGTGCTTATTTCTTGCTAATCCTGCATTACCTAAAATTGTTGAAACCGATGCATCAGATTTAGGATATGGTGGGATATTAAAGCAATTGGATAATAATAAAGAACAGGTAGTCCAGTATGTTTCTGCTCATTGGAATGAATGTCAGAAAAATTATTCTACCATTAAAAAAGAGATTTTATCCATTGTTTTATGCATTTCCAAATTTCAAAGCGACTTACTAAATCAAAGATTTTTACTAAGAATTGATTGCAAAGCTGCAAAACATGTTTTAGAAAAAGATGTTCAAAACATTGCATCAAAACAAATTTTTGCACGTTGGCAAGCCATTTTAAGTGTCTTTGATTTCGATATTGAGTTTATTAAAGGAGATACAAATTCTCTCCCTGATTTTCTAACCAGGGAATTTCTTCAAAACAGATAATGCCACCCAAGAAAAGAGACCGGATCTCTGTCCTTAGTCGTATTTCTCTTCTTCCTCTCCAATCAGAATACTATTTCTGGGTTCCAGATTTAGTATTTTCTCTGAGCCTTGTGGTGCACACACTTGCCACAAATAAAGAATTAATAATATCTAAAGACGGTAAAGGAACACTGTAGGTATATCGGCTGGAAACCCGATTGTGCGGACTATTGATCTGGGTCCAAAGGCAGATTAAGTTCTGCATCGATCTGGTAATACAACGCCACGTACCATTTCCCTTTTTAAAATTGGTTATTAAAATTTGACAACAAAGAATTAATTTGATCATTCACCTACTTTCCACGATCCCGGTCCTTATTGGTATCAGAGCCAAGGGGAAGTAGTGTTTTATGGTTTAAAGATTTTGTGTGTGTGTTAAAATTTGGATAAGATTAAAAATTGACTAATCGGTAAAGGGTTGCCTTCGGGTGCTTGGGTAGTATTTGGGTGTAAGTCCCGACGTGTTTACAGGGCAGTAAGACCAACTCTTAGCCTAAGACATTTTACTTTGCCATTTAGAACATTTTGAAGTCTTTTTAAAAATTTTTGCATCTCATGGAGTCTTTGCTCTGTAGAGCACAATCTTTCTCTAGCTCTTCTTCCGAGAAGACTAGTGTTTCAAAGAACGTAGTGAATTCATTGTTGAAAATTTTGATAAAGCAATTGACAATTGGGATTTACCAAAGATTTCTAAAGATAAGATTTACAATATGAAAAAACTCGATTTTCTAAAGACTGATTTTGTCATAAAGACTGAAGAAAGAGATATCACTCTTTCAAAGCCATTTCAGACAATTCATTTATTTTCTGAAGATTCTTTAAAGAATTTAAGAAAAAAGAATTTTAATTATATTCATATCGGTTTAATCCAAGTAGGAATAAAGCCCTTGACTAAAGAAGGATTAAACACTTCTATTCTTGCTGTCCTCAGGGATGGGAGGTTCATCTCCTTTGATGATTCTCTACTCAGTAGTATTGAATCTAGTCTCTGTAAAGGACCCATTTCATTTGACTGCTATCCAAACATAACAGTTTCTCTTAAAGACAAAAATATTTTGGAAAGCATGATCCTACAGATCAAAACTCACAACTACCATATGTTAGAAGGATCTGTTCCGGTCGCCTTGATTTTCAAAATATCATACAAAGCTATGGTCTCAGCGTTCAATACGCAGCATAAATTCCAGTCAAAAAGAGATGAAACTCTTCTCTTGCAGACTGACTTGTCTAAAGCAAACACTGTCATACCTAGACCAATCCAATGGAAAGATATCAATCTTCCAGAAGAATGGATTCTTGAAGGAGCCACTCAACCAGTAATTCCTAAACAATTTGAGCCAAATACAGAGTTGCAAAATGTAACTCAGTATTCAGACGGAAAAGTCAAATTATCCTTTAGGAGATCTACATCTTCTAGATTCTCCGCAACTTCTGATAGAGATTCAATTTCCAGTACTTCAATATTGGAAAAGAAATTCTCAAAAGTCCCTTCGGTCATAAACTTGCCTTTTCAAAGCCAACCGAGGTTTTCCACCTCAGATATACCAAGTACATCTATACGTTCTGTTGATTACACTACTAGTATTCCTCATCCAATCTACACTAGTAGACAACAAGAACTAAAGCAGGAAGAGAAGGAACCTTCTCCTCCGACTTCTCCAACCTTCTCTGCGGTCACAGAGAATGTCATAAATGTCCTTCAAAAAGATTTTGAGTTTGATAAAACTCTTCTTCATAAAGATTTTTATTCACAGAATAACAAAGAAAAAAGACTTTGGTTTTTTAAACATTTCTTAAACCAAAGAAAAGAAATTCAAGAGAATTATTTTGAGTTTGTAAATTTGCATAAAGTCCACATTATGTTTTTTGATTGGTTTGAGATTTATGTTTCTGATAATAATATTTCTTATCCTTTCAAAGAAACAAATCCAATCACAATGCGTAAAAAGGTCACTGAATGGAATCTATCAGACACTGATGGAACCATTGATTCTGAGCATCCCCCTCTTAGGAGCGTAACCATAAACCATGGAGAACCTCCTATTCAGATCAAAGCCTCTCCTTATAAAAACCAAAAGCCAAATGATCCAGAGAAAAATTTAGATAGCATTATTCAACAGAATAATTTCTGCAATGCTAATCTAAATACAATAGGAAAACAGTTGACTAGGATAGAGAGTCAGATCCAAAAGTCAACCATTCAAGTCCCTTCTGATTCATCAAAATCTGATTCCTTGAAAAAGCTTAAAGAACCTATTTTCAAACCTTTCCAGGTTTCGAAACATAGTCAAAAGCTTGTTCAAGATTCTAAATCGGATTTTACCAGAGCCATTAAAGAACAACTTAACAAAATAGAAGCATCTTCTTCTTCTGCTTCTAAAGTACAAATTGCTCCTGATACTCCCCAAACTAGTAGAGTTCAGGAAATAAATCAGGATCAATCATCTTCTATAGCCTCCTCAGATATAGAAGCATTCCAAGAAGATCCTACTCCTAAAGTCAATCGTGTCCATTGGGAATTAGCACTCCCAAACATCAAAACTCCACCAGATCTAGCCATAGATAATAGACCTAGTGCCTTAAACCAATCTCGGTTTAATGCATCTTCAGTCTATGAGTGGAATATTGATGGTATGTCCGAGTACAATATTTTAGGTTTGTTGCAACAGATGACCATGGCAGCCAATGCCTATAAAACCCAATCAGGAACTTCTGACAAGGCCATTGCAGAAATTCTTGTTGCAGGTTTCACTGGTCAACTTAAAGGTTGGTGGGATCATCTTCTCACTAAACAGCAACAAATAGAAATCCTAAATTCAATCCAAACTGACGAGGATGGTATACCCATTCTTGATGAAATAAACAGCCCTATTCAGGATGCTGTTGCCACCTTGATCATCACCATATCCCTTCATTTCATAGGTGATCCTTCTCACCTTAGAGACAAAAATGCTGAGTTACTACATAACTTGAGATGTAGAAAACTTAGTGATTTCCAAAGCTACAAAGCCACTTTCTTCACTCGACTTTTCTTAAGAGATGATGCAAACCATACAACTTGGAAAGAAAAATTCCTTGCTGGTTTACCTACTCTCTTAGGAGAAAAAGTATCAGGTTTTATAGGCATTGGCTGCCATGGTCATCTGTTGCAACAAACCTAAAATATTGTACTCGGACATACCATCAATATTCCACTCATAGACTGAAGATGCATTAAACCGAGATTGGTTTAAGGCACTAGGTCTATTATCTATAGATCCGTGGAGTTTTGATGTTTGGGAGTGCTAATTCCCAATGGACACGATTGACTTTAGGAGTAGGATCTTCTTGGAATGCTTCTATATCTGAGGAGGCTATAGAAGATGATTGATCCTGATTTATTTCCTGAACTCTACTAGTTTGGGAGATCGAGCGATTTATGCTAGAAGCGAAGAAGAAGATGCTTATTTTGTTAAGTTGTTCTTTAATGGCTCGTAAATCCGATTTAGAATCTTGAACAAGCTTTTGACTATGTTTCGAAACCTGGAAAGGTTTGAAAATAGGTTCTTTAAGCTTTTTCAAGGAATCAGATTTTGATGAATCAGAAGGGACTTGAATGGTTGACTTTTGGATCTGACTCTCTATCCTATTTTAAAATTTCAAATACTACCCTTATTGGTATCATTGGCCCTTATGTGAATTCATCAACAAGATTACTTATTTTAAAAATTGATACCATCTTAAGTGACACCACTGCAAAAGCTTGTTGGGGAAGGCACTACTTGATACTCAAGCGCCACAAGACACTGACCGGGCCAAGCCCACGTTCGTCTTGGACTCATTACAGGGAGCGGGGGTGGGACCCACAAAGGACTTACTGTCATTGCTGCCTTCGAATATTTCCATCTCTCCTCCCCCACCAACACTCGAACCCTGGCTGGCTCTGATACCAATAAGGACCGGGATCGTGGAAAGTAGGTGAATGATCAAATTAATTCTTTGTTGTCAAATTTTAATAACCAATTTTAAAAAGGGAAATGGTACGTGGCGTTGTATTACGGATCGATCAGAACTTAATCGCTTTGGACCCGGATCGACTTGCAGATCAATAGTCCGCACAATCGGGTTTCCAGCCGATATACCTACAGTGTTCCTTTACCGTCTTTAGATATTATTAATTCTTTATTTGTGGCAAGTGTGTGCACCACAAGGCTCAGAGAAAATACTAAATCTGGAACCCAGAAATAGTATTCTGATTGGAGAGGAAGAGAAATCTGACTAGACAGATCCGGTCTCTTTGCCTTAGAAGATAGTAGCAGTTGTATGGCAGATCTGATAAAGATCAGTCTGCTAGATGCTTTAAAATAAATTTGCAGAAATTTAAACATACATGACTTTAAACTTTATTACAGTCTTTAAATAAAGACATGAATTGAACTTACATGTAGACTTGAAATTGAATGCTTTAAAGAAATAGTACAGAAAGAGTTTGAGAAATAATTTTAGAAGACAGGAAAATTTCCTCGAAGTCTTCTTTGATTTCTCAAAGTTGAGAGGATTAGAGGAGAGGAGAAAAGAACGAACTGCCTCTTCAAACTCCTTTGCTTCTTTATATAGACTTGAGAGGCTTGCAAAGTCTTCAAAGTTGGTGGAGACATTATGGGGGTGGCCCCACATGTCGGAGCATCTTTTGACTTTTGCTTTTGCTTTAGTGATGAGTAGCCCCACATGTCGGAGCATACAAACAAAATGAAATTACAAAAAATAACGGATCACCGATAATAAAGACGGATCACCGATTACAATAATAAATAACGGATCACCGATAACATAGACGGATCACCGATTACAATAATAAATAACGGATCACCGATATCATAGACGGATCACCGATTACAATAACCTTTAATGCTTTAGAGGAGGGAGGATTCCGAAGCAGTCATCTTCGTTGTCATCTCCGAGGGATATGAATGGCTCTTCACTGTCATGATCTGAGGAACCGGCGACAGAAGACTCTGATCTTGTTGCGAGGAGCTGTTCCATGACTTTAAAATATTCTTCTTCAGTCTTGGCACTGGCCAAAAGGGACTGAGCTTTAGATTTCTGGGAAAGGAAAGTTCCCTGAGCTTTGACATCTCTAATACTGGGGGTTTGGATATGTGAGGATAGCCAGTTTTGGACTATGGTAATGGATAGCTTTGAATGTTCGTCAAATTTTGACCACCATTTTACTTTAAAGGTTCTTTGAAGGATGAGCTGGGATTCTTGGGTATGAAACCTAAGGTTCCACATCCATACCCATGGTAGGAAGAAGTTCGTACAGAAACAGAGAAATGGAGAAAAACGTTTCTCAGATTCTGTAGGGGTATAATGGGCTTTGAAAAGATTTAGACAACTGGTGGCGTTAGGAGTGAGGATGTCCGGGCTTGGACCAAAATAATTCCACCATTGTTGGAACCAGTTTGGTAAGCTTTGCACGGTTATTTTTGAATTGAAGAAGAATAACCATGAATGGGACTTTTTTGGATTTTGAATGAAGAAGGTGTTGAACCAGGCCTGTTGGTAATCCCAATAGGTGAAAGAAAGGCAATGGTTCATTTGATTTTGAAAATTTAGCGGGAAGGCTTTAGGCTTGTGGAGTAGGTCATTCCACTGTTTTGGGCTCAAGACTTTTAGGATGGTTGCCGTAGAATAGGCAGGCTCAGAATGAGCATCACTGAGATAAAAATGTTTGAATTTCACAGATTCTGTGAATTCCAAAATGCTTTGATAGTAAGGCTGGGGTTTTGATAAATCCCATGGTTTGAAAAACCAGCCTTTGGGAAAAATCTTTAGCATTGCTTGAAATGGGTCAGTATGGTAAAACCCATCTTCCATAGATAAAATGTTTTGGAAATAGGTTTTATCAAACCATTCCGAAGTTTTCTTTAAAAGCTTTGTTTGTGAAAGGACAATCTGGGAGGATGAACTTTCACCAGAAAGAACTATGTTTTGAGAAGAAGTTTTTGAAATTTCTTTAGAAATGGATTTTTCTTTTTGAATTTCTTCTTTTGGAGAAATCTGACTTTGGGAAAAGCTTTGTAAGGCGAGCATAAGCTCAGGAGATTTAGAAATGGATTGCATCCATTCTTTTACCTGTTCCTGGGAGGAAAGGGCTTTAGATCGAGCTTCATGAGCTTCCTGTTCTTCTACCATATCAATCCAAGATTTGATAGGCTTTGCAGATGTGATTGCTGAAGAGAGCAATTTTTCTTTAGGAGGAGAGGATGCTTTAGAGGGTGTCTGGGACACAGGGTCTTTGAGGATCCCTTTCCCTTTGTCTCTTTTCTTGGGTGGCATTATCTGTTTTGAAGAAATTCCCTGGTTAGAAAATCAGGGAGAGAATTTGTATCTCCTTTAATAAACTCAATATCGAAATCAAAGACACTTAAAATGGCTTGCCAACGTGCAAAAATTTGTTTTGATGCAATGTTTTGAACATCTTTTTCTAAAACATGTTTTGCAGCTTTGCAATCAATTCTTAGTAAAAATCTTTGATTTAGTAAGTCGCTTTGAAATTTGGAAATGCATAAAACAATGGATAAAATCTCTTTTTTAATGGTAGAATAATTTTTCTGACATTCATTCCAATAATGACATCTTGGACTACCTGTTCTTTATTATTATCCAATTGCTTTAATATCCCACCATATCCTAAATCTGATGCATCGGTTTCAACAATTTTAGGTAATGCAGGATTAGCAAGAAATAAGCACGGAATGTCTTTAACCATATTCTTTATCTGTCTAACAATTTTAGTATGCTCTTCTGACCATGCAATGGGCTTCTTTTTTAACCTATCATGCAATGGTTTTGCTATCCTAATGGCATTAGGGAAAATCAAGAACATAATTTAAGCTTCCCAAAAATCTTTGCAATTGGGTTTTATCAAGGATTTTATCAGGAAACTTGTCAGTAAAGGCAAAAGATCTTTCAATAGGAATGATGGTTCCTTTTGAAATGTAATGACCAAGAAACCTGATCTTTGTTTGAAATAAAGAAATCTTTGTACTAGAAATAGCAAGACCAGCCTTTCTAGTTGTAAAATAAAAAGTCTTTAAATGTTTAAGATGTTGATCTATTGATTGAGAAAAAATCAATACATCATCAATGTAAACAATACAGAATTCGGAAAGGGGATTATAAATGTCATTCATAATCCTTTGAAATTCTGAAGGTGCATTCTTTAAACCAAAAGGCATTACTGTCCATTCATACTGGCCAAATGGAACAGTAAAAGCAGTTTTATAACGGTCATTTGGATGAATTTGAATTTGCCAAAATCCTGATTTCATGTCAAATTTCGAAAATATGAATGAAGAATGGAGTTTTTGAAGCAAATCCTTTTTATTAGGTATTGGGTACCTAATCCATTTTAAAGCTTTATTAAGGGGTTTGTAGTTTATGACAAGTCTTGGTGTTCCTCTTTCTATTTCAGAATTTTTGTTGACATAGAAAGCGGCACAAGACCAAGGAGATCTAGATTTAGTAATCAAACCTTTGTTTTCTAAATCTTTAATCTCATTCCTACAATGTTGTTCCAATTCAGCATTCATTTGAATTGGGCGGGCTTTAGTAGGTACTTGTCTTTCATCGAAAGAAGGCTCATAAGGCAAATCTACCAAGTGTTGTTTTCTTTTCCAAAAAGCAGTTGGTAAATCAGCACAAATTTCTTTTTTGATTTGAGTTTCAAAATCAGAAATTTTCTTTTGTAAGAAATCATCTTTCAAATGACTTTCTATTCTTGTAAAACTCAATTCTTTTTGCAAACAGACTAAATTAGTTTGTTTGGTTTTAAGAAGAACATTAATTTCATTCTGGTAAACAGAACAAGCTTTAACAATATTTAAATCTCTAGTTTTAGGTTTTTCAATAAAAGGAAAAATTAAAATTTTTTCTTTTGCTTTGAAAGAGATATTATCATAATTTACAGTATAAGGGGTTATAAGATTTATAAACGGAGTTCCCAAAATAATGATATGGCTAATATCATTTGTTAAAACAAAAGAGGTTTTGATTTTAAATCCATTATTAAGAACAGACGCATCAACTTTTGCATTAACTTTTAATTTTGAATTGTTGGCGGCAGAAAGCCTTTCTTTAGTTTTCTGATGCAGATGTTTTGGGATAACATCTTCTTTGATGCAATTCAAATCAGCACCAGTGTCAAATAAGGCAATGGCGTCAATTTCAATTCTTTAGAAAAAGACAAAGTGACTTTAATCAAGTATTTTCTTATGGTGATTTGTTTTAAAACACAGAGAAAATCATCAGGTATAGACTCAATGTTATTAAGATCTTCACCATCAGAATTTGAATTATTATCAGAATTACCTTGTAATTGATTTTGTAGTAAAAGCTGAATGGTTTCAGAATCCTTTTTCTGCTTTTCTTTTAAATCTCTGATCTCAATTTTAATGTCTTTAATCTCCCTTTGGAGATCTTGAACATTAGGGGTTGTTTTCTTGGATTTCTTCTTGTCCAAGATTTCAGTGAGATCATAGGCATTCTTTTTAATGGTTATAGCTTTAGAAGTCTCAGGTTTATCAAAAGTCTTTAAAAGTTTATCAAGATATTCTTTTTGAAGAGTAGGATCAGAAATATGTTTAACAAGTTCAAGCAAAGTTTCTTGATCCCTAGTTAAAACATTGATTTTCTTTAAATATGATTCTGAATCAGAATCATCACTGCTTGAAAAAGAAGTATCAGAATCAAAATTATTTAATTCATCAACCTGTAAAGGATCACTGTCTCCGGTTAAGGAGAAATTTGAATCTGAGTCAGAGGACTCAATGAGCAGAGGAGAGATTTTAGAGAGAGTTTCTTCATCGAGACCAAGCTCGTGAAGTTTTTTATTGACTCTGCAAAATCTCGCAGTATGACCTTTTTGGTGGCACTTATAACAAGTGGCTTCTTTGAAATTGAAAGGGGTTCTTTGTTTGGCTTTGTAATCTTTCTTTTTAGAGAAATTGGGCTTCTTATAAGGCCTTGAAGGTTTCTTATAAAAGCGTTCTCTAAAATCAGATTTGGATTTCTTATAAGGTTTTGACTTGTAATGTTTCTTGTAAGGTTTCGGAGAACACTTACCATTACAGTCTTTGGAAGTGGAGACTTTAAACGGGTCATAGTTAAAGCTTACAAAAGTCCTAGTTCATGCTTAGAGGCATCAAGCTCCATTTCAGCGTTTTGTAATTTCAAGTCTTGGCAAATCTTTAGACATTCCTTGTTGACGAAAATAACAAATTCACCAAAGTTGAGGTCGTCATAAGTAATACAATTGTCATGAAGTGCTTTAATAGAGTTTCTAACTTTTCTCCCAAGAGTAGGTAAACCAGCAAGGAATTTTTCTTTCCAAGTTGTATGGTTTGCATCATCTCTTAAGAAAAGTCGAGTGAAGAAAGTGGCTTTGTAGCTTTGGAAATCACTAAGTTTTCTACATCTCAAGTTATGTAGTAACTCAGCATTTTTGTCTCTAAGGTGAGAAGGATCACCTATGAAATGAAGGGATATGGTGATGATCAAGGTGGCAACAGCATCCTGAATAGGGCTGTTTATTTCATCAAGAATGGGTATACCATCCTCGTCAGTTTGGATTGAATTTAGGATTTCTATTTGTTGCTGTTTAGTGAGAAGATGATCCCACCAACCTTTAAGTTGACCAGTGAAACCTGCAACAAGAATTTCTGCAATGGCCTTGTCAGAAGTTCCTGATTGGGTTTTATAGGCATTGGCTGCCATGGTCATCTGTTGCAACAAACCTAAAATATTGTACTCGGACATACCATCAATATTCCACTCATAGACTGAAGATGCATTAAACCGAGATTGGTTTAAGGCACTAGGTCTATTATCTATGGCTAGATCTGGTGGAGTTTTGATGTTTGGAGTCTAATTCCCAAAGGACACGATTGACTTTAGTATTAGGATCTTCTTGGAATGTACATGTCGGGAGGCTATAGAGATGATTGATCTGATTTATTTCACGAACTCTACTAGTTTGGGGAGTATCAGGAGCAATTTGTACTTTAGAAGCAGAAGAAGAAGATGCTTCTATTTTGTTAAGTTGTTCTTTAATGGCTCTGGTAAAATCCGATTTAGAATCTTGAACAAGCTTTTGACTATGTTTCGAAACCTGGAAAGGTTTGAAAATAGGTTCTTTAAGCTTTTTCAAGGAATCAGATTTTGATGAATCAGAAGGGACTTGAATGGTTGACTTTTGGATCTGACTCTCTATCCTAGTCAACTGTTTTCCTATTGTATTTAGATTAGCATTGCAGAAATTATTCTGTTGAATAATGCTATCTAAATTTTTCTCTGGATCATTTGGCTTTTGGTTTTTATAAGGAGAGGCTTTGATCTGAATAGGAGGTTCTCCATGGTTTAAAGATTTTGTGTGTGTGTTAAAATTTGGATAAGATTAATCGATATCTTAACTGTCTAATCGATTTAATTACATCTTATTCCTTGATACTTACTGGTTTTCTCTAATGATCATTTTCAACATACTAAATATGTTGACACACTCTGGCCAGAGAATTTTATGATCAAGTGCTGAAAACCCATCAAGAGATGTGTCGTACAAATTCTATATTGTTAATCTATAACTCCAATACTCATAATTGCTCCCACCAAGATACCGGGTAATCTTGACCACAAGTGTGTGTCATGCCCAATGGTAACTCAAATGGAATAACAATTACAATCATGAAATCATAATTAACTCAAGATTAAGATTACAGTAAAATCAATGCCTATGAGATTTAATAAGTCTGACAGTCATTTCAAGGTTAATTAAATCTCATGTGTGATCCAGCTCAATGCAATCAAACTACATCAGTAAATTCATACATGATTAAAACAAATCATTCAATGAATTTACTACAGTCTAAACATAAATAGAGCGCCCAACTCTATTTATCAACTGCGAACTTAATTTATTTAATCATAAGATAACTTGTATTTATGTCTTTTGTGAATCCATATGATGATCACATAAATACATATAATATGATTAAACGGACCTTTTCAATACATTTATGCAATTGAAAATATCTTAAATATTTTATTAATCAGAAAATACATTAATATGCTTTAAAAGAGCATATTATCCCAACAATAATTTCAATAAAGATGAGCAGAATGGTGGTTTAACTTGCTGATTGTGAGTTGAAATTAGAAGAAAGTTTAGAATATATAAGAGGTAATATAATTAAATAATAAATTTATTGTGAAAAATTATTTTGAAAAAAGTTCCAAAAATTTTATTTTTTTTTCTTTTTGAAGTCTTCCAAATAATTTGCTGGAAGCTTTTCGAAATATTATTATTATTCTTCTGAACTATTTTCACCCGGAAAAGTTTATGTTTATTAATAATTATGACATGCAACTAAGTAAAATTGAGAAAATATAGAGAAAAAAATTGGACACATGGATTTTATGTGGAAAAACTTGGCATAAATTGGGGTAAAAACAACTAGTAGAAGAATTTTACTATTCAATTAAGAATTACAACTCTTTTCTTTAAATACAATCACAAAATAATTTTTCTCTCATTGCATTTAGAGAAAACAACTCTCTCACTCAAAAAAATATATATAAACAAGAAATTAATTTTTCCCTCTTTTCCAGCTCTCAACACTCTCTCTCTTATACTAGATGCAATATAAATACGTAGAAAATTAAGGAAATCATCATCATCATCATTATTGTAATTGTTATTGTTATTTTACCAGAAACTAATTAAAAATAGTTACTTGAACTTTGGCCAAAAGATAAATAAAATAATTTTTCAAAAAATGATATATCTCATTAATACTTTTATATTTGTGGCATCTACTTAAGGGTTTTCAAAAGTTGACTCGAATGATTTCATATTATTTCTGTACTTTAGCCAAAAAATAAATTCATATTTTATTTTTAAAATTAGGGTCTAGCTACCTTACAACGGTGGTACAATACCACTTCTTTTGCCTTTTCTAACAACACCACTGTAAATTTTTATATAACAACTTCCACTCAATTTTATTTAAAATTTGTTTTATAAGTATTAAAATAAGTACTACATACATCCGTAGGCACATTTCATTCAGCCCTTTATACTATTTCATATTTGTAATTGTTTTATTCTATGCTGTATTTGTATCAAAATACCCCTCTTTACTACTTTGAAATTGAATCATTGACATGTTTAATTTAAATCCTTACACTTCTTTTTACTTACAAATTTCATTTAACACTTTAAATTCTTTTTATTTTTTAAATATTATGGTACTTTTTTTAATTCACAACAAATTATGTGACCCAATAGCACTATTACATAAAGTATTAATATTTTTCATACTCTTATTTTTATCATGTTATTTAATTCAAGTATTCTTATCTTGTAGGTGCATTTGGTTAATCATTATGTGTTTCATTAAGTTCAATTGTATTATGCTTTATCAAATTAGGTTGTATTAAGCTATAATTTAGCAAAATATTTTATGTAGTATGGACTGATATTACATTTATTAAAATTTATTTATTATTATGTATGAAGGATTAAAATTTATTTATAATATATGAAGGGTAAAAAAAAAAAAAATTCAATAGTCTAGTTTATAATTTGAATAGACCAAGAGTTCGAACTACAACTGATCATTCTTAATAAGTGAAGTTATTTCTTTTTCTTAATGTTTCTCATAAATTTGACTCGATTGTGTACCAGAGAAGGCACTCTGACTCTTATTAGATTGTGTTATTTGATTTTAGTAAATCCGGGTTCGAGTTTTCTCTAGCTAATGAGAGAATACCCAAAAGTCCTCTCTCAAACATTTTGACATGTATTTACAGACCAAAAGATGGATTTGACAAGAGATTTTAATTTTAGATATAAATCTCCACATTCATTCAAGCAGGGGAAATTTAATAGGCCAATGGGTTTGGTTTTTATTGGTTGAAGATGGAGTATGACATATATATGGTATAATGTTCGTGAATCATGAAGATCAAAATTTGCTTCTGTCTTCCACACCACATCAATATGGGCTATTGGGCATTACATGCTTTAATATTTTTATTATTAGAAAATTTATTAATAAAGTAAATTTCAGTAATTAGTAGTATAATAATTTTTTAGGAATAATAAGTGAAAAGATGTAAGGTGTTAAATAAATTAAAGAATGAATATAATCAGAAATTATCTTAATAATTTTAAATACATTATAAATAAAAAATTAAGTAAGGGACTAAATAAAATTTAAGAAAAGACATAAGAAGTGTAAAGCGTTAAATGAAATTTGAAATGGATGTAAAAAATGCCTAGATATTTAGAAATAAATTATAATTAAAAAGGAGGGTAAGGTTCTAAATAAAATATGTCAATGATTTACTTTCAAAATAATAAAGAGAGACTGTTGTAATATAGGTGCAATATAGAATAAAAATTTGTAGATATAAAATAGTATAAGGTGTTAACTGAAATGTGTCCAAGGATGCAGGTTAATAATTATTGAGAATTTTAAATAAAAATGATTCAATACTTACCATTTTTTAGTTGAAAGTAGAAGGCTGTGTCTGTATCAACTAAAGAAACAAAATAGGTTGACAGCTAAAAAGATAAAATGAAATTGGTAAAAAGTTTCACCACTTTTATGAACCTTCCGTGAGGTTTTATGCTACGAAAATAGTAATTTCATGCCAAGCTGCCTTGAATGGTTGGTGAGTATTGAGAAAACTCTTTTTCCTTCAGCAAAAGCATAGATGCTATAATTTCAGTGAAGATGCTTAGAATCACGGTTTAACTTGCTCATTGTAAGTTGAAACTTAGAGAAATTTTAGAATACATACAAAATAATATAATTAAATAATAAATATTAATTTTGTGAAAAATTGTTTTGAAACAAAATTCTAAAATTTTATTTCTTTTTTCTTTTGGAAGTCTACCAAATAATTTGTTGGAAGCTGCCTGAGGTTAGTTGCAGAGGAATTTCGAAATAATATTTTTCTTTTGAACCATTCTCACTTGGAATTTTTTTGTTTGTTAGGAATAATGATATGCAATTAAGGTGAAATTGAGAAAATAATGAAGGTAAAATTAGACACATGAATTTTATGTGGAGAAATCTGGAATAAACTAGGGTAAAAAATCACTAGTAAAAATTGAAATATGAAATCTCAATTTTACTATTTAATTGAGAATTACAACTCTTTTTCTCTAAATACAAGGTCTAGGTACAATGTAACTGTGTTTCATACACCATTTTTTGTCTTTTTGTGATATAACCATTGGATTCAACCCTAAAGTTGCAAAATCTATTCCAACGACATGAATGCAATTACTTGGTTATTAATGATGCAGTCCCTTCTGTTTACTAAAAAAATAAATAAAGATTAAGTTTCAAAATTTTAACACATGAGTTTGTTAAAATATTTTATTACATGTGTCAAAGGTAATTTAGTAAATGAACATATTTGTATATTAAAAATATGGATGGATTATTTTAACTTGCTAAAATACTCTCCACTCTCATTTACTTCAAATACCAATTGGATTATAATAATATTATCTTGTGTTCTGAATATAAGATTAGATAAGATCTTATATAAAATTTGACAATATTAAAATAATAAATAAATAAATATTAAATAAATGTTTGGATTTAGCCGCGGCCGCATTTTTGTCACACTCTGTCTTAGAGATGGCAAAAATGCCCATCGGCACCGGACTCGACCCGGACCCAGCGTATGCGGTCCGGGTTTTACCCAGACCAGATGTATGGAAAAGTCAGGTTCGGGCATTGATTTCAATGCCCGACTACTTCCGGCAAGGTCCGATCATAGCACCAAGAACTCAGAATCCGGACCGTACCCGATTTTTTATGAAGTAAAAAAAAAAAAGAAAGGAAAATATTGCTTTAGAAAAAGTCGAAAGCGCAACAAGTAAGTGCTTTTACAAAGTCGAAAGCGCAACAAGTAAAAGGCCTTTTCAAAGGGAGAAATTTACGGGAAAGTGGTGGGCATGAACACTCCACCTTCAAAGTTCAAACTATTGCTTTAGAAAAAACTCTTTCAATTGCTTTTTCGCACTTACACGGAAAGCACTTCATGGAATGGTGCTTTATTAACAAGGTACCTTTTTGAGGCTTTAGCCTTGACAAATTGTTTACGGGCCACTGTTATGTTACGCAATAAACTTAGGGGAGCCCATGAAATTGAGCTGCCATTATGGGGGCAGACAAAACTCAGATAAAAATTCGTGCCTGGATAGTGTGGAGCTTAACCCGGCCCGCATATGAAAAATTCAGTTCAGGCCCGGATAACTGTGTGTGTCATGCGGGCCGATTCTAGGCAATCCCTCGATCCGACCCAAACTTTTACCAACCTACTTAGCTTTTTGTTCTTCATTAATTCTCAAATTAGTCGGACCATTACTGTTGGCAATACTGTTCTTGGCTTTTATGTTATAATGTGAGCTCTAACAAGTTGATAAGAGAAAAATTATTTACCTTTTCTTAAAATATTAAAAAGAGATGCACATATTATTCCCATAGAAACTGGCGTGCATAACAATAAATATTAAAAACGAAAATAAAATAAATAAAAGTTAAATAAATAATTTGGAGGGATATCATATTGAATATTCTGGGTGTATTGCTTACTTCTTAAATAAAAATCCTATTAAAAAAAATTTATTAAAAAATAAAACGAATTTCCTAACACCCATGCTTCATTAAAATCTTGTTAGTGTACCTGCAGAGCGAGAAACAAACAACTGATGACAGCTTTAAAAAAAAAAAGATAAATGATTAAAGCCTTGAACTTTGGCAAAAAGTTAGATTAAAAAAAAATTGAAAATTTGAACATTGGGGGCGCGGCGCAGAGGCTGGCAGGTTGTTAATTGAAGACGGAATAACGTGAGGCAATGGGCAAATTTCCAGAAAAAGAACAATTGTACCTCTATCTTTACGTTTGAAGGGAAAAGGCTAAAATTTTTCATGGAAAATTCGACGTGTTTTTCTCGAGTAAGACAAAATCAACTATTATCCAGAAATTTTGACCAGAAGAATTCTTTTGAAACGGACATTTAAGTTTGTAAATTCATCTCTCAAATGACTCTCAAACTACATTAATTTAATGAAAATCTAGACGCAATGCAGAGAGTCTTAATTAACTTAGCCAATGTTCATTTGAGCAATTGCATTTAAAGATTCAATTGATGAAAAATAATGAAAATTCGTAATTAATGGATAAGAGATTCTGATCAGATAAAAATAATTGAATGTGACAACGGAATATATACATATAAATATTAAAATAGTGATTCACTGTAGAATAGTGAAAATGTTTCTCCTAGGGATGGCAATGGGGTGGGATGGGGGTGGGGATGCCTACCCCATTCTCCACCCCATTAAAAATTTTGCCTCCATTCCCCACCACATTCCCCGATAAATTTAGTGGGGTGGGGATGGGAAATCCCCACACTACAAGAAAACTGCCAATAGATGACAGCCACTTTATGATAGAAATGACTTTATCATATAAGAATGATGGATGTGTGATAGAATTAAGGTCTGTCAAATAATTAATGATGTACTTATGATAGAAATATTATATATCAATACGTTATGATACATGTATGATAGAAATTTACTCAGTCACACACATTATGATAGAAATCTAATGTTGACCGCATTTGACGAAATTTAAAAGTATTATTTTAAGTTTTTGAAAAAGTTAAACGCAGCGTTTAACATATGAAATGATTATTAAGAAAAAAAAAACAAAACGATGCGTTTAACGAAAGTGTAAGCCAAAAAAAAAACCTAAGTCCTAAACATTCACTGCACAAATCACTTCACTCTCACGCGTGCGCAAAGGCCATTGAAACCTAAGGGGCAGTCACCGTCACTCTCACTCTACTCTGAAACCCTAGCTACAGTCACCGTTACACCCTTATTCAATCCTTGGCATATTTTCGTCACTGTTACTCTCACAATCAACGGTTAAAGGTTTGGCTGGAATTTTCTGTAGGAGTTACCATTGAAATTTTCAGTTGCTGGAGGTTGCGTGGCTACTCCAGATCGTCTCTCACAAGTTCCTAAGGCAAATAATAACCTGGATTTGCTGCTGGATTAGGCTCGTGACAGATCGCAGATTTGTTGACTGTGAGCCGGTATTGCTCGATCCGGTGGTGACTGACTTCGGCAGTGGCAAATCGGAGCTGGGTTGGTTTGCAGATGACGGTAGCTGCTGTTTAGAGACGTCCAAGGTGATCAAAGAAAGGGTTGGAACAACGATTTTGTTGGGAGGTAAAAGCCGTGAGCTGGGTTTTTTTGTTGATTGAATTTTTACTGTTTTTAGTTGTCGATTTTTGTTAAGATGAGGAAGGGATGGCTATTTCTTAAGTATTTGGGATATTATCATGTTGTTGGGGAAGATGTTGTGTGCTTGTTCAGGTGAGCAATTCAAATTCGAGGCCGAGGATGCACCACAGTCACCGGAGTCATTGGCCACTAGAGATTTCTCGGCCAGTGGCTTTTCTTCGAGAGCCACTGGAGATTGGGATTCCAAAGTTGATGATATTCAAGTGGATGAAGCTGAATCAACTCTCAAAGAAGCTCTCTCCTTAAACTATGAAGTGGGTTTTGGTGATTTATTGCTAATCATGATTAACTTTTTAATTAATTGTGTGTTTTGTTTTGATAGCTGGTTAGTAAATGGTTTGAATTGAATTGAGTTTAAGAAGCAAGGGCTTTGTTGGGGAGGCTCGAGTACCAGAGAGGGAATTGTGATGCTGCACTTCAGGTATTCCAGGGTATTGATATTGCGAGTTTAACCCACAGAATGACGGTATTGTTGAGAGAACACGCCCAGCATCGTTCCAAGGGTGAGAAGGGTGATTACATGCCTCCTCACGGTTTAATGTCATTGCACTCGGTCGCTTCTTACGGAAGCAATCTTACTCAAGGCAAAATCATTGGAAGAACTCGGACATTGTAGAGGTATTACCTTTTCATCTTTTCACATTATGCTTAGGAAATTGTTTATATGGAATTGGTTGTGAAAGTTTCAAGAAACTTTTGTAATGCATGACGATCTAGCTAAGTACAAATGTTTTCTTGATGAATGTTATTTGGACAATAATGTGATTAGACATAGGGGGTGGTATGAATTTTTGTAATTTTAGAGTTTTTTGTATAAAGCAATGATGATCCGTAGGGATGGGATTGCGATAGATTGGTATATGTATTTGCAAGTTCGATGTGCAACTGAAAATTTCTCTTTCATCAGAGGCTGCAAAGGTGCAAAATAATTACGGACATAGTTGAATCAGGGGGCCCAATGGTATGCCCGAGGGTTTTGGAGAGGGCGCAAGTTGCAGGAGATGTTTCACAAAGCTCTAGAGTTGCTCCCACATCTGTGGATAAAGGCAGGCTTGTAAGTTGATTATTGAATTTTGGTATCTATTGGTTTTGTACATGAACTAACTCTTGAAAAAAGAAAAAAAGAGTAATCGTTTGAGTATTCAACTTCTCGTTGACTGATTTATTAGTAAACAGTATATTTTCTCGATTAGAGCTGTAGTAGTTTATTATAAGTATGTTGATGATTAAGGAGTTAGTTTTATATTCGTGTTGCAGGTCAGTTCTATTCTTGGAAAATGAAAACTAATTCTGTCAAGGCAATTTAGAAAACAAAGTGGGGCTCCGACAAATCTTTTACATTTCAAATTACTTGGCAGTATCTGTCCCTGTTGAACATGTGTCACCTTCCTTTGACTCTTATTCCATCAATTCCACGCTTGAAAGGTAACCAATCAGATCATAATATCACAATCTGTAGCCTTCTTCTTGGACACGATTGCAGTCACCTGGCAGAAAACGGTTGGAATATTTTACCATTGCCCGTGGCTGCGATCCTTTGAAACAAGCGAAGGTCTGCATCTTTGATATTTTCTGTTAACATTTGCATTTGGCTTTGAATTTCTAAGTGGTTTAGTTGCTGAGTTTCTGTTATCTCTTCCATGCTTTGGGTATTTTAGGTGGAAGTCTCGGTGCATGAGAACTCTGTTTGGTAGGAAAGCACTTTTGCGAACGCATTATGCCTGTGAATCTTGTGGCCGACTCTAAAGGAAATAAACTAATTTCATTCATAAAACTTCTCTAAGGTGTTAGAAATTTTCAGCCATGACTGCTGTCACTGAAAGCGACTGAAGGTCTGTGCATGCTGATATTTACTGTTAACATTTGCATTTGGCTTTGAATTTTTAAGTGGTCTAGTTGCTGAGTTTCTGTTATCTCTTCCATGCTTTGGGTATGTTAGGTGTAAGTCTCGGTGCATGAGAACTATGTTTGGTAGGAAAGCACTTTTGCAAACGCATTATGTGAAACCAAAGAATTTCTTTGCTGTTTTTTTATTTCAGCTTCCATTGGGTTTTGGTTGTGATTGATGTGGCAAAAAAAGAAGTGTTTTATTTAGATCCTAAGGGGTACGATGCTCCTGATCCTGATTTAGAACAGCTGATTAAATCGTATGTATTCCTTTACATCTCATAATCCTAATATTCTTACATTCCTTAATATATTTTCGATACTTTTAACCAATGTGCTTTATTCATACAGTGCTATGACACTGTTATCAGCTGAGGATTGTAAAGAAAGATGGAATTATGGCTATAAGATTAGATTTGTGAAGATAAACTAATTATCTTAACTAAAATTTTGTGTATCTACCACTTTAAGCCTAAAATGGAATATATTTATAATTTTTTTTTTGTTTATAACTGTGAATAGACCCCTCAGCAACCAGGAAGCATGGAATGTGGCTATTATGTCTTGAGGTTTATGAAGGACATTATAGCAGACCTTAGTTTGCTAATAAATGATGTGAGTCAGTAATGAATAAAATCGTAGGATTGGTTTATACCATACGCACTGCATTATTATAGAAATTTGATACCAACTAATTTTATGGTTTTTAGTTTCATGGGAAGGTCATTGGATGCCTTTTTCTCTTGTTAAACTTGATACATTTGTTCTTAGTTGCTGGATTTTGTTCTTAGTTCTGCACATACAGATTGACAGAATTGAAGCTACTGGACTTGAGAGTTTGGCTGGGTATTTTTCAACATGGTAGTTTATATATGTACTGGATGTTTACTGGAATTATGATATATATACTGAATGTTACTGGAATTATGGTATATATACTGGATGTTTACTGAAATTATGGATTAAGTTCTGCCACTGGATGCTTTTTTTGCTTGTAAAACTTGATACATTTGTTCTTAGTTATTGGATTTTGATAGTGTTGGATATAATTGTTGGCTAAAACTATTTTCGGATATCATTATTAATATAATTTGTTTTCCGATTTAATATAATGTATAATTTAATTTTTAGTTCATATGAATTTATGCCTGAATTTCATTGTACAGGAATGCATAAATTAAAATGAAATGCATAAATTAAAATAAAATATTTCATAATTACGTTTAATATAAATTTAAAATTTATGACATAAAATATTAATCATAAAATAAGTCATAAAAAAATTTAATGACATAAATTATCAATCACAAATTCCATCACAAATTAATATTTTACCCGCCAAAATTGTCCAGACCATAATTCACACGCGAATATCAATTTTCCCGCCAAAATTTCAAAATAAAAAAAATCACATTTCCCGCCAAAAAATATAATAATTTATTCATTTTAAAAAAATATAACAATTTATTCATTTTTTTCCATGACTGATATATGACATTTAAACGCTATCATACGTTAATGACATATTTTTGTTCTATCATAAAAGGTGATGTACAGACGATAGAAAATTTCACTGTCATCCACCCCCCTTTATGATAGATTTTTGCAGTCATCTATTGGCAGTTTTCTTGTAGTGCCTGTGAGGGGAGTTTTCATCCCCCACCTGATATAGATATATAATTTCAATAAATTAGAAATTAAAAACTTCAATTAAATTATTATCATATTACTATGTATTTAAATTATGTAAAAAAAAATCTCCAAATATTTGTAGTAATATCTTGAAATAATATTAAAATTAAAAAATATTTGAAGAGAGTAGTTCTTAAGAGAGAAAAGAAAACACAATAATATTTTAAGGTTGAATAAAAATTATATTCTAAGGTTTTCTTTTAGTTATAATCTATTTGTATCAAGTAGAAATTAAAAAAAATTATTAACTAACATTGTAATTGATAAAACAAAAATTATTAAATAAAATTTAGAAAAAATATTTATATATAATGGGGATTGGGGCGGGGGTGGGGTGGGGAGTACAAAACCAAACCCCACCCCATTATGAGTTTGGAGATTATTTTTCTCCCATTCCTCACTCCATTCCCCAAAAATTATTTAAAATTCACCATATTTGGGGTGGAGCCCCATGAAACCCCAAACCCATGGAGGATTTTGCCATCCCTAGTTTCTCCTCTTGCTTTTTGGTGTAGCCCAGGTGTCAAATAATGAATGATTGAGCCTATTGAGAGACTGTCCAAATGTAACACGACGCAACACACTCAAAAATCTTTTCGTATATTATGTCATATGCAAAGACGCATCATTTCTAAAATTTTATAACACTAAAATGTTAAATCTGTGATCTCAAAAGCATATAGTTTGGGGCCTTTGTTACATTATATCCAAACTGAGGTGCATGACCGACAAAATAAGAATATGTTAAGAGTTAGTTACAAAAATCTATGCTGAGCGTTGGGCTCTATTTCTTCGCATTGTTCTCTATAGAGATGGCCAATGGGCCGGGCTGCCCACCAAAGCAAGGCACATGTATGCTTGTGTCAGTGCCCGTGCTGTGCCCATTATGAGTTTTGTGACGTACTGTGCTAAATTTTTTTGTTTAAGCTCAGTACCCACACGTGCCGTGCCTAAGAAAAAAAAGTCCAATAATGTTTTTTTAAAATTTTTTAAGAGCGCATGTTAAGCTGTTGCAGTATTTTTTTCAAGTCTATGTATTTTTCTTAGTTTATGTCTTTATTCAAATTTAATAAAATTAAAAATTCAAAACTGAAGTCTATATTTAATAATAATAAACTAATAATAGTAAGAAAATGTAATATTAATTATTAAGTTTGATTTTATAGTATTAGAATTTTTTTAATACTTAACAACAATAATAATAATAAATTTTTCTTAAGGGTTAACTTAATTGTTAACTTGAACTTAAATAGAATCATAAATCATAGTTCACCATAATAGTAATGCACATTTATAAAATCATGATATTTATAATTTTATTGATTAAAATCATGATAGCATTTATTTATTTAATGAATTATAAATATAAATCAATTAAAGTTTTTTTTTAAACTAAGAATTAAATGAATTTAAAAGATTCAATTTCAAGTTATTTGTAAAGTCATAAAATTTTAATTTTACTTTCATTAAAAAATAAAACGTGCTTATTGCGGGCTTTTTTAACGTTCTATGGTTAGCCCATCTCTAATTGTGCCATGCTTTTAAGGCCCGCATACCTAAAATTCTAAGCCCGACCCGGCTCGGCCCATGTGCGTATCGTGCCACGTGCCCCACCGAAACGTGCACGTGTCGTGCCATACTGTACGGACATGTGCTATGCCACATACCGTCCGACCCACTCGCCATCTCTAGTTCTTTATAATCACTTAGCCATTTTGTGAAAATTTTGTTTCTTTGTAAAGCTTTTCTACACTCTATTTTTGGTCAATTTCTTTGTGATTCTATAAATAAATGCGACTGATTGTTATTGGTTGTATTATGTTGTTCTTTAAGTCTCTAGTTCTTAATTGGTTGTTGCTCATTCTTGTTCTTTGGCTTATGTTAGATTCTTTAATCCAATATTGTTGAATCCTTAATCTAACGTTGTGCTTATATGTGAATAATTATGTATTGCAGCTGTCATATAAGGTTAAACCCAATTAAAAGTGATCTAGTAAGGTTTTCAAAATTATGGGCTTTAATAAAAAGTTGCTTAGTTATCAAAGGCTTTAATCAATGACTCAATGTCGACTATTTTGATATCTTTAGTCCTATTGTCAAGCCTACGATAGTGCATATCATCCTTTGTCTTGCTCTTGCCAATGGTTGGCCACTCCAGTAACTTGTTGTCAATAATGCCTTTTTCCACAACATACTCTTACAAGCAGTCTACATATCTCAGCCCCTTGGGGTCATTAACCATTTTCCCAATCATGTTTACAAGTTAAGAAAAGTATTATATGGGTTAAAACAAACACCTCTTGCTTGGTACCAAGAATTATGTTCCTTGTTGTGTCAAATTGACTTCCGCAATGCTATCTCCGATGCTTTCTTATTTATCTACAATCAAGGTGATATCACTAGATTCTTCCTCATAATGATGGCCAACGGGCCGTGCTAGCAACAAATATCGGCCCATAGGGCCCGTGCCCACTTTTTTTTATAAGGGCACGAGCCGTGCCCAAAAAAAATACCACCAACTTTTTTTTTTTTTTTTTTACTTTGAGCCCACATGTCCAGTGTATTTAAAAAAGCCCACGTGCCTGGTGTACTTTATTCAAGCTCATGTGCCGTGCTTTTTTAAGCCCATCAGTTTAATAATAATAATAATAATAATAATAATAACAATTTTATAAATCATAGTAATTGTTAATGAAAAATCACAATGATAGAATAACAATTACACCTAATTTATTTGAACTATTAATATTATAATTGCACTTGAACTCCATTGAATGAAAATGTAATTTTTAATTTATCATAAAAATATTTTGTTCATAATTTTATTTTTGTGTGTATAAATATGAAAAATATTTCATTTACAAATGAAACATATCTCCATTAACTATTAACTAAGATATGATTTCATAAATGAAATATTAATTGCACTTGAACTCCATTGAATGAAAATGTAATTTTTAATTTATCATAAAAATATTTTGTTCATAATTTTATTTTTTTGTGTATAAATATGAAAAACATTTCATTCACAAATGAAACATATCTCCATTAACTATTAACTAAGATATGATTTCATAAATGAAATATTAATATCGTAAAATTTTTTATTTATCATTTATAAAATCATGATATTTATTTATCTATTTAATAAATTATAAACATAAAAAATTAGAATATTTATTTAAACTAGAACTTAAAATTAATTTTTAAAAGCATATGCTAAAAAAATATATTAAAAATTTTAATTTCAAGATATTTGTAAAATCATAATATTTTATATTTATTTTTCATTAAAAAATTTTACTTTGATATACTTTGGCCCACATGCTATTAATGGCCCACAAGCCGTGTGCTAGCCCACCAATCAAGCGTGCTTATTACGTGCCTTTGTACGTGTCGTGCTTTGGTTCATCTCTAATTATGCTGTGATTTTAAGGCCCACATGCCTAAAATTCTAGGCCCAGCATTGCCCACATGATTGCCGTACCGTGCAGTGTCGCGTGCCCTGTTAACCTATATGGCTATAATATGTTGATTTTGATGATAATAAACCACATATTTTGGATAAACAAAAAATTACACATTATGCTTTTATAATAAGAAAATGATTTTATGAAATTAGTTGTTTTCAAGTTTATGGTTTAAATCGAAAAATTTTGAAAACTTTGAAATTAACAAGTATTGTTTCAAAATTCTAAAAATGGACCTATTTGTAAAATTTTATAAATATTAAGGCTATAGTAAAATTTTAGAAAGTATTAGGGTCTGTAATTTCAAAAAATAGTTGTTTCACTTTAGCAAGTGGCTAACCGAATTTAGAAAGCAGCAAACCAGTTATGGATAGAAGTTCTCTGGAATAAAAGCGGCTAATCGGATTTAGAAAACAGCAAACAAGATGTGCAAAAATTCAAATCTTTGGATATAACAGTAACATAAAGCGGCAAGCCGGATTCACAAAGTGGCAAGCCGGTTATCACCAGAAAGTCAATAATGACTAGTTTTCTTCTTCAACTATAAAATAGCTCAAATCAAATTCATTTTAATAGATGCAATTATTATTATTTTTGAGCATTTCTCTACAATCTAAGCAAAAATTTTGTGTATTCATTTCATCCATTCACACATATTAGACTTTCATTTGTAATCAAACACATTGTGTAAGGGTAATTCATTGTAATCATTTTTATAAGATTAAGTTGAGAGGTTATAAGTGTTGGGATACACTTGGGTTAAGAGATTGGAGATAATCTCTTGTTATAAAGGTTTATTGACACCTTGGAAGTCAATTGTAAGGGTTATTGAAGCCTTGGATGCTCATTTAGTGAAATCCTCAAGCACGGTGAGCTTGGAGGCATGGAAGTAGGTGGAGATTGCCGAACCACATAAAAATTATTGTGTTTACTCTTTCTTCCCTTACTATTTTATTATTGTGCTTTATTGAATTTATTGTTTTTGATTTTATTGAGGGAATAGATTGAATTGTTGTGTGGCTTGATTAGCTTAAATTTGAGAATCTCGATTCACCCCCCTCTTGGGTTGCCTAGTTAGTATTTCATACCCTACTGAAACATGCTCGTGTCATGCCGTATTATACGGACACATGCCGTGCCCATATCGTGCCTCCTGCCGCCTGGCTCATTGGTCATCTCTACTTCCTAGTTTATGTTGATGATCTTATCTTTATTGGCAATAATGGTAATTTTCTATCTAAATTTGTTCACTTGTTATCAAAGAAATTCTCAGTTAAGGACCTCGGTAGTTTGGGTGTTGGAAGTCATTCTTACAATTACTGGTTTGTTTTTGTCTCGACATAAGTACATAGGTGATCTTCTCTCAAAAACTACTGTGTAAAGTTGAGCCAGTGTCAACTCCTTCATGTTCCACTTTATGGTTGAAATTATTTGATGGTACAACTTCCACTGAAGCGATGGAATATAGGAAAGTTGTTGCATGTTTTCAATATTTCTTCTTCACAATGCCCTGTATTTTATTCGCTAACAGTAAATTGTCAAAATTTATGCATAGCCTAAGAGACCTTTATTAGCAAGCAGTTGAACATGTTCTTTGTTATTTAAAGGGCACTACTTCTTATGGCTTATTTCTTAAAGGGATTCACCATGAAACTATGTATTCTACATCAGCCTCATATGGTTTATCTAGGTGGCAATCCAATCTCGTGGTGCTTAAACAAAAAAAAAAAAAAAAAAAAAAAAATATCAGTGACGCGTTCCACAATAGAAGCTAAGTACTTGCCGGTCGCAAATATGGCCTCTAAAGTTCAATGGATTTAAAATTTAGTTCACGGACCAACTTTCACCTGAATCACACTTGTACCAACTATTGTGATAGTATTGGAACTATATATTTGTGTCGCAATTTGATCTTTCATTCACGAGTAAAACACATTGATCTTGGTTATCATTTTGTTCGAGATTGGGTTAACAAAGGGTTATTGCGAGCATCTTATGTATCTGCAGCTAATGAGCTTGCTAGTAGCCTAACTAAACCCCTTTCTAACTAAACCTCTTGCGGGGGCATATCATATAATCTCAAGATTTTAAGATCTTTTTACTAACCTACGGATAAGAATCCCTTCTAATTCTCACCTGTGTTATTTCCCTTGATACTCTCATGGATAGTCTCCTTTATTTTCTCTTTATTGGTTACAAATGATGTATAAAAATATAAACATTACAGTTAATAAAATCATAAAGATACACTTCATTGTTTAGTTGTCTTGTTTATAATTTTATTTTGCTTATTATTTTTATAATAATTAATTGAATATTGAATGTATTAAACCATATTGTGAAAAATTAATGGGCTAAACACTTCATTGTTTAGTTGTCTTGTTTATAATTTTATTTTGCTTATTATTTTTATAATAATTAATTGAATATTGAATGTATTAAACCATATTGTGAAAAATTAATGGGCTAAATATTCTCCCCTCACAGTATGCATTTATTGTGCTCTCCTCTACTCCTCTAACGTACTCTGTATGCACTTCTATTATTTTTTGTTCTTTTCACCCCACACAACTTTTAAGTACGCTAATTCTTACCCACTCTAATTTTTAGCCTTTCACAGATGACCCCTCGGTGATCCCAAGGTTATTAATTAGTGACCCTTATTGCATTGTCTTTGTGGGTCGGCTCTCTCATTTGACTACCAAAGACACTTTTTGCAGTTAATGGGTTTAAAAAAAATTCTATTATTATTATTTTTTTACATATTCTACATTGTTATGTCTATTTTGGAATGAGTTGATGACTTGAAAATTATTGGTTTGTGAGTGTTTTAGGTTATAACCGATGATTAGTATTAAAAATTGTTTAATTATTAAGCGATAATAATATTATTTTGTGCTTATGTTATAATTTATATTTGTGTTTATGCAATAAATTAGAAATTATTAATTATGTTTTAAATATATCTAATATTGTATGTTTTTGTATGTTTATTAGGTAAAATATTAATTTCACGCAATTTGAGACTTCAACCAAGTAAACGGATGTCAAATTTAGATTCCGGAGGCTCGAAAACCTTAAGATGAGTTAAGATCGGCTTAAAATTAGGCTTGTGTAAAAAAAGTTGATTTTTTCTGTTGACCGAACTCTGATTGGATGATAAAATAAACTTACAATAGATATGAGTGCATGGAATAGTTGGTAATTTTGACTAAATCTCAACCGTTCATAATTCAATGGCCATGATTTTGCCATGTGGTAATAGTTGGTGAAGCAAGTCGTAAGATCCGAATTTTTGGATTAAGATCGACCTAATCCACCCATTAATCCGCCAAATCTCAATAGTTCTTTGGTCGAATCAGACGTGCCAAATGATGCCACGAGTGATGTTAAGTTTTGAAGTTTGACCAGTCGTTGGATCTTGATTTAATGGTTGTGAGGAGCGCATGCATGAAGCTTATGATGGACCGCAAAACACTGGATTATGAATTTATTTTTCTATAAATAGAACCTCATTTTTATATTTTTAATCATCTCTCTACATCTCTCTTTTTCTCAATTTCTCTCCATCTCCCTGTAAGCTTGATTTTCAGGTGTTTTTTAATATTTTTTGTAATTATTTTTATAATAAATTTAGTTTTATTTTCAATTTTAGTTATTTTTATTACTTTTAATTATAAGTAATTTAATTTCAATAATTCTTTTTATTTCAATTATGCTTAACTAAATAATAATAGTTAGGGTAAGGTGAGACTTTTAGGAAATAAATATGATTTAATCAAATTCTATTTTTAATTTTATAAATTAAACTATTTTCTATTTAATTTTATACATATTTTATATTTTGAAATTTTAATTTATTGTAGACAAATAAGGGAATTCAACACAATAAATTCTTAATATCTTAATATAAGGTATAGTAAAATAGTATTTTGACTTATTGTAGATAAATTAAATTTTGACACAATAAATACTTAATCGATCATAAAATTAAAGGGAAAATAATAATAATTTATATAATTAATCTTTTGAGCAATAAATCTAAAAAAATGGCAAAAAGAATTTATTAAGTTTTATTTACTACTAAGAGTGGATTCACAACCCTAACTAATTTAATTTCATAGTTTTAATTAAATTAAGTTGTTTATACTTACGTTTTATTTTTAATTTTTAGATAAAATAAAATAAACAAATTAAATTTTTTCTCTGTGGATCGACCTTGGACTCACCGAGTTATAATACAATAAGACACTTTTATATTTGGGAGTTAAAAATTACTTTTAAGTTGTGTCAACCGAGCATGGTAGGGTAAAAAATTTAGGCTAGTGAGGGACATTAGTAAAGTTATTCTGAAAATTTTATGTTGACAACAGTTGTGTTTTGATTATAACTACCTGTTTTTGGTGCTTATTAATGTGTATGCAGGTATGGGTGCATGGCGTGGTTATTATATGCTTTTGTGAAATTGAAAGAGATATGCGTTATGCCCATAATGTATGGGACTGATGACTTGAGTCTTGCTTTGGCTTTGGCTTTGGATAGAGCAATTTCAATATTTGTGATTGCTGTGTTAGTTGCCTACAACAGTTGATGCGCGGGTGGTCACTGGTTAGGTTATTTGTTCATTTTTGTTTAATCCGCTCAACCTTATCACCAATTACTTTGAGTCACATAATTTTATTTAGTTTTCCCTTCGAGCAGAACGGGGCCTTCGAGGTGAGAAAGAGTCCGTGCTGCTCGCTTTAAAGGAAGAGACAGACCATTTTGAGCTATGTTCCTTCTTTTGGGCTTTTATGTGTATGTGTTCTCATAAATTTTTTCATTGAGTGAATGAATGAAATTGTCAATCTTTCATCAATTTCAATTATAATTTCCTCCCCCCATGAAAAATGTTTGCCATTGAATCTCCTTTCCTTTCCATATATTTAATGCTTTAGATATTATAGAAAATAGCTTCAATAATGATTACTAGTTGTACATTCACCTAAAGTTTATATATAGTTGCTGATTTTGTACATTCAATTGGAGCACTAGGCGTACAATTTCATTTAATGATCTGAATAGGCTTGGTATTCCTCCTCCACCAAAAGGAAGACATATGTGACCTTTCCAGATATTATTTCTTCCTCTCATTTATTCTTACCAAAATTTCTAACGCTGGAAGAAATTTAATCAGCATTCACTTCCATCAGCAAACGAAGCTCTGTGGACTGGGAAGATACTTTTACAAAAGAAGCACATGCAACAAAAGGGGAAGAGCAGTCGCGGTTTCATAAAAGGAGCTCTGCAGACAGGGAAGAGAGCTCTTATTAAAGGAGGTCCAAGACAAGTAAAAAGTGCTTCCACTGCAGCTGCCATAGTAAATGGTCTCGCAGACATAAATGGAGTTCAAATACTGAGGATTATTATACTGATCACTGAGTTGCTGAAGGTAGGCATCTATTTAGAGATGTTTGTTTTCATTTAACTGCAGGTTGAAGGTGTGTATGTATAACGTTTTTAATTGTTTGCTTATCTTTTCGGTTGCCTTGAATCTTGAGGTACAGCCACAATACTTATTTGAGGTAAGATTGTTTCACACTTGTCTTTAGAATAACAAAGTAAGAGAATTACAATTAAACCCAGCATTTTGCTTATATGAAGTAATTTTCAGGTTTTTAAAATAGTCTGGATCATTAAAGTAGGGGTGTGCGCGGATTGAAATCCATGGATTGGACAACAATTTATTTTCGACCCATGATTTTGTTAATTAAAAATTTTTAATTTAATCCAATTTACGTATTGATAAAATTAATTCAAATTAAATTCATACTCTGTAGATCAGATGTTGATTTGATACAATAGAATCCAATCCACTATTTTGTTGAATTCATATGGATTAAAAATTTTTCTTTCTATCCAATCTATAAAATAATTAAATAAAAAATTAATATAAAAATAATTTTACAACTAATTAAATTCAAAATTAGACAAAATCTAAATAAATTAGTACTTTAAATACGTGCCTAGGAATGCTATATTAATATGGTCTTCATGCTCTCACCCGGCGTCTATCAGTTCAATCAACATATATTTCAAAACAATTTAAAAAAGGAAATTAGAAGCCGTTTAATCATTTAAGCTTTACTCCCTATTCTCTCTTAAATAAAGCTACGGAAAGCCTGGAATAATGGGTTTTAGCTTCTACGTACGATAGATAGGATGTGATTTTACACGATGATCAATTATGAAAGATTATTCTTTTGTCTAAGGATGTTGTGAAGCTTGGTAGTGAACCAGACTCAGCTGTATGGAAACGACATTATTTTAGGGTTAGATATTGCATTTATAAAGTCACGACATTAGCATGTGCTTTAGTTATGAATTATAAACGTCAAAATGACACCTATTTGCAGCCATTTTGATTGTTACTTAAGTAATGCATTTGATAAACATATGAGCTTCAAGTTCATTAAAGACATTATCCATGTGTCTTCAAGCTATGCAATTTTGGTTTTGCTGGTTTGTTACCGATGCAGTTATAAGGCTGGTTAACGAAATAGATAGGGATCATCACGGAGAACCAAATTGAAAGAGATAGAAGAGAGAGTGTGCTCTAGCTTGTTATCTATAAACTGTTGTATAAGCTTTGTAAAAATTCTCTATTATTTTGATAATAAAATTTCATCAGAGAGCTTCTCCCATAGATGTAGGTTGTGTCATTTTTGTTACAGTTGAACCACGTAAATCTCTTGTTGTTTCATTTATGGTTTTATTTATCAAGTTAAACATTTTGTATTGACCTATTAAGATCCACGACAGTGATAGATCTTGCTAAAGTGATAAGTTGGTCAAATCACTATAATTAGTATCAGAGCTTCGTATATTGAGCAGGTTTGAGAATGGCTACACTTAAGATTGATTTGGAAAACTTCAACAGCAAGAATGATTTTAATATGTGGAAAATAAAGATGGAAGCCTTGCTTATCACTCAATGGTTGGGGGATGTAATTAAACTATTGTCCAAGAAGGAAGGAAAAGAAGTTTCATCGTCTGAGACATCAGAGCAAGCAGCCGCAATTGATAAGAAGGCTGGATCCACCATAATTCTGAGCTCTGGTGTTTTTGTTATCAGAAAGGTGGGTCAAGAAAAACAGTTGCAAGCTTATGGGCAAAATTGAAAGTCTTTATATGACTAAGTCTCTGCAAATAGATTCTGATAGGTCCCAGTCAGATGCTTATTAACAATGATTAAAAGATGGTAATGTTGTTCTGCTTTTGGTGAGAACGACCAAAGATAATTAAGGTTGATAATTACCCCCCCTCTTTATTCGCAGCGGAAACATATTTATAGTAGTTAACATCACAAGTCTTTGATTCTTAGCCAACAATATCAGCTAGATTATAGTAAGATAAAACAAGAAAAATATTTAAAGATAGACCTAGAGACCAAATCCAAATAAAACATGACCACCACAATTTGATTCTCTTCCAAACCGGCAATGAATATTTTGACGTGGGTGATTCTCCCGCTATTGCTTTGTCACTCAAACAAACTCCTTCCGCATGTGAAATTGCACTCTATCATTGCCTCCTCCACGAAGAATACCTTTGTCCTCAAGGGTCAGGTTGGAAAACTGCTGTCATCGCATTGTTGTGTCTTCCCAAGTTGTTCTCCTTTGTTTTCTTCTCCATGTAGTTCTTCTACAACTTCTTCACAAGTGAGCTCATTGGTGTTGCTGTAGCTCTCGAGAAGTAGAAGTTGAGGCCCTTGACATTTATGACCCGCAGTAAACCATTCGTTGCAAGTGAAACACAGGCAATCTTTTGACAGGCACGGTTAGTGATGCTTGAGTAGATGGCAATGTTGGCGGTGCGCGATTGGAGGGTGGCTGGAATAATCTCTGTTGGCGTTTTATCTGGTCGTCTTTCATACGAGCAGGGCTGATGGCTTCTTTTAACGTACGTGGCCTGAACATTCGTATATCCTCTGCAATCTCCAGTTTCAATCCTCCCATGAAAGTGCCTACCAATGCTTTTTGTGTCCAGCCCTGCACCCTATTCCCAAGCCTTTCGAATTCTTTTTGGTAGTCACGAAGCGAACCCCTCTGTGTCACCCTCGACAGTGCCTCATCATAGTTTTCACAATCTGTAGGACCAAAATGAGCCCATAATTCTTCCACGAATGTTTCCCACGTAATTGCCCTTCCTTCTTCTCGATAGGCCCGTCGTAACTATTGCCACCATTGATTGGCTTCCCTTTCTAGATGGAATGAAGCTAGCGATACCTTCTGCTCATCCGTTGCCTCTTGATATTCAAAGAATTGTGTTATCCGGTTGTACCATTCTGTCGGATCCTCCCCTGAGTACCGCGGACATTCCAACTTTGTTGCTTGAGACAAGAATTGATGGCGACCCCCTTCAGTCACTTCGCGATTTGGTAGTGACGATCCCGCCTGATCATGGATACTGTGACTTGGCGTTCCCCTGGAAGCTCCAATAGAGTCAGCCAGCTTGCTAAGTGTTTCCTCAAGATGCTGCAGGTTGTCATTGATCATTAGCTCCATGCGTTTCATGCTGTCTTGTAAGTTACCAAGCTCCCCTTCTAAGTGCTCAATACGTTCTTTGTTGGTTGTCATAGTTAACCTCGCTCTGATACCAATTGATAGGTCCCAGTCAGATGCTTATTAACAATGATTAAAAGATGGTAACGTTGTTTTGCTTTTGGTGAGAACGACCAAAGATAATTAAGTTTGATAATTGCCCCCCCTTCTTTATTCGCAGCGGAAACATATTTATAGTAGTTAACACCACAAGTCTTTGATTCTTAGCCAACAATATCAGCTAGATTATAGTAAGATAAAACAAGAAAAATATTTAAAGATAGACCTAGAGACCAAATCCAAATAAAACATGACCACCACAATTTGATTCTCTTCCAAACCGGCAACAAATATTTTGACGTGGGTGATTCTCCCGCTATTGCTTTGTCACTCAAATAAACTCCTTCCGCATGTGAAATTGCACTTTATCAGATTCTACATCAAAAAGATCGTGTACGCCGAGAATGATAGAGGGATCATCTCTTGAACAACACATAAATGAGTTTAATAAGTTATATGGTACTTTAGAAACCATTGATGAAAGATTGGATGATGAGGGTAAAGCTTTTCTTTGATAAATTCCTTACCTAATTCATATGAACATTTTTTTGACCCCTTGATGTATAGAAGCTAAACTTTGACTCTTAATGAAGTTGTCTGCTGTTGTATAAGTTTTATTAAACCCGCAAGTGCACGAATCTATTATAGAATAGATCAATGGTGTCAAGTGTCGATCCCATGAGGAGATAGATTTTAATTGTGTGTAGAATTAATTTTTTAAGTGGATGGTTGGATTTGTGGTGAAAGTAATTTAAACTATCTTAGAATTTAAATTGGAATGGAGGAAATAAATTAAAATGTAAACTATTATAATTCAAGTGCTTGGGTATCTTGAATCTGCATCAACATGCTTCATGGGCTAAATATTCCTTATTAATGCCAATTAAATCATGAGCGGGGTTTTCACTCCTTATGAACCACATTCAAATAAATATGGTGCCAAGGGCTTATCGTGCCAAATAATAATAATCTTGTACTAGGGAGCCAGTTACACCAGTACGGTATCTAAACAAGATTATTACTATCTGTCAACGAAAAGTCAAAACATTTACAATTATTAGAGAGGAGGAAAAAGTAAATTTACCAAATTAAGCCCATGGAACAAAAACCAAATCTGAACTGAATTTAGGAACCGAACCGAAATATTTTGGTTCGGTTCCTAAATTCGATTCAGTTTGGTTTGGTTCAGTTTGAATTTTCTATTTTCTTGATTTTACAGATTTACCCTAATATTATCAGATTTTATACTTTCCACCTAATTTGACTTAATTTTACTGTTTGCACTCCAATTAACTACCAATACCAAGTACCAAACTACACTCTACACACATAATATTAATAACACCATATAATATGAATAAACAAGTATAAAATTATTAAATCAAAAGCAATATAATAAAAATCCCAATACAAAATATTCACAATTCATAAACATGCTTTAACTTAGTCTACTACAATTCTAGTATTCTACAAATTATAAGTCCATGGCAACAAGGAAAAAAAAAAAGTCCATATTAGTGCATCAATATTTGCTAAAACTTCATAGCACAAGGACACAAGCCATATAATAAAAGTCTCAATACAAAATATTCGCAATTCATAAACACGCTTAAAAGTTAAAAGTCTACAACAAATTATAAGTCCATGGCAACAAAAAAAAATAAAATAATAACAAGTCTATAATAGTGCATCAATAACCGACAAAACTCCATAACACAAGCACACAAGCCATAACCACATCCACCGCAACAAACAAGCCACAACTACATCCACCATCCACATCACCTAAATCAAAATTGAAAATTCAAAGTGAACAAAAGAGAATAATTAAACTAATTAAAATGAAATGGTATTTAATAACAAATAAATACATATCAATTTATTACCTAAAAATTATTTATGTTGATCTTGCAAGTTGGTTGGCCGTTGTTGATTTACGAAGTTCTACATTAAAAAAAATAAAAAAATAAAAAAATTGAAAAATTGAATAAGGTTCATATTATTTAGAAAATAAATTAAAATTAAACAAATTATATAAGACCATAATTCTATAAAAGTAAACTTAAATTAAAATTAAAGAAAATATACATTCTGCAAGCTGACCATAAACTCGTTATCTTTAACTAACTTATTCAAGTCCGCCGTTGGATCCACGAAAAGAGAAGACCGTAACCAATTCTGTAATAATACTAGTGCCTCAACCATGTCCGGAGTCAAAGAACTTCTATAGTGATCTAGAATACGACCTCCAGTACTAAAGGCGGACTCAGAGGCAACAGTAGACACTGGAGTAGCATGAACATCCTTTGCTATATGCGACAGAATTGGATAATTGGCACTATTCACCCTCCACCATAATAAGATATCAAATTTAGTGCCCAAATTACCTTTTGCAATTTTTTCCGTCTTCTCCATCAAATAAAGATCCAACTCATTTGACAATTCCGGGCCACCTTCACTAACCGCAACCGCCTTACTAAATTCAGAGAAAGGGTCCTTAATCATAACATCATCATCGCCATCCAAATCAAAAAAATTCGAACCACTTCCACTTCTAATGGCTAAAGTTTGGCTTCCACTTGTACTTCCGCTTGCACTTCCAATTACACTCCCACTGCTACCCGGTTTATATTGTGCATTGTAGGACTCACAAAGCTTAGTCAACAAATCTTTCACCATTTCCTTCATCTCAACACATGTGGCACTATCCTTGCCATATAATTTCTCAAAGCAATGTGTTGCGAATTTCATCTTTCCTCGTGGATCAAGTATAGAAGCGACAATCAACATTTTATTTATCTTGAAACAGCCCTCCCAATACTTATCAAATTTCACCTTCATTTTATAGCCATCAAACCCAAAAGGCTATCTGACACAACTTAAAAGTGTATTACTCTCAAGTATAAGAGTGTCTAGTTATAATATAACCCGGTGAGTCCGGGGTCGAACCACAGGGAATTTAAAATCCAGTAGTCAATTTAAAACTAAGAAAATTAATTGTGGGGAAAAGAAATTATTTGAAACGAATTTAAAAATATGCTAAGGCTACATGATCCACTCTCATTATTCAAATTATAATTTTCTTACTTTCTCATATTTTATATTTCGCCTCACTTTTACCAGTTATTTATTATATCATTTAATTCTATGTGTGTGGATAAATATGGAATAAAGTACCTAATGTGCCACAATTATATTAATGTGTCAACATTGTGTCAAAATACCATACAAATCCAAGAAAACTTTTCAATTGGGCCCAAAAAGCAAATGTAATTAGCGCCTCTAATGTTGCAAGATCTCCTGGCAAGAAAATAAAAGCGTCAGCATGCTTTAACATTTCAGATATTCTTTCTTGCATACCTGAGACAACTAACTCTTCTCCAGTTGGTGGGTCTGATAGGCATCCTAACGGTTTTAAGGCTTTTGGAATGATGCCTAGCACTTGGCTTTCTCGAATGAAAGCAGCTTCAGAGACAAGCTTTGATAACCCAAGGTCACCTCCTCCATGTACAAGATGTAGTTTTCTCTCTGCTATAGCACGACCAAGCTCTATGGCTGGATGAACAAACTCCTTATACTTTCCATAGCGAAATCCAAAAAGCACACAAATGTTCTTAAGCTGTCTGCTTGAAGTTCCTGCCATTAAAACAATTCTAAAAGGAAACAATTTGTGAATGCTTAAAAAAAAAAGCTCTTATTTAAGGATCTTGGTGACAGACATAATGATATACATCTGTAAATGGGGTGGTGTGTTTGTCAAACGACGCGTGAAGCTTTTGGCTCAATTATTCAAAGGCAAACAGTGAAACGAAAAAGCAAACAGTGATTAGATTTAAAATCACACAAAAAAAACAAGAATAATAATGCAAAAGATAAGATAAAATAAAAGGATATTTACTGGTAGTTGTGATTGTGGCTCACATCTTCCTCTGGTTTTACGTCCAGTAACGGCTTGAACGCCCTCTATGGGTCGAGGATAGGCTTCCCATCCAGTTTTCTTATAAACTGGCAAACAGGGTCTTTTAGAGTCAGATTCCCAAGACTAAACTGTGCACTTTCTTTTTGGAACAACTTCCATAAACTGTGAATTTCACGTTGGACAAATCCGCTCGGATGCGTCTCAAGAGATCGTAAGATATCATCCAACGATTCTTTACTCATGCCATCCTTAACGAATTTGATTTTATCTTCACGATTTATAGAAACCATTCCTAAAGTTTTACAACGAGGTTTGTTGCAAGCAAGTCTTACACAGTTAGGACATTTAGAGCCAAGTCGCTTAGCTCTTCGTTTTTTCGCAAACGTACTTTTACCAAAACCAGGCATGTAAAAAATAAATGGATCAGAAAACTCACCTGCAAGTCGGACCTTTGCTTCAATTAACCAGCGAATATCAGCAGGAATCCCATTAATCATTAACAAGCGCAGTCGTTCACAACGAGCTTTGTAAATCTTCTTGAGAGCATTTTGAGAGAGAGAAGGAAAACGCTGATGCAATTTATGTTGTATTTCTTCCATGCTTGACTTTGGGGTTCAGTTATTGTGGGAAACTGAGAATACCGACTTTAAAAAGTCACGGAGTACCGTTAACCGCCATTTATACGGGAAAGTGAATTAAAACAAAACGAAACAAATCTGCAAAATCAAATCAAAAGTGAAAAAGTACAATAAAATAAGCAAAAACACACAAGAAATATAACTCACCTTCGTCCTTTTATTGATTTACCTCCTGTTCCAATTGTAGATCATAAATACCATCCTCTATTTCTGTGAGTTGTCTTTCTAGATCTTTAACGTGAAATACTAACTCTGGCGGTTGTAGATCACAGATAGGATGTAATTTACAAAATCGGATCAATTTCCTCAAGTGAAATTTTATATGGAAAAGTGTTTTAAGATGATCGAGGAGGAAATTTCTCGTGGAGGTATTCATGATAAGTATAAAAATTTGGTGAGATAAAACACTTTCATCAAACAGCACATAATTAAAACAATGTGGTGCACTCCATTCAAGACATAGGGAAAAGAAAAGAAGAGAAATAAAAGAAAAAAAATCGAATAATTCAAACGATAAAGCAATAATAAAATCAATTCATAAAAAGTTAAAACAAAAAGGCTCAATCGAGGTTTGGTGGGTCACTCAAATTAATTTCAGTGTCTGCTTCACGTGGTTGGTGTTCCAGATATGGTTTCAGTCTTTGACCATTAACTTTAAATGTGACACCATCCTTTGGATTCTCAATTTCTACGGCCCCATATGGATACACATTTTTTACAACAAACGGGCCATTCCACTTTGATTTTAACTTTCCTGGAAATAAATGAAGACGAGAATTATAAAGCAAGACTTTTTGACCGATTTCAAATGTTTTTCGAAAAATTCTTTTGTCATGAAAACATTTGGTTCTTGCCTTAATAATTCTAGAATTATCATATGCATCATTCCTTAATTCCTCAAGTTCATTCAATTGCAATTTACGCACATTGCCAGCATCATCAAGATTTAAATTAAAAGCTTTAATGGCCCAAAATGACTTATGTTCAAGTTCAACTGGTAAGTGGCAAGATTTTCCATAAACAAGTCGATAGGGTGACATTCCTAAAGATGTTTTAAAAGCAGTACGATATGCCCAAAGTGCATCAGTTAATCGAAGAGACCAATCTTTACGGTTTGGATTAACTGTCTTTTCTAAAATTTGTTTTATCTCCCTATTTGCTAATTCAACTTAACCACTTGTTTGAGGGTGATAAGGGGTGGAAACTTTATGTGTAATTCCATATTTCTTCATTAAGGACTCAAATGGCTTATTACAAAAATGTTTTCCACCATCACTGATAATGGCTCAAGGTATTCCAAATCGACTCAAAATATTTTCTTTTAGAAAGCGGATCACAATTTTGTGATCATTGTGCCAACAAGGAATCGCCTCGATCCATTTTGAAATATAATCAACAGCAACAAAAATGTATACAAATCCAAAGGATGATGGAAAAGGGCCCATAAAATCAATTCCCTAACAATCAAATATTTCAATGACAAGAATGGGGTTTAAAGGCATCATGTTTCGTTTTGAAATGGACCCCACCAATTGACAATTCTTACACACTTTACAAAATGCATATGAATCTTTGAATAATGTAGGCCAATAAAATCCACACTGCAATATTTTTGCAGCTGTCTTTTTTGAAGAAAAATGGCCACCACATGCTTCAGAATGGCAAAATTAAATGACCCTACTTACCTCGTAAATGCGTATGCATCTTGAAAAATTTGATCGAGGCAGATTGAACATGTATGGATCATCCCAGTAAAAACTTTTCACTTCTGTTAAGAATTTCCTCCTATCCTGGGAACTCCAGTCACATGGCATTTCACCTGTTGCAAGATAATTGACAATATTAGCATACCAAGGCATTTTGTTTATAGAAAACAAAAATTCATCAGGGAAAGAATCATTGATGGGTGTTGTTTCAATTGAAGACTCGTTTGTAAGTCTTGAAAGATGATCTGCAACAACATTCTCAGCGCCCTTTTTGTCTTTGATTGTCAAATTAAATTCTTGAAGTAGCAAAATCCATCGTATCAACCTTGGTTTGGCATCCTATTTTGTCATTAAATATCTCACAGCAGCATGATCAGAATAAACAATAGTAGATGAACCAATTAAATACGAACGAAATTTATCCAATGCAAATATTACAGTAAGTAGTTCTTTTTCAGTTGTGATGTAATTCATTTGAGCACTATTCAAAGTTCTACTTGCGTAATAAATAACAAAGGGCTTACCTTCCTTCCTCTGTCCTAAAACAGCACCAACGACATAATCACTAGCATCACACATTAACTCAAAAGGCAAAGACCAATCAGGGGGTTGCATTATTGGGGCTGATGTCAAAAGACTAGTTATTTTTTCAAAGGCTTGTTGACAATCATTTGTCCATTCAAAATGTGTGTCTTTTATAGGAGGTTACAAAGTGGTCTAGATATAACACTGAAGTTTTTTATAAACCTCATATAAAATCCTGCATGTCCTAAAAAAGAACGGACTTCTCTAATTGTCTTTGGTGAGGGTAATTTTGAAATGACTTCAAGTTTGGCTTTGTCAACTTCAATTCCTTTTGACGACACAATATGACCCAAGACAATTCCAGAAATGGCCATGAAATGGCATTTTTCCCAATTTAAAACAAATCCTTTTTCTTTACACCTTTCCAAAACCTTTTCCTGATTATCAAGACACGTATCAAAAGAATTACCAAATACTGTTAAGTCATCCATAAAAACCTCTAGACAATTTTCAACCATGTCACTAAAAATGCTTAGCATGCACCTTTGAAATGTTGCAGGAGCATTACAAAGTCCAAAGGGCATTCTTCTAAATGCGAATGTTCCAAATAGACATGTAAATGTGGTCTTTTCCTGGTCTTCTAAAGCTATAGGGATTTGATAATAGCCAGAATAGCCATCAAGAAAGCAGTAGTAGGGATGTCCAGCTACTCTTTCGAGAATTTGGTCTAGAAATGGAAGTGGAAAATGATCTTTTCTAGTGGCATCATTTATTTTTATGTAATCAATGCACATGCGCCAACTAGATGGAATGCGTGTTGGAATTGGTTCACCATTTTCATTTTTTACAATGGTTATTCCAGATTTCTTTGGTACTACTTGTGTTGGACTTACCCATTTACTATCAGAGATAGGATAGATAATTCCTACATCGAGTAGTTTCAGGACCTCATTCTTTACCACTTCTTTCATATGAGGATTTAATCTTCTTTGTGGTTGACAAGTTGTTTTAGCATTTTCCTCTAGGTGTATTCGGTGTGTGCATATTAAAGGATTAATGCCTTTTATGTCTTTTAAGGTCCAACCAAATGCAGTTTTATGCTTTTTAAGGACAGAAAGCAACTTACCTTCTTGATCATGCGTAAGTTGGGAAGAAATTACCACCGGATATGTCCGCTGCTCTCCAAGATAAGCATACTTCAATTCTCCTGGTAAGGGCTTTAATTTAAGCTCTGGTGCTTCCTCTTCGTTTGGTTCTTCAGGTTGTGTCATATCTTCAGAGCTTGCTTGGTCATCATCACTAGTAGGTACCTGCATAGAATCAAGTGTAGAGCATATGTTAGTAGCATCATAATTTAATTCTTTACTTGATTCAAAAGAACCAGCGAAACAAATATCCACAGAATTTGAGAAATTTTCATCCTGAACGTGTTCCTCAATAATTGGCTCGATAAGATCAATCTCTTTATTCTCATTATCATCATCTTCTTGGTGGTGAGGTTGTTTGCACATGTTGAACACATTGAGTTCCAATGTCATATTGCCAAAAGATAAGTTCATTACTCCATTCCTGCAATTAATCAAAGCGTTAGCAGTAGCTAAAAATGGTCGACCCAATATAACAGGAATTTGTTTGCATTCATTAGCAATTGGTTCCATTTCCAAAATAATAAAATCCACAGGGTATATAAATTTATCGACTCGAACTAATACATCTTCAATCATTCCTTTTGGAACCTTAACCGATCTATCAGCAAGTAAAAGAGTGGTAGAAGTTGGTTTTAACTCACCCAGATTGAGTTGTTGGTACACTGAATAAGGAAGCAAATTAACACTGGCACCAAGATCAAGTAGAGCATGTCCAATTTTATGATCCCCAATAATGCAAGAAATAGTTAGACAACCAGGATCCTTGTATTTCAAAGCATTATTGGTTGAGAGAATGGAACTTACCTGTTCTGCTAGAAAAGCTCTCTTTTGCACCTTATGTTTCCTTTTCACTGTGCACAGATCTTTCAGAAATTTAGCATAAGAGGGCACCTGTTTAATGACATCCAAAAGAGGAATGTTAACCTTTACTTGTTTAAAAACCTCATAAATTTCTGGACTGTGGTTTGATTTCTTTGGCTTGATTAGTGCTTGAGGAAATAGGGGTACAAGAGGAGAGTTGGTTATTTCTTCGTGGGTTAAAGGTTCGACAGACTCTTCTCGGTTTTCTGAAATTGAATCTTTACTAGTTTCACGAGGGTCAAGGATATGTTTTTCAACAACTTTTCCACCACGAAGGGTTATAACCGATTTGACTTGACTCATATTTTGGTTTCCTGAATTCCCTATTTGAGGATGTTGTTGACTCTTAGGGTTTGGTTCAGGTTGAGCAGGAAACTTTCCTTTTTCATGCAAGGTCAGAGCAGATGTAAGTTTGGAGATGGTTTCTGTCAAATTGGTCAAGGTTTGCATCGTTTGGTTATTGATTGACTCTTGTTTTTCAATAAACGAAAGCAATGTGTCTTCCAAAGTTTTTCTTGGTGGTGGGACATATGGTGGGTAACTTTGGGGGTTTTGGAAATTTTGACGTGGAGGAACTGGTTGTGAAGGTTGTGCATGGTTGTCATTTCTCCAACTGAAATTTAGGTGGTTTCTCCAACCAGAGTTGTAAGTTTGGGAGTATGGATTGGGATTTGGCCTTTTGAAATTGTCAACGACATTTACTTGTTCGTGCAAACTTTCTCTCAAAGCTGGCAATGTTGGATAATCCTGCGTAGAATGGTCAGTAGAGTCGCAAACATAACATGAAATACTTTGAACAGACTTTACATGATCATTCTTTTTCGACTCTAGTACTTCGACTTTTCTAGCTAAGGATGCAAATTTAGCTTGAAGGTCATGGTCTTCCCTAAGGTTGTGCATGCCTCCACCAGATGGAGATGACTGAGGTTTACTTGATGACTCATAAGACCCAACTGTATTATAGTGTTGTGCATTATCTGCTATGTAGTCAAGATAATCTAATGCATCTTCAGGACTTTTATCCCTAAACTCACCATTACACATCATTTCAACGACTTGTCTACTTTGGGATGTCAATCCCTCGTAGAAATAAGTCACTAACCTCCATATTTCAAAACCGTGGTGTGGGCAAATGTTAAGTAACTCTTTATACCTATCCCAACTTTGGTAGAGGGTTTCTCCTGGTTTTTGAGTGAATGTGATGATTTGTCTTTTAAAAGAATTTGTTCTGTGGGGTGGGAATAATTTTTTCAAAAATTGCGCTTGCATTTCATCCAAAGTTCTTATTGATCCTGACCTAAGATTTTGTAGCCAAGTTTTAGCTTTATCCTTTAGTGAGAAAGGAAAAAACTTAAGTCTGATTATGTTCATGCTACAATTTTGATCAGTGCAGGTGTTACAGACTTCCTCAAATTCTCTTAAATGCAAATATGGATTTTCAGACTCAAAACCATGAAAAGTAGGCAGAAGTTGAATGATACCAGGTTTAAAATTAAAACGTGATGCATCAGGAGGAAAGATTATGCATGATGGTGATCCTGTTTTTGTAGGATGCATGAAATCTCTAAGGGTCCTAGGTTGTTCATGAAGATTTTGTAAGGCTTGGTTATCTTCATGCTCTGAAAAATTTTCAGGTCTTACATTAGCCATATCTAAAGGTGGTGAAGGTGATCTCCTAATTAATCTGCCACTATTTGTGCGAGACCAACGACGCATGCAATGCTAATGATGTGTGCTAAACTAATGACGCATAAAACGCTAAATGAAAATTGCAGAAAGAAAAAAAAAATAAACAGGAAATTAAATAAGCAAAAATGCGAAAATAAATAAATAAACAAACTAAAATAAAATAAATTAGGCGGTGAAACCAGCCATAAAAACAAAGTAATTAAAGGAAATAATTAACAAAATATTAGGCGGTAGTTTAGAACCAGCCATAAAATAAAAAAATTAAAGAAAACAAGTTAGGCGGTATTTTAAAACCAGCCATATAATAGAACATAAAATTAAATAAATTAATGTGCAAGAATAAATAAACTGAAATTAAAATGTTAGGCGGTAGAATCGACCATATAAACAAATATAAATAAATTAACAAAATTTAAATAACAGTTAGGCGGTAGAACCGACCATTAAAATAAATGCGAAAAGTAAATTGCAGAAGTTTAAAGAAAGGAATTTAATTTGAGGACTGATTTGCGAAGTTTCTGGGCTAAAGTGAAGTTTCTCACAAATTTTATGGATAATGTTAAGATTTCAAGAGAAGAGGGGTGCTGACTGAAGTTTTACAAAAAGGAATAAAATAAAATGACGGCAAGTGAGTAAACGACAAAAACAAAAAATAAAATAAAATAAAACAAAAATAAAGTAAAGACAAATTGATGCCAAATTTATGAATTCCTAGCTGTAAAACATTAAGTGTATTCTTTCTTAAGTATAAGAGTGTCTAGTTATAATATAACCGGTGAGTGGGAATTGAATACCAATTTAATTCGTCAGTCAATCAATTTAAAACTAAGAAAATTAATTGTGGGGAAAAGAAATTATTTGAAACGAATTTAAAAATATGCTAAGGCTACAGGATCCACTCTCATTATTCAAATTATAATTTTCTTACTTTTTCATATTTTATATTTCGCCTCACTTTTACCAGTTATTTATTATATCATTTAATTCTGTGTGTGTGGATAAATATGGAATAAAGTACCTAATGTGCCACAATTATATTAATGTGTCGACATTGTGTCAAAATACCATACAAATCCAAGAAAACTTTTAAATTAACATGACATAAAAATAACCAGAAAAGAATAAAATAAACTTAAAACTCACTTGAGAAAAGTAATTAATTTCATAAATTGAAACTTTGAGCTTCACCCTTCACCTCAGCTTAGTAAAATTAGCTACTCATGTTGAAAGAAAATAAAACACTCTTTTTATTTGATGAACTTTGGAAATATGTTACAAAGAAAATTGATTACAAAACAAAAGAGAAAAAGAAAGAAAAACACAATTCCTCAGCACTCTATCCCTCGGCTTTTCTTTCGCACTTCTTGAATTCGAATTATGTTCCTCGGCTTCGCCCCTCGCTTGCCTTTTATAGGCAAGGAATCCTTTTATTTTATTAATATTTAATTTATTATTATATTATTATTTTAATTTTTTATTTATATACATATTGATATACGTGATGGTCAAAATGACCATCACGAGCTTTGGTTGCATTGTTTGTTTTTTTGTGAGCTTTGGTTGCATTGTTTGTTTTTTTTGTTCTTTATTTATTTATTTATTTATTTATATACATATTTTATTATTATATCTCCTCAATTGTGCTCCAGTAGTTCTTCTTTGTTCCCGCTTTCAATTCCAATTCCATCCTTACTCCTGAAAAAATATTTACAAGATGAAAATTAACATATTGTGAATTAATTTAATATAAAGTATATTTGGGGAGTATTAAAATAATTTAGAAATAATGAGCGCATTAATTGATACAATAAGTGAAAAACTAATAATTTTATCCTTATCAAATGTCGTTTTTCAGTATCAATCACTATCATTACTAGCAGACAACGATGTCAAAGATTGTTCAATTTGATATATTAAATTGTAACAAGTGTTCGATGTCACCTAAAAGAAAAAAATAATCTTAATAAAGCTAAAATAAATTCCATATCATATATCAAAATTCATAATGTTAATAAAACTAAAATAAATTTCATATCATATAACAAAATTTGAAAGCATAATAAAGCTAAAATAAATTTCATATCATATATCAAAATTCATAAGCATAATAAAGCTAAAATAAATTCCATATCATATATCAAAATTCATAATGTTAGTAAAGCTAAAATAAATTCCATATCATGTACCAAAATTCAAAAGCATAATAAAGCTAAAATAAATTCCATATCATATATCAAAATTCATAATGTTAATAAAGCTAAAATAAATTAAGCTAAAATAAATTCCATATCATATATCAAAATTCATAAGCATAATAAAAATGTGATATTACCTTCAAAGAAGAAGAAAATTGCAAAGTCGTATTATAAAAGGTCTTTAAAAATTTAACTATGCAACGAGCACTCTCCCAATCACTATACAACGGTGGCCCCTCCCTTTTTTTCTTTCCCCCTTCTTTTTCATTGAAATAAGCATCATAAAGCTTATCTTCAAGTGCCATTCGATCAAATGCCGGCTTAAATTTCAATGCTGTACTCAACATGGAATATGTAGAATTCCATCGAGTAGGGCAGTCCAAAATCACACTTCCTCGGGAATTAATCTTCTCTTATTGCACACGAATTTGAAATGCTTGCATCCTGGCGGTGGAAGACCTCACATACTTCACAGCATTCCGAACACTAACTATACTTAAGTTCCTTCAACCCTTCAGTCACAATCCAATTCAATATGTGCGCACAACAACGAACATGCAAATAATCTCTATTCAACACTAAGGCATCATCCCTTTAAGTCTTTAGTCGATCAATTAAGTATCTAAGAGCACTCTTATTTGGACTTGCATTGTCAACTGTTACAGCACACACTCGCTTTATGCCCCAGTCAATTAAACATTTTTCAATTTGCTTACTAATTGTATCCGATGAATGATCATTAACCGTATTGAAGCTAATAATGTTTCTATGTAAATTCCAATCCTTGTCAATAAAGTGAGCTGTGATGACCATGTAGCTAACTGTCGTAATGGAAGTCCAAATATCAGTGGTCAAAGATACTCTCTGTTTATTCCCAACCAATAAGCTCTTCAACTTAGCCTTGTCCTCGACAAACATATCAAGAGTATCCCTAGTAATGGTTCTTCGGGATGGAAGAAGATATCTAGGAGCCGCCACACTGCAAAAATGCTTAAAACCTAGATTTTCCACAACAGAAAAAGGCAATTCATCAAGAACAATCATCTTCACAGTTGCTCGTCTGCAAGCATCTTGACTAAAATCTCTTGCTATAATTTCATCACCACCGATATCTTGAGTTAAAGTCGCTTAGTCTTTCTGAAGGTCCTTGTACTTTTGACACCTTTCTTGATAATGAGTCCTCAAAGTGCTAGTTCCGTACCCTATCGAGCCACATTCAAATTCATTACCGCAGTAGTTGCATTTGCACTTTTTATCATTATCTAGAAGTCTAGTGAAATGTTGCCACACTGCTGATCTTAGAGCCATTTTTTTCCTTGGTAATGGCAGTTTGGATGACGAAGACTTTTTCCTCTTGTTTCCGCTAGTGATAATTGTTGGCGAATCATTTTCACTACCATCAACTTCAACTTCACGCTTAAGATCATCAACTACACAATCGGGGTTGTCTTGAACTCTTGAATAATTAGACATCTACAATAAATAAAATAAAAATAAATAAGTAATATTGTTTTATTAACAAGTTATTGAAAAAAAATCAATTAAATTTAATTTAACTACTAGCCAACATATCATAATTTTATTTTATTTTAATAAGTTAGGCCAACATATCATAATTTACTTCCAATAATTATTAATTTAATTTAAAATGTTCATGCCAAAAAGATAAGTTTAATTTAATTTAACTACAAGCCAGCATATCATAATTTAATTTAATTTAATTTAATTTAATTTAATTTAACAAATTAAGCCAACATGGCAACATATCATAATTTACTTCCAATAATTATTGATTTAATTTAAAACATCCATGCCAAAAACATCATTTCAATTTAAATTAACAAATAGCCAATAAATCATAATTTAATTTAGCAAATTAAGCCAACATATCATAATTTACTTCCAATAATTGTTAATTTAACTTAAAATGTTAATGCCAAAAAGATCAATTAAATTAAATTAAATTAAATTTAACAAATTAAGCCAACATATCACAATTTACTTCTAATAATTGTTGATTTAATTTAAAAGTTAAAACATCCACGCCAAAAAGATCAATTACAGCTCAATTAACTACTAGCTAATAAATCATAATTTAATTTAGCAAATTAGGCCAACATATCATAATTTGCTTCCAATAATTATTAATTTAATTTGAATTTTCCATGTCAAATTGCCAATATCAAATTGCAACCTCACGGAGCTAATTAAGTTATTAATCATTCATATATCTATTTTCAATCGTTCAATTCTCAGTTGCAATATACAATACAACATTACATATTTACAGCCATTTCAGTTCACTTCCAGTCTTCCATAACTCACAAGCATACAAAGTAGTCCACACAAAACCAAATAATTTGCCCACCATTTTTAACTCCACCAGCAATACATCTGCCCACCATCTTTAACCCCACCAACAAGTATACATTGGCAACCCTCAAAATCAAATAATCAATCCCTAACAGGCCAACACTATACATACTAGCAGAAAGCCCGAAACTAAAACTGTATACACTATACACACTGTAAATAAATAAAACATTTCTTCAAGTGGCTTTCAAAGGGATATGACTAATCAGCAATCACTGCCAACGCTTATACCGAAAATTGGTATAATGCTTAATTTTCTCAGGTCGACGGTTAAGCTAAATGGGCTAGTGGGTTGAGATTTTGGACTCACCTTGACAGCAATGTAACCCCCAATAGACTTAGAAGAATTTGGCGGCTCGAGGCGGCTAGGAAGCCGTGTCGCAGGGCGAGGAAGGAAGAGGGGGCGATGCAACGGAGAGATGCTCATGAGGATGAAGCTGAGAGGGGTGAGCTGCAGTTTTGCACCATCTAGAGAGGGAGAAAAGAACTGATGTGAATCCCACATTGAAACTTTGAAACTCACACTTAATTTGAAGTTTCAACTTCCCAAGAAAGTTCTAAACAGATTTAAGAGAAACAAAACCTTGACCCAATGCTTAAGAAAACATGAACCAAAGGTATAGAGAATGATACTGACGCCACACTCAAGATGTAGATGAGAAGGTGAGTGATAGCCACACTCAAGATGTAGATGAGAAGGTGAGTGATAAGTCTAGATTTGGAACACCACGAGAATGCAAATTCTTGATAAGTTCACTAGTTCTCAAAAGAACCAAAGAAAGAATAATTCTTTCAAATTCAAACAACATTAATCTCTAATTGTCTTACATAGCAAGGTTGCTGAGTTTAAATAGACCAATAGAGACCCAAAATCTGAAAAATACAAATGAAAACATTGGAAGTATAAGTTTGTCAAAGCATGCTTCAAAAGTCTTCACCAACCCACCATAATTAATGCTATCATTGACAAACTTAATGCTAGCCTACAATAATTAATGCTATCATTGACAAACTTGAAACAAAACAACAAATGCAATTGAAAAACAAAGGAGTCGTTGAAATTCCCAAGTCTGAACATACTGTAATGAATTATAAAACACTAAATGAAAATTACAGAAATAAAAATAAACTGAAAATTAAATAAGCAAAAATGAGAAATAAAAAATAAACAAACTGAAAATAAATAAAAAAATAACTTAGGCGGTGAAACCACCTATAAAAACAAAGTAATTAAAGGAAACAATTAAAAAAAAATTTAGGCGATAGTTTAAAACCAGTCATAAATAAAGAAATTAAAGAAAATAATTTAGGCGGTATTTTAAAACCAGTCATAAATAAAGAAATTAAAGAAAATAATTTAGGCGGTATTTTAAAACCAGCCATATAATTAAACATAAAATTAAACAAATTAATATACAAGAATAACTAAACTGAAATTAAAATATTAGGCGGTAGAACCATCCATATAAACAAACATAAATTAATTAACAAAATTTAAATAGTAATTAGGCAGTTGAACCGACCATTTAAAATAAATGCGAAAAGTAAATTGTAAAAATTTATAAAAAAAAATTGGTTTGAGGACTGATTTGTAAAAGTTTTTAAGCCAAAATGAAGTTTCTTACAAATTTTTATGGATAATGTTAATTCCAAGAGAAGAGGGGTGCCAACTGAAGTTTTACAAAAAGAGAATAAAATAGAATAACGGAAAGAAAGTAATGACAAAAAAATAAATAAATAAAATAAAGACAAACAGACACCAAATTTAGAAAACTCCCTGATAACGACACTAAAAACTTGACACAACTCAAAAGTGTATTACTTCTAAATATAAGAGTGTCTAGTTATAATATAATCCGGTGAGTCCGGAGTCGAGCCACAAAGAATTTAAAATCTAGTAGTCAATTTAAAACAACAAAAATTAATTGTGGGGAAAAGAAATTATTTGAAATCGATTTTAAAATATACTAAGATTACGGGATCCACTCTCAATATTCAAACTATAATTTTAATACTCTCTCATTTTTACATTCTGCCTCACTTTTACCAGTTAATTATTATATCATTTAATTTTCAACTAACATATGTGTGGATAAATATGGAATAAAGTACCTAATGTGCAACAACTGTATTAATGTATCGACATTATGTCAAAATACCATACAGATCCAGGAAAATCTATAAATTAACATGACATAAAAATAACTAGAAAAGAAAAAAAACAAACCTAAAAACTCATTTGATAAAATAATAAATTTAATAGTTTGAAAAATTGAGCTTCACCATTCACCTCAACTTAGTAAAATTAGCTACTTATATTAAAAAAAAGACAACGCTCTTTTTATCTGATAAACTTTTAAAATATGTTACAAGGAAAATCGATTCAAACGAAAACAAGGAAAGAAGGAAATAAATAAAGAAATTTTTCAACTGCACTCTTGGCTATCACACTCTCACTCAGCTCGGCTCAATTCTTGAACGCCTTACTCCCTCCGTCCCCTTACCTTTTATAGGCAAGGAATACATTAGCTTTATTTATTTTATTATTATTTCATATATATATGTATATTGAAGAGTGTAATGGTCAAGAAGCATGATGGTCTCCTAACTATCACGGGCAACCAAAGCATGGTTGCCTTTTGTTCTTTTGTTCCTTTTTTTTAATTATTTTTTATTTTTATTATAATTTTTATTTTTATTATTACATCTCCTCAATTGTGCTCCAAATTGCTCCATCAGTCCTTCTTTGTTTCCGATTTTGAAATACAAGTTGTGCAACCCAAGAGGGGGGGTGAATTGGGATTTTAAAAATTATGCTAAGCAAATCGCACACCAATTTAATCTAATGCCTTAATCAAATCAAAAACAATAAATTCAAACAAGCATAATAATAGAGGAGTAAGGGAAGAGAAAACAAACACGAGGATTTTTAAGTGGTTCGGCTATCCCCGCCTACGTCCACGCCTCCAAGCACACCGGGCTTGATGATTTCACTATCCAAGCCTTCCAAGGCTTCAAATGTTTACAATTGACTTCCAAGGTGTCAATGGACCTTTAAAATCAAGAGATTATCTCCCCAATCTCTTCACCCCAAGTGTTTCCTCACTTGAACACTCACAATTTGATGATAAATGAAAGTTACAACAATAAAACTCTCTTTAAGAGTGGATAAACAAATTATAGCTCAATGATGATTCAATCAATGATGATTTATGAAATGGAAGCTCAATATATGTTTTATAAACTTGTTTTGGCTTTCTAGAGTTTTTAAAATGAAGTTGGAATTGAGTTTTATAGCTAAAGCCCAAAAACTAGCTGTTATAGATAAATTAGCGGCAATGACTGGCCAGTTTAACTGGCCGGAATGAGCGATGATATTACAGTTATTTTGAAATGTCTTCTGATGCTTTATTCATAAAATTACAGTTTTATTCTAAAACGTTCTGTAATTATATTATGGCCCAGAAAGTCATAAACTTTTCAAATAGGTCCAATTTTGGACATCAAATGTTTGAATTACATTCGGGTCCTCCAACTTTCATAAATTATAGTATGGCCCAAATTGTTTCAAACCTTTACAAATAAGTCCAAATCCGAATTCAAAATAATTTTTGTCATTCCCAAAACTTTTTGAAATTATGCTATAGCCCAACATATAATAATACTCTTTATAAAAATCCTTTTTAAGTTTTAACATAATCAAAATAAATTTTAAAGTTCTCAAAATCTTTCACTTATACCCTCAATCTTTTATAAGTTACAATATGGCCCAAAACGTTTCAAATCTTTGCAACTATGTTTAAATTCAAATTCAAAATAATATTTATTAAAATCAAAGATTGTAAAACATTTTCATTTTAATCCAAATTACTTAAATCCACAAAATACTTTTATCTTAAAAATAAAACATTTTGGTTTATAAAAAGTAATAATTTATTAAACAAAACTTGAGCTTCTCAAATGATAAACCAATCATAAATTAAATCATACCGGCTTTACAAGAAATTATCGCAATAATTTGTCCGTTGAACTTTAAACTTCATTCTTGATTTTGCCGTTGTCCGTTGAGTATCTTGATTCACTTACATAAATATTATCCTTAAAAAACTAGTGAACTTGTGAAATACAATTTTTATTAACTCACTTAAACACATGTTTATTATCATCAAAATTACATAATGTGTAGCCCTTTAGGCTAACAATCTCCCGCTTTTTGATGATGACAAACATCTCATGTATTTTGACATTTATACTCCCCCTTAATACATGGCATACATAATTCAACAAATAAATCAAATTTAAAACATGTAAGCTCCCCCTTAATATTTCAAAATCATGCATGAATATTTTAGGGAATTCAAAATACATGACTTCTCCCTCTTCATCATCAAAATTACTATGAATATTTGAAGTTCAAAATACATGTTACCTTTATCTGGGAATTCAAAATACATTATCTCTCCCCCTTCATCATCAAAATTACTATAAATTCATGCTTATACCAAAATAGAACATCTCAATAATTAATCAAGAAGCATATAAAAACCAAACATCCAATTAACAATAAAATGATCATGAACCACCATTCCATCAATTACCAAATCAACTCCTCATAACATATGATCATTATCTAAAAAATCATGTAATTAAATCACCATCATATATCAAAATTATCACCATAATCATATATCAACTATTTAAAAAAAAATTGCTCAAAGTGCATGTTATTCTCCTCATTTTTGAATCATCAAAATGATATAGTACTTTGTCTCCTCCTTTGGACAACAAAAAAAAAAAAATTTGAAAAAATAATTTAAAATTTTAACCAAAATGATTTTAGCCAAAAAAAAAATAAAAAATATCACATTTATCTTCCCCTTCATCATAAAAGAAATAATAGATGCAATCAAAATACAATCATCAGAAAATATTTCAATGAAGATATTACCCATTTTGAGCGAGTAAAAATTTCGGCAGAGTCTCCCCTTAAAAATGAGCAAATCCTTAAATACACAACATCATTAAAAACACTTCCATATGAACTTAAAAAATTATAACAAACCAACAACTCCATCAATTCATCAAGCAAACACACAAATAATTATCAATCATTAGAAACATCAAGAAATTAATAATGATAGTATTAATAACATGATTAGAATATTTGAAAAAATTTCTTCACAATATCTAATTCAATATGAATTCCGAATTCTCACCATAATCTTCCTTGCATCTCTTTGCTACTTGATTCCCCTTGGTCTTGTCTCCACCCACCATTGTTGAAACAAGAACAAGCTTAAATACCAATTTCGGATTTTTAAAAACTTGAGTGAAATGGATGTGTTTGAGCCAAGAAAATCGATCTTAGATATGAATGGAGCTAATATATGAAGTGGATTAGATCAAAGATGAGCTAAAGGAAGGTTAAAAGCGTAGAGAGAGAAACGGCCAAAGCTAGGTTTTTGAGATTTGGGATTTTTGTGAAAAGGTGATGAAATGGTGTTTGGAGGATGAAAATTGAAAGAGTAATGGATGGGTAATGAGTTGGATGATTGATTTTGCCAACTAGGGGTGGGCAAAATATCCGATCCGACCCGATCCGATCCGAAAACTTTCGGGTTCGGATCGGATCGGGTCGTCAACGAGACCCGATCGGATGAAATTGTATCAACCCGATCGGATCGTGATCGGATCGGATGAAACCCGATCCGATCCGAAAATCTGATCGGGTTGAAAAAAAAAAAAAAAAAAAAACAAACCCGAATTTGAGAATTTCATTTTCACATTTCAGTATTTCACTTCACATTCACAAGTCAAAAGTCAAAACTCAAAACAAACAAAACAACACAAATCCAGGCATCCAGCACCACAACCACAAGGCACAAGTACAAGTATAACCGAAGCAGTGAAGTGAAGCACAATCACAGACATTCAGACAACCCACTGAACCCAGCACTCAACTGACTCAAGCACAAGCACAATCACTTTCTAACCTGGAGTGAAAGATTTTCTTATAATTTGCTTGTCATGAAAGACCTTCATTCATTGCTTGTAAATCTTGGCATTTTCATACGCGTCATTGTGAATTTCCTCAAGTTCTGCCAACTGTAATCGTCTTTCTGAGCCAGCTTGCTGCATATCAAAATTGAATTTCTTAATGGCTCAATACGCATGATGCTCGAGTTTTGGTGGTGATTCTGATGATGGGCTGAGTTTCTTTTCTGATGGCACTAGTTGTTCAACTCTTGACTTCCATTTATTTGTGTCCATGGATGGTACTGAGTCAAGTAGGGCATTGACTTCATTGATTGATCTATCAATATTAAAACCCAAACCAAAGTGAGTTAAACATGTTTGTAAAGGGTCATCACTAAGGTTTGAAAGAAAATTATTATCAACTAATGTTTCTATTAAATCCACATCAACAATTCCATCATCTGTATTGCGAGGTTGTTTGGCAATGTTGAAGATGTTGAGCTCCATGGTCATATTGCCAAATGACAGCTGCATATTTTCAGTCCTGCATTGAATGTGAGCATCAGCAGTTGCCAAAAAAGGTCGGCCCAAAATAATGGGAATGTGCTTCTTTGAATCCTGCACTGGTTGAGTGTCAATTATAATGAAATCAATAGGAAAATAAAACTTGTCCACCTGAATAAGCACGTCCTCCACAATACCACGAGGTATTTTTGTGGACCGATTGCAAGCTGTAACACCACTGGAGTTGGGTGTAATTCTCCCAGTCCAAGTTTCACAAATACAAGATAAGGCAACATATTTACACTAGCTCCTAAATCCAACAAAGCATTCTCAATTGTGTGGTTCCCTATACTACATGAGATAATGGGGGAGCTTGGATCTTTGTATTTTAGAGGCATTTTATGTTGGAGTATAGAACTAACATTTTCAGTTAAAAAGGCCTTTTTTCTGAACATGAATATTTCGCTTTTTAGTGCAAAGATCTTTAAGAAACTTGGCATAAGATGGCACTTGTTTTATCGCATCAAGTAAAGGGATGTTAACACTTACCTGTTTGAAGATTTCAAAAATCTCACCTGTGGATTTTCCTTTCTTCCCTTTAGCTAACCTCTGAGGAAATGGAGCTTTAGGAACGTACTCTCGGGGGTTGGTTTCTTCTTTCTCCTCTGGTGATGGGTCCTCAGCATTCACATGTACAATCTGAGTTGATTTTGTCACTGGCATCTCCACTTTGTTATCAACTTCTTTTCCTTTTCATAAGGTCATGACAGCTTTGACCTCTCCGTGCTGCTGTGGTGAACTGGAACTTGCTTCATGCACTGCTTTAGGGTTAGGCACTGGTTGACTTAGGAATTTGCCTTTCTCAACGGTCATTGCCAAGGTTTGAACTGAAGAAGCAAGTTGTCCCACCATTGTCTCAAGGTTTGAAATTGATTGGGCTTGTGAGTTGAAGCCCGCTCTCATCTCATTTCGCAGTTCATCAATGGTGCGGTTCTGTTGATCGATTCTGGAGTGAGTAAAATTTTTGAAATTCTGGAATGTATCCTCCCATGGTCTGGGTTGAGAGTGGTTTGGGTTTTGATTATATGGTCTAAATGGTGGCTGAGAGGCTTGAGAATTTTGAGGAATTGGTTGCATTGGAGGAATTGGTGGAGGTGGAGCTGTTGTTCATTTTGTTGGAATCCTTGAGACTATGAAAAATTGGGGTGGTCTCTCCATCGAGGGTTGTAGGTGTTGGAGTAAGGGTTGTAGTTTGATGGTTTTCTCATGACTCCTATGGCATTGGCTTGATCTAAATAGGAGTCATGGTCATGTGGTTCTGTTGAGTTGGCAGTCGTCAATGATACTATTTGTCGAGAAAGGCCTTCAACTATCTCTTTGACTTCTTTAATTCCCGAGCTTGACTCGCCAACGTGAACCTCATTTACTCCCTTAATTCTCCTGGTATTTCTGAGTGATCGACTCCATTGTTGGGAATTATCCGATTGTCGCTGGAAGAATTCCCAAATCTCTGATGCGCTTTTGGACATTAGTTCTCCTCCACTGGTCGCCATTAGCTATTCTTGCACATGTGGTAATAATCCCTCCAAAACTTATTGGCATTGGTGCCATTTCTCATACCCATGATGTGGACACTTCAAGAGTAGCCCATTGAATCGCTCCCATGCTTTGAAAAATTGCTCGTCGTCTCTTTGGGTAAATTCTGAAATTTCCCTGCGAATAGCATTTATTTTATGAACTGGGAAATATTTATTTAAAAATTTTGTTACCATTTGTTCCCATGATGTTATGCTATTAGCAGGCAATGTATTGAACCATGAACGAGCTCTATCTTTTAAAGAAAATGGGAATAATCTAAGTTTAACATCATCATCTGAAAAATTCTCGTATTTAAAAGTTTGACAAATAGCATGAAAATCATTCAGATGATTATATGGGTCCTTATTTTCTAGGCCATAGAATGTGGGGAGACAATTTAGCACACTAGGTTTTAATTCAAAACTCTTAGTAGCTACATTTGGGTACCTTATGCATGATGTGCTCAAATTAGCTAAGGGACTAAAATAGTCCTTAAATGGCCTTTCATGTGGTTCTGGTTGTTGATTTTGTAAATTCATGTCAATTTTATTTTTAAATGCAACGTGTTTGTGTGTGCGAAGTGTTTTTTCCAATTCAAGGTCTAAAGGCTCAAGATTAAATGATAATGACCTTCGACCATGCATGCAAAGAATAAAATAAATAAAAGCAAAACAAATAAAAATAAAGAAGAAGGAGAAATTACGATACTAACCTTGCCACGTTGTTACAATCTTACTATGAAAATAAACTCAATTGCTATAAGAAAAAGAAATTACATGAAATAATATTAACTAAAATTAAAATAAATTACAAAGAAAGATAACAAGATAAACAAAATTAAATTACAAAAAATGATAGGAAAATTAAATTACACAAATTTAAAGAAGAGAAAAAAAAAATGAAATTCTAACCTTAATTTTTTTTTTAAATGAGAAAAGGAAAAATAAAATTACAAGAAAACGACTAAAAATAATAATATATATATATATATATATATATATATATATATATATAAAAACTAATTCTACAAATTAAAATACTTACCTCCCCGGCAACGGCGCCAAAAACTTGTTGTGCAAATTTTATTGAACTAAGCGCATTTATCTATTTGTGTATAGATTAATGGTGGCGAGTGTCGATCCCACGAGGAGGTTGATTTTAATTATGTGCAGAATTAATTTTCTTAAATGGGTGGTTGGATTTGTGGTGAAATTAATTTAAACTGTGCTAGAAATTAAATTGGAATGGCAGAAATAACTTAAACTGGAAACTATTGAGATAAAGTACTTGGGTATCCGGATCTGCATCAACATGCTCCATGGGCTAAATATTTCTTATTAATGCCAATTAAATCATGAGGGGGGATTCCACACCTCATGAACCACGCTCAAATAAATATGGTGCTAAGGGCTTATCGTGCCAAATAATAATAACCTTGTACTAGGGTCTTGGGGTTTAACGATGGCGTCACAAATATTAGAGGGGAAGAGAAAGTAAATTTACCAAATTAAGCGCATGAAACATGTTGAGACTTCACCTTCAACCCAAGCTTAAAAGAAAATTAGCTACTCATTTTTTAACTAGGGGTAAAATGGAAATTTATTAAAATACATTGAAAATACAAGAAGGAGAAGGAATTACAGAAATCTAAGCTTAGAAATGAATTCAGGGGTATCAAATTAGGGGGGGAGCCCCCGTTTTATAGATACATTGAGTGAATCGTGACCATCGGATTAAAAACAGTTCGGACGCTCAGGATTGCGCCACATCATCAGTCAACAGTCAACCGTCAACGTTTGAACAGTAACACGGTTTGACCACGGTTTGCACAGTAACGCGGTTTTACACAGTAACGCGGTTTGAATAGTAAATAATCACATATATGTGCATGTATCGTACACACGTTTTTTGCTCCACTGAAATGCTGCCACGTCATCGATCCACAGTACATAAGAAATTTAGCCCAATAAGATTGTGACACATCATCGATCAATACCACGTCATCGGTCAACGCCCCATAAGCAATCAATGCCACATAATTTGTCCAATCAAATGCTGCCACATCACAGGTCGATGCCACATCATCGGTCAATGCCACGTCATCGGTCAACGCCATGTCATTGGACCGTATATATGAACAGTGTCGTGTACAGTACCATGAACAGTACCGTACGTATGAATAGTACCGTATATGTGAACAATGACATTTTTCCTTTTATGCTCCTCCTAAGGTTTTCGACCGTCCTGAGTTCAAATATGACGTCCGTTTGCTGTCTGATCACTCGTTCATTATGAAACGATCGTGATGCCCCTAAAATACATAAAATACATAATTATAATAAAACACACAAAATTAAATAATAAAATACTTAAATAAATAAAAGTAGCAATGTTAGTGAGACTTGAAGTGTAAAATGACAATTTTCTCCTTTATAAATATACACTTTCTAACACTCAACATTATGCAAGCTGTTAAAAGTTTGTTATTTCCCACAAAAATGTAGTTGTGAATAGCTGAGAGTGTGCACATGATTTCGTTACTTATGGAAAGTTCCAGACACTATTATATGCTACTATATATAGTGTTCTAATCTTAGTCAATTTCAATTTGCATCATAATGAACTCAGTTCTTGATTTTCCTATCTAAGTCAATAAATTTTCCCTTCACTTTCTCATCAAACAAATAGAACATATAGAATATAAAACTTTAACTCAAGAAAACATGTGGTGGCAATTGGTTATGCATCAAGAAATTAAAATAATCATAATTGCTCCCACTATTATGGTCACTCTTTTCCATGGGAGCTTCACTTCACAATTTTCAATGCGAGTCTTGTTTTTTTTTTTTTGTCTTGTTTTCTTTTCTTTGATTCTGTAATATTTATTGAATTTGATTTGATTGACATTTGTTTTAAGTATGAATTAATCTTCAATGTTTAATACTTAAAAGATTTTACACTTCTGTTTTTCACTCTTTAGATTCTGTTTGGTTCAATAGAAAAATGATACACACACACACACACATTGGAAAAATAGATATTCTTAAGAATTAAAATCTGTTCATAATTTCCTTTTTTCTTATTTTTCACTACAGTTGTTGGGACTCATTGTTCTTTCTGTTGGGAAAATATGCTCTTTAAAAGCATATATGTTTATTTAATTGCAATAAATAATTTTTCTGATTAATAAAATAAATGAAGTATTTTATTCAAGTATCTTAGTTACATTAACATTTTTTAGTAAAGCTCATTTAATCATATTATATGTATTTATTTGATCACCATGTGGATTCACATAAGACAAAAATACAAGGTATCTTATGATTAAATAAATTAAGTTCACAGTTGATAAATAAAGTTGGGCACTTTATTTAGGTATAAATTCATTGAATGATTTGTCTTAATTATATATGAATTTATTGATGTAGTACGACTACATCGAGCAGGATCACATATAAGATTTAATTAACTTTATAATAACTGTCAGACTTATTAAATCTCATAGGCATTAATTTTATTGTAATCTTAATTTGAGTTAGTTATAATTTTATAATTATAATTGTTATTCCATTTGAGTTACCAACACTTGTAGTCAAGATTACCCGGTATCTTGGTGGGAGCAATTATGATTATTGAAATTATAGATTAATAATAAAGAATTTGTACAACACATCTCTTGATGGATTTTTGGCACTTGATAATAGAATTCTCTGGCTAGAGTGTGTCAACATATTTAGTATGCTGAAAATGATCATTAGAGAAAACCAGTAAGTATCAAGGAACAAGATGTAATTAAATTGATTAGACAGTTGAGATATCAATTTAATTAATGATGTGATACAAAGGATTATGCAGTAAATAGATCAATGTGGCTTGGGACAAATTATTATTCGAGCACACAATTATGGAGGTCAATTCCAATCTTATAGTGGAGTAGAGTTGGAATTAAATGATTAGGCTTGCTCATTTACAGGCTTAATTGCTGTACCCATTATTGTATGTTCTCAAATGATCCCCGAGTTAGCTCATTTAATTGATTGCACTACTAATGAACCTAAAAAACAAGAAAACTAACATATTAGGTGATAAAACTAATTATAATATTTTGTTAAGACCTTATGTGTTATATTCATGTGCAAGGTGGGTCTTAAAGTGGTTACACATGATCTCCACTTTCACATAAGTGGAGAGACTATTAAATTCAAAATATTTATTATTTTGAATGATAATCAAAGGATAATACATATCTAGTGTTTTACAAGAGATATTATATTAGTGTATTTTTCTCAAGAACAATATAGAGACGGTAATTCCAAAATACACGTTTTGAGAAAAACACTGCAAGAGAAGTTGGTTGTTTCGGAAGTAGTGAAATGGATGCCCACACGTCCAGTGCTGATCAAAGTTGAGTCATAGCCTAGATGATTATTTGGTGGCAGATCGTGATCTAATATGATTGGTGGTGACAGATCGTGATCTAGGAGTGGTGGTGACGGATCGTGATCTGGGAGCCTAGATTATTTCAGCAAAAAAGTAAAGTCGGATTGCCAAGGTATGATTTTCTAGATTACAGATTCTTATGTATCATATGAGATCGGTCCTAAAAGTTTTTATGAGAAAAATTAATTTTTACTTACAATTGGTATCAGAGCCATCTCATATTATTGTATAAGGATATCATTTGAAATCAATCTTGATACTTATGTATTAGAGTGGCGCAATTTATTTAGCTATATATTATTTGTTTAATCTATGAGTAAAGCATGCTTTTAGTTTATCTTAATTCATGGTTAGATTCTCTGTTGTATTTTCCCTTTGGATCTGTAACAAAAGAAGTAGTTTTTTATCACCATGTTTCCCTCTTGATTTAGTTTACTGTTATAGAAATTCTGTAAGCCAAAATTAGCTTAGGAGATTTGTAAATCACCATAGAGTATTTGTAAATAACTAGAGAATAATCATGAGATAACGTGATCAAAGGAATGAAGGTTGGAAATTTCAGCAGCAACCACCAGCCAGTGCACTCGCGGCAGGCATCGTGCAGCGTGCACTGCTCGTAGCACTCACTGCAAGCAGCACCCGCTTCAATCTCATGTAGGCAGTGCGCGCGGCCTGCGTGGCCAGCAGCACGAGAGAGGATGTCATTTGGTGGCTTTTCGGTGAGGCGGCAGCAGTTAACTTGGAGTCGGAGATGGGTAAGACTTTTGAACAATGGCTGGTCTTTGTGGTGATGACAGCTAGGAAAGAAAAAAATAAATTTTAGGGTTTCAACGATTTTTATCTTTCAAGTCCCTATAGTTTCATAGTTTTATCTTTTGGGTAGATAAGTTTCATTTTTACGTATTTAAGTCCAAAAACAGTTTTCGGCTTAATAAATCCTAGTTTTAAATCCAATTGAAATTGGGTTTAATGGATTAAAATACATAGATGAAGTTTAACACATTAAATTTATTTTTGGTCAAAAAGTTTATTTAAATAAATAATAATAATTTTATTTTCTTTCAAAATTAAATTTAGACCAATAATAAATTTAAAAACCCAATTTGCCCTAATCCATTAACAAAGAGAAACCTATGGAAGATGGACATTGACAAAAAGCCCAATGAAGATTAGGTTTAGTAACTTAAAAGCCCAATTTTTTCATTTTAGGAAAGCCATGAATTGAGATTATTTAATTATTTTTCTATATCTTATGCTTTGGATGATAACATGCCATGATAACATGTCATGTAGAATAGGTAGTGCCACTTTATGCATAATGATACATGTCATTCATAAATTATGAATCTCATTATATTATTTGCAATTTGCAAATGCTTAACAATATTGAATATCATCTAGATAATATTATAAGAAGCATACAATTAACAATATATAATCAATGTATGTTTTAAAAATGAAAAATCAATTTTAAAATATTGAGTGCGAGAGGAAAAATTCAAGATAATTTTTCCCACGGGCTCTATTGTTAGTTCAATAATAAAATTATATATATACCTTAACTTCATGATACGGTGATGCTCCCTTCGGAGGGTATATATATTAGATATTTTATTTGATAAACTTCTTCAAAGATAAAATTGAAATATTTTTCAATCAGTTGTTTATCCCAACAGTGACTGTTGATATGAAAAGTATATAGATTGAAATAATGGTTATACATTCAACTAAAATTTGATATTAACCTTCCTAACGAAGCTCTGTTAAAAAATTTAAGCCCAAAAGGATAACGATAATTATTTATCATATCTCTACATGAAAGTAAATAATCCAAGAGAAATTTACACAAATAATCACAAAACTTATACAATTTTCAATTTCAACCCTACAAACTTATTTCTATCAACATTAGCCAAAAGTAAAAGTTCAGACCAAAATACCCCTCTCACATCTCTCCCCCAACCCAATCTCTCTCACGTAATCTCTCCTGAACCAAAAACACCCATCGTTGGTGGCGGCTCTACGCATCATCGGTGTCCGATCTACTTGCAACAGTGAAGAAAATCTATTATTCAACAACAAAACCTAGGTTAGCCATTTTATTTATATTTCATTAATTAAAAATGCAATTTGAGAATAATAGTGATGGCAGTTTGAGAATAATAGTAGTGATGGTGGTGGTGCTTGTAGTGGTGGTTGTTGTTTTGGGAGTGTGTCGTTTTGTGATGGCGTGATTTGTGTGATCTGTGTGCGATTTATGGGCGATTTGTTTTGGGACTTCACCCGTTGGACAGCAAGCACGCGCGATAGGGGCATGTCGCTTGCGCAGTTGCTGCCCAGCGACAGGTGCTTGAGTGTGCACCTGTCGCACGTCGTATGAGCTACAAAGGCTCTCGAGCGCGCTTGTCGTACGTTGCATGAGCGATAGGCACTAGCGCACGTCGCGACAGGTGCGACAAGCTGCCTGTTGCACCAAATTACTGTTTATTTCTTTTTTTTTAAGCATTAAATAAATTTTCCAATTATTTTATTATAAATGTAATCTAATAATTTTAAAAATATTATAGATACATGGCGAAATAAGGAAATGAATTTGACAGGATGAAGTTAGCTTATTGTCACGGGATGAGTTGTAGTGCACAGCAACCCGTGCGGCGCTTAGACGACTCCTAGCACGTAAGCCGCTAAGTAAGCCTATTACTCCTCAATCTAGCTAAGCTAAGATGCTTGCGGAAAAACTAAAGAGAAGCAAGAGCGTAACGGCCAATATATCTTTTATTATACACTTAAGAGTATGTTACAAGAGAGCTTTACAAGAGTGGGTGAGCTTGTGTTTGTTGTGTGTGTGCTAAGTGGTGTGGTGGGTGGTTGCGCAAATGAGGAGTGCCCACCCATATTTATAGGGGTGGCCATGGCAAGTCTAGAGAGTTTCATGCCACTTGTACAAATATCATGGACCTAAATGCACAAGCTTACAAAGTTCAAGTCCATGGGCAATTATAGAAAAGTCTAGACTTTGGGCCTTGGTGGAAAAATTGCTAAGCGCACCACGGAATGCTAGTTATGTTAGTGGCCCAATTTCTAAGCGCAACCCTGCTGCTAAGTGCATCTCGAGCACATCCCGGTTCAAAGTGCACTTCTGATCGAGGCAGACTTTTGTTGAGCGAGCCCATGGGCATGAAATTTTCCTCTGATCACGGGAGATTCGCGCGGTCCGTGACATTATGCCGATCACTTCTCAGGATGAATTTCGAGTATGTATAACTTTTCTACAATCGTAAAAGCCATCGAGAGAAAATTAACAAAACGGCAGTTGCATCTATTTACGAAAAACATATTTGGGCATTTCTTGTAGTGCCGAAGCTTTTCGTTTCAGTAGTGTAATTTTGCACAATATTTTACATAGGCAAATGGTTCATGGAGAATACGGGAAGGATGATCAGTTATAGTTTCAAATTGGTGAGAGTTTGATACGCTTGTCAATTGAAGAATGGTGCCTAGTTACTAGACTTTCCTATGGTGAAGATACTGCACTACCAAATAACAAAACAGTGCATAGGCTACTAAATACATATTTTGATGGTTTGTTTCGCAACATTAATCTTAAGCAATTTGATGCATTATTTGAAGAGTTGGATCTTGAGCTATGGATGACCTTGATGTTTTAAAGATCGCGCTCTTTTATTTTGCAGACAGAGTTCTAAATGGAAGAAAAAGCCACTGTCAAATTAATTTCTCGTGGCTTAACGAAGTAGATGATATAGATTACTTCCGAAATCATCCATGGGATCATTTATCGTGGGAAACAATATACGAGAGTCTTGACTATGCACTGAACGAGAAAGACGAGAAATTTAAGACAACTCGGTTGGAAAAGCCAAATCATAAAATTGAAAAGTACAATGTTTACGGCTTTACGTCTGGGGTTCAGGTGCGTTTTTTTTGTTTATTAATAAATTTTGTAACATTAAATATTTAATAGCTTTCTCACTTTTGTTGTTGCAAGTTTGGATTTACGAAGTGTTCGGAGGTCTACCGTCAGCATGGGTCATGAAAACAAAGAAGAAGATTCCCCGTACCATGCAATGGAAGCCTATGGCTTCTTCTTAAATAAACTTTACTGAGGTTTATCGTTCTTGAATGACGAATCTCGTCTTGTAAGTAATATATATTGGTAGATATTTAGTACTATTTTTGACATTACTAAATTTGAGTTTTGTACACTTACTTAAAATTTTGGGTTGAATTCATGGCAAGGGGACGTTTTACAAACGCTTAAGCCGAATGCAAAGGAGAGTCGCAAAGAATATTAGCTCACTGTGAGAGATTACATGCCACCTATTCCAGACTAGGTTCATAAGGCCGGTATCCTATAAGTATTATTATTTATTTAATTAAAATTTTTGTATCCTATAAGTATTATTATTTATTTAATTGAAATTTTTTACTTTTCATTTACTTATTTTAAATGTTAATTTCTACAGCACCAACCTTCAATCAACGCGCCGCTGCCCGTTACAAGGCAATCAGACGAACATGACATCATACCGAGCCCAACACCAGAGCAGCATCACGAGTCATCTGAGGATAAGGTGCCTGTAGATGACCATCAAGAGCAGACGTACAATTCTGATGAAGCAGATGATTCTGAGGTTATATATAATCTATTTTCTTCATATATAAATTATTATAATAATATGTTATTATAAAGATTTTTTTTTGTAATAGTCGAGGACAAAGTAGCTTAATGATTATATGAGACAACGGATGGATAAGATGATCGTAACGTTGATGAACTTAAGTCAAAATTTAAAGATTTTAAAGAAACTGTAGTGGGATTTATCAATTCTATGTCTAACCGTCTAAACAACGCTTCTCCGACTGGACGCTCGTATGCGGTAAGCAAATTTAAATTTAACAATTGTGTTCGTTTAGCTTTTAATTTGATAGTTGTTTAATATGTTCATCTTGCCGAATGGACAAGCCCCAGATGACTATGGAGTGTCTACTGATGTGGGCAATTAAAATTTTTCTACTCCCACGTCATTATATAGTTTCTACGAGGATGCTACTAGGGAGAGTGTGCAGGTCTTTACTGAGGTGCCTCCGGGCATTAGTAAGTTCAACCGAGCGTATAGACCGTCATATATTTTTAATAGTCCTTACATGATTCCTCCGTTCAGGTGAGGAAAGAACGTCCGGTCTCTACCTTTACCCAAAATCATGGACCATACGATTGACATGAGTACGAGTGTGGATATAAATCCACTTAGAAGATTAGAGGATCCAAGTCTGTATGATGAGTTTGTCCGATGGTTCGTTGGCAATATGACAGTGGATCGAAGAGTTCAACACCCGCATCGTTCTTTGAAATAATTTTAAGTCATGCTTCGATGGGGTGGTTAGGTGATGAGGTAATCATTTTTCTTATTTCTTTAAGTGTTGTGGATTTGTGTAATTTTTTTCCTTTTAAATCGACGTGTTTCTATTCCTCTACAGCATATTCATGAGTATTATCGCTTGATTAGCGAAAAGCAACGACAGTATCCGAATGTCTTAGTTCAGTGTGTCACACATATAGACACATTTTTTTGGGTAACATGCAGGCCGTTTGAAGTCATCTTCCATCGATGGTTGGAAGATGTTAGATTCTATAATATCTTACCTGAGTTGCGGAGTGCTAACCTCTGATCGCAATTAAAGGTATGCCACAACTAGAGCTTGGTACTGGTGATTGCGGTATTTTTTTTTGTTAATGTTTATGATGTATTTAATGTTCAGACTTAAATTAGATTTTAACCGTAATCATGGGAGTACTTTAGAAAGAAGATAAATTAGATTTTAACCGTAATCATGGGGAGTACTTTAGAAAGAAGATTGCAGTTGACATATTTAATAACAATATTGTATTGTAAACTGTTGTAGTAATTCGAATGCTGAAACATGGATTTTTTTTAAAATTTACGTACTTAAGTTTATATAATTTTCATGCTCACATTTTAATATAAAATAAAAAACTTAGGAATAAAATTTCATGATATATAAGTGTACAATACACAAATAAATAAGAATTGTTTTAACATAATCACTTAGAAAAATGCAACTAACTTCAACTCGGTGCAATAGGATTCTTACATCGCTTACGGTTATGTCCTGGTTCATTACACCACCCGCATCTAATAGTCCTCCAGTTGACGTAGGGCCTGCCGAGGGTATTCTGAGCTCTTAGCGACGACCAGGTAATGGTGCCTCAACTGGTGGATAAACGTATATCTATAGAATTTCATCTAGAAATTTCCAATCTGCCACATCACCAACCGGCTCCATCGGCTGTGCATAAGCCATCGCCAACGATTCCTTGGTGTAAAAGTCCGAGCAAAGGTTTATGTAATCAACTCAGATAGTTAAACAAGCCCCAATTGCATGAGCACAGACAAGCTGATCAAGCTGAAGTACTCTACAGGAGTAATTTTTTTTTGTATGTTAACTAAGCATTCCTTAATCCCACTACCTACAACTTAAAATCGATACGGAGACACTGGGCTAACGATCATTCTTTTAGCCATAGTTCTCCTCTTAGTGACTCTTTCATCTGCCCATGTTGTTAGCCGAGTACCCATTGATTCAGCCATAATTTTTCTATCATAAAACCATTGCTGTAATTTTTTCCTAAAGTAATTGACAAGATGAGTAACAGGAAATTTTCGCGGTTCCCTCATGAAAGAATTAACACTCTTCGCGATGTTGGTGGTAAGTATATTATACCTTCTACCTTTAAACTGAGACCTTGCCCAATTACACATACCCACAATATTTTCTAAGTAATCAGCCGCACCCGAGTGAAGCACCATAACCCTTCAAGTTGTCTCTTAAATCCCTCATGTCCATATGCTTTTGCTACATTAATAAAGGCAGACTCAAATTCATCCCAAAGAGCTTTGGACATCCTGAACTTTGACTTAATGCTACCTTTCACATGGTAAAAACAAACGCCATGAATTGCATTGTGAAATACTTTCAGAATGGCTCTTCTTATGGCAGTGCATCATTCAGAGATAATTACCAACTCCGCCCTATCGCTAATCACTCCATGTAACTTCATCATAAACTATTCCCAAACATCATTGTTTTCTGAATCCATGACTCCAATGGCTAATGGATACAATTGATTGTTACCATCCAGACATATTGCCATGAACATGCTTCCACGATATAGCCCTTCAGATGAGTACTATCTACAGCAATAATAAGTTGAATGTACTACATAAAACCCTTGATGGAAGATCTAAGTGCTACAATGTAGTATAAGAAATCACAATTTCCATCCCATTCGAGGTGAGTAACTGTACCCTCATTCGCTTTAGTCAATACGTGAGAGTATTTAGGGAGCAAGTTATATGACTCTACAGGGTTCCCTCAAACTATTTCAAGACCAATTTCTCTGGCCCAATATGCTTGTTGGTATGTTAACTGCACACTGTATTACTACTGCATATCTACTATGATGTCATTCGGATTGTATATCTTTTTTTAATATATTTATCTGCGATAATATGACCGATAACTCGACTCCAGACTTGATGACGACCATGCTGCAGTACCTCATTATGACAAGTGTTACATTGTCAATTCTCCTCATCACCCAAGGACTATTATGCTCGTTCAAACTTCTAAGTATTCGAATATGCCATTTACATGATTCTGAACAACAGTGAGCCTCAAAATGTGTCGTTGTTGACCGTCCAATCTTAAAATCAAACTTATCCCTAAAGGCAACCTTGCGTAGTTGTAATATTAACTCATTCTTCTCAACAAACAACTTACCCACACTGATATCATCTGATTCACAACTGCTAAGAAAGTTTGGAACAACCATGTTCGAAGGTAAAATTAGAGCAAGACTTGTAAGGGGGTCAATCCTCCTTCTCGAACCGGCCACAGGAGGAATAGATTGATTACTTCTGTTGTTCGCATGAATATTGTCTTCACACTCATTCTCATGCTGAAATGATGGAATATTAGAAGGACCGGCACCTTCATCATCACTTGTATTACTGAAATGAGTGCCCCGCATACTATTAGAAGGTTCTGCAAAAACATTATTCGCCTCTGTGTTGCAAGTGTCATTAACAGAATCGTTATTGTCGTAGAAATCATTGTTATGATACGGAGAATACCATTGCTCCAACGACATCGTTAGTGATAATAACTCTTCTCTAACATTCACTAACGTAATGCCATTGTCATTAATGTTGTCATTATTATTGTGGATTGAAGAGTAATATTACTGCAACAACATTGTCCTTGGTAACACCTCTTCTTCAATAATGAGGCTCGACATATTTGCTCTAAAAGAAGTTTCTATTTCAATGGGTGACTCAAACTCTTCGCTCGAAACTCGAGGAGATGTGGTAACGAGCATAGGAATGCATCTATAGTTGGCCACTTCGGATGCCATATGCAACACAACTCTCACCATTTCATCATTAAATATATCCATGGACATTGTACATGTACGATAGAATTTGTTACTAGACTTCAAAGTTGTCTTCATTATGATACTATATTCATTAGAATTTATTTGTAAGACCTCATATACTCTTGCCACCAACTAATCAAACAGACAATTTTTTCCAACCAAAAAAACAGTATTTTTACCATTCACATACTCCAAATGACCATTCTCTAATGGCTCCCATAAACCATCATAACACAATTGAAGCACAACTGAATCCATCAAGCCTAAAATTATTTTTTTTTAAAATTAATTACGCACTATAAAACTAATAAAGAGAATAAAACTTTATATATAATATTAAAAAAATTAGTTGTATGTTAGTGCGACTGGTTGCATGTTGCACTATCGTACTAAGACTGAGTTGCAATAAATCTATCCCTTGGTGCGATAGGCTGCTTGTTGCATGGTTTTGCCTGTTGCACTAAGAGATTGATTTGGGTGAATCTAAATCTTGGTGCGACGAGCTGGTGTGACAAGCAGCCTGTACCATGAAGAGGTAGATTTTGCGCGACTGGCTGCCCATCGCACCAAAATGGTACGACCAGCTGCCTGTCGCACGAACTCTTGGTGAGATGGGCGGAATTGTGCGACAGGTAGCCTGCAGCACCTACACACAGTTTCGGTATACAATTATACTGAAACTCTCAAAGTTTAAAAAATAACTCTTACTACTTGGTGATGCAGATTGGTGTTGGATCCGGATGGATTATGGTGTATTTGATTGGTGTTCAATTTTACCGTTCGCCGTCGACGTTTGCCACTGTCGATTGCAGTCGCCGGTAGTAATTCAAGAATGTAAGGCTGCGTTTGGTTTGGTAAAGGGGAGAATGAAAGTTGCTTTTGATTTGTAAACAAGGGTAATTTGGGAAGAGACGCTTTTGTTTGGCTAATGTTGATAGGAAAAAATTAGGAGGGCTAATTATGAAAATAATAAAAGTTTTTAGGTTATTTTTATAAATTTTTCGTAATCTAATAGATAATTGGATCTAGTAAGTGTATACATGACTTCCCTAATGGATAGCTTACCAAAGTGGTGCTAGATTATCGTTACAATAAATAAAAATGCATTTATAGTTTTTTGCATTTTTATCATTTATTGTAAATATTATATCAAATTATTTATGCATGGATGTTTTATTTTTCAGAAAATGTCTTCTCTGAGCCCACTCACTATTATTCTAATCAAAATAAACTCACTGGTGATGACCATATAGATCGGAAAAAAAATTTATTCATTGTCCTGACTACTGAAAATTATAAATATGTCTTAACCCAACCATGCCCTCCAGTTTCAATGGATGATACTTATAGAAATCAAAGGAGGCTTTATGAGAAATAAGGCCAATGAAATGGCAAAATACTAGATTTTAGCGTCAATTTCTAATATTCTGCAGACCAAACATCAGAACTTAGAGACTGCCACTGAAATAATAGATAGTCTCCAAGAGATGTTCGAGCAGAGTACTCGCTCCGGGAGACAAGTAACACTGAAAGATATTATGAATAGTAAAATGGGGAATGGCACAAGAGTTCGTGATCATGTCTCCAAAACGATGTTTAAATGAGGTTGAGATTCAGGGAGCACAAATCGATGATAACTCAAAGATTGACATGATGCTAGAATCTCTGTTAGAAACATTCAAGGAGTTTAAGGTTAATTATAACATGAACAATAGAAACATGACCTTAACTAAATTGATGAATGAACTCCATTCTGCTGAAGAGATCTATCGTGTTGAGAAATCTATGGGAAACTTAAATATTGTCGAAAAAGGTTCTTCTTATGGACCTAAGCCGAAACGCAAAGGTAAGAAGAAAGCTGGGAAAAGGAGACTATCTACCAAGCAAGATAGCAAGCCGAAAGCCAAATGCTTCAACAGTGGACAGAAAGATCCCTAGAAAAAGAATTGCCCTAAGATTGTGAAATCAGGTATGGAAAATCTTTTTGTAATTGAAGCCTGTTTAATTCAGAATCCTGTTGACACTTGGATACTAGATTCAAAAGCAACTAGTCATATTTATAATTCACTTTATTAGTTTTAGGAAACTAAGAAACTAACTGAAGGAAGTGTCAAGCTACAGTTAGGGATAGGACAGTTGGTGTCAGCAATCAAGACTGGATTTGTTTTATTATTTTTTAATAATGAAACTTTAGTTTTGAATAATTATCTTTATGTTCTAGATATTAAGAGGAATTCGATTTCAGTAGCTTGTTTATCAAAGCAAAAGTATATTGTAAATTTTGAGTCCTCTATTTCTATTTTTTTATAATAAGGGACTTATTTGTTCTGGTACATTGGAAGATAATTTATATTATTTAACTCCTATGATCTATTATATGCATGACACAGTGATCAATAATGGTGAGCATACACATTTATCAAAGAAAAAAAATATTTCTTCTAACCAATGTTCCATCTAGCATTTACGCTTGGGTCATATAAACTAAAATTGGATACAGAGAATGATCAAAGATGGACTCTTGGGTCCATTGAAAAATGAATCATTGCCACTCTGTGAATCCTATTTAGAAGGGAAAATGACTAAAAGGCCATTCTCAGCCAAAGGAGTGTGTGCAATAGTACCACTTGAATTAATAAGTACAAGTGTATGTGGACCAATCAATGTATAAGTTCAAGGAGGTTACGAGCATTGATCACAAATTGAACTACGTTCCAATTGTCTTTTTGGTTAATAAAATCAAGATTTGCTTAGGAATCCTCGCAGGCTGGGCAAAGATCAATAGTGCCTCTTACTGTTGGGATTATATGCTCTTTTAAAGCATATTAATTTATTTTCTGATTAATAAAATATTTGAGATATTTTCAATTGCATAAATATATTGAAAATGTCCGTTTAATCATATTATATATATTTATGTGATCATCATATGATTCACAGAAGATATAAATACAAGTTATCTTATGATTAAATAAATTAAGTTGTGATTGATAAATAGGTTAGGTATTTCTATTTATGTTTAGTATAGTAAATTCATTGAATGATCTGTCTTAATCATGTATGAATTCTTGATGTAATTATTTGCGTTAATTTGGATCACATGAGATTTAATTAACCTTAAAATGATATCGTTAAATCTCATGGCGTTGATTTCTTTGTAATCTTAATCTTGAGTTAATTATAATTTCATGATTGTAATTGTTATTCCATTTGAATTACTGAATGGGCACGACACGTTTGTGGTCAAGATTACCCTATTTTGGTGGGAGCAATTATGAGTATTGGGTTATAGATTATGATATAGAATTTGTCTCTCGATGGGTTTTGATGTTGATCATAAAATTCTGCAGTGTGTCGACGTATTAAGTATGTTGAAAATGATCGTTAGAAAACCAATAAGTATCAGTGCAGATGTGATTAAATCGATTAGACATTGAGATATCGATTTAATTAATGATGTATCTGAAAAGTTGAGCGATAAAGAAATCGATGTGAACGGACGAATTATTATTCGAACATACAATTATGGAGGTCGATTCAATCTTATAGTGGAGTAGAATTGGAATTAAATGATTAGAACTTGTTTAATTACACGCTTAATTGTTGTACACGATTGTATGTTAAACGATCCCTTAGCTCGTTTAATTGATCGCATTCTTAGATTAATAAGCGAGATAACTAGAATTTGGGTCAACATAATTATATCTTTGGTGGAGCATTTCTATTAATATCTTTTGTATAAGTGTATGTTATTTCTGGTGGTACTTAAAAGAAAAGCAACGTGAATCATTGGGCCTTGGGATTAAACTATGAAAAGAGATATAAAGAACTTTTTCATCCCAAGCGGGAGAGGAAAAAGTCATATATATATCGGAGAAAAAGTTTTTCTCGACAACAATTTTTGAGAGAAAATTTTCTCCCTGGTTAGTTATAATTGGTGATAAAGGCGCATGTGTATCAGTGCAGTCGTCACAGTGCATGTCATCGTTTGGTGACGGATCGTGATCTACGAGCGTGGTGGTGACGGATCGTGATCTAGGCACCATCAGCATCGGAAAAATTAAATCAATTTTCAGTGCGATTTACAGATTCTGGTCGTATATATTTTATGAGATCGGTCACAAAATTTTTTTTTTTAAATGAATTTTCCGTGATTGGTATCGGAGGCATCGTATTAATATATAAAATTTGTATAAATTAATCTTGATAAATATGTATTAATGATTTATTTAGATATATATTATTTATTTAATATATGAATAAAGCGTGTTATGGATTATGTTAGCTTCGTGGTTAGATTTTACATTATATTTTCTTTGGATGCGTAATAAGAGGGTGAACATAAATGTGTTTATGATTTAACTTACTGTAATAGAATTTTTGTAAGCCAAAATTGGCCTAGGAAATTTTTTAAATTACGGATCACAGTTCGGAGGAACAAGACTGAAAATTTCAGTGGCCACCATCGAGCAGCGCAAGCACCATGTAGCAGCAACGCGCAACAACCGGCGCGGGCGGGCAGCGTGGCCAGCGTTGCGCGCGCGGCCAGCCTGGCCAGCATCGCGCTCTGCAACGCGCAGCAGCTGCAGCGCGCGGCCAGCAGCCTAGCACGCTCCAGCGCGCGTTGCAGCGCTCGCGCGATCTGCTGCAGAGCGCAAGTCCGGCCGATTCCCGGCGTGGTGACGGCGGCAGCTGCAGCAAATCCGGTGCCGGAAAATCGTGAGCAGTGGCTGATTTCTTTTGGGTGATGGCGGCGGGAAAAGAGGAAAAGAGAATATGGGTTTTAGGGTTTCCAATGGTTTTTATCATTGGAATCCCTATGGTTCCCTAGTTTTTTTTTTGGGCAGAAAAGTGTTAAGTTTTTACATTTAAGTCCAAAAATAGTTTTGGGCTTAATGAATCTTAGAAATAGGCCCAATTAAAATTTGGGCTTAATGGATTAAAAATACATAGATAAAATTTAACACATTAAATTTATTTTTGGTCCAAATTTTTTTTTTTTAATTAAAAAAAAGGGATCTTATTTTTTTTTTTTTTTAAGTTGGACTAATAATAAATTTTAAAAAATTTCGATTTCAGTCAATTATGACTACTATAGAAGATGGGCGTTGTGAAGCCGATGAAGATTAGACTTAGATTTAATGTATTTTCGTTTAGAAAGCGCGAATTAAGATTATTTAATTATTTTTACATATGTTGTGTTTTGGTTGATAACGTATATGATAACGTATAAATATAGAATAGGTAGTCTTACTATCGTAATGATACATGTCATTCATTAATTATGAATTTCATTATATTGTTTGTAATTTGCAAATACTTTATAATATTAGATATCATCTAGATAATATTATAGGAAGCATGCAATTAACAATATATTATTAATGTGTGTTTTCAAGGAAAAACCAATTTTAAAATATTGAGTGGGAGAGGGAAAATTCAAGATAATTTTTTCCATGGGCTCCATTGTTAGTTCAATAATAAAATTATATATATACCTTGACTTCATGATACGGTGATCTTTCACTGCGGAGGTATATATATTAGATATTTTATTGGATGAACTTCTTTAAAGATAAAATTGAAATATTTTTCAATCAATTGTTCACCCCAACGGTAACTATTGATATGAAAAATACGTAGATTGAAACAATGGTTATACACTCAACTAAAATTTGTTATTAACCTTCCCAACGTCGTTAACAAATTTAGGCCCAAAGGATAACGATAATTGTTTATCATGTCTTTACATGAAAGTAAATAATCCAATGAAAATTGAGTCTAGTAAGTGGTATACTTCAACGGATACAACATCAAAAAGCTTAGATCGATTATCGTTAAAATGCATTTATGGTTTTGCATTTTGTCATTTATTATGAATATTGTTTCAAAATATTTATGCATGTCTATTTTTATTTTTGAAAATGACTTCCATCAACCCATTATTAATTATCCTTATTAAAAATGAACTCCGGAGAAAATTATTTAGATTGGAACGATCTATTTAATATCCTCATTTCTTAAACAAATATGTGTTGACCCATTGCCCTCCAGACCATCGTTATCGATTATAGAAATCGAGAGGGCGCTTATGAGAAATGGTGCGAAGTAACAAAATGACTAAGCGCTATATATTGGCTTCGATTTACGTAAGCGCATAAAACATCGAACATGGAAGCGACCATTGAAATAATGGCTAGTCTTCATTAGATGTTTGGGCGGAATCTTTCGTTTTGCAGATGCGTTAAAACGTATTACGGATACTAAGATGGAAGAGGGCACAAAAGTTCGTGAACATGTCCTCAAAATGATGGACTATTTGAGTGAGGTAGAGATTCATGGTGTTCGAATCGATGATAAAACAAAGATTAACATGGTGATTGAATCTTTACTTGATACATTCAAAGAGTTTAAGGTCAGCTATATCTTAAACAATAAAGATATGACCTTAATTCAATTAATGCACGAACTACATGCTATAAAAGAGTTTTATCATAGCAGAAAATTTCCTGAAAAATGATTCTCTTCAAGGCTTAAGTCGAAAGACTGGAATGAGCAAGAAAGAGTAGGGATTGGCAAAATGTTCACTAAAAGAAGTGGCAAGCCAAGAGGCAAGTGTTACAAGTGTGGACAGAAGCGTCAATGGAAGAAAGATTGTCCTGAGATTATTAAAATCAAGTATAGGAAATCTTTAAGCTTCCTAATTAGTTCAGATTTCTATTGATTTATGCAATAGTGAATTCTGAGATAGCTAATTTGTAATTCATTTATTTGGTTTTCAGGAAACCAAGAGATTAAGTGAAGAAAGCTTGCATGCTAGTTTATATCAATTGAAAGGCTAGATCAATTTTACGAGACTTTAGTTTTGATATTTGTCTTTATTAGAGGAATTTAATTTCGGTAACTTGTTTTAATAAATAGGAGTACACTGTTATTTATGGATCCTCTATTTATTACTTATAAAGACATTTTATATCATATAAGTCCATTGATCTATTCAAAATAAGATATAATGATAAATAGTATATGTTTTTATCTAAGAAAAGAAATGTTTCTTCTGACAAAAATAACCTCTAATATTTATGCTTAAGTCATATAAACTATAATAAGATTTTAAGAAAATGATTAATGATAGGCTTCTTAGCCTATTAAGATTGATCATGGTAATTCTATAAATCTTATTTAGAAAAGTAATGTGACGAGACTGCTCTTTTTGAGCTAAAAGCATAACATTGTATTGGATGATTTAGTGCATACAAATATACAGACTAATCAGTTTACATGTGGCAAGAGGTTATGAGTATTCAATCAATTTTATTGACGAATATTCATTTCTTTTATGTTTGTACAAATGCGTCATAATTCCATTGCTTTTGAAATTCAAAAGGGTACACGGATAAGACAGAAGCATTTAGACAGGGACATAAAAGAACTTCGATATGATCGAAACAAAAACACTATAATACTATAGTGTAATTAAATAGAGAAACAAGATTCTTTTGGATAAAACAAAATATATACTAAGTGATTTATCAATTGCCTTTTTGATTCCAGATACCAAAACTGTAAAAGTTTAATGAACTTAGTTTCATCTACCTCAGTGTCTACTACTCCAAGAAATTATGAAAAAGTCACAAACATAGTTTGAGAGACATTCGTATTTGGAGTTTACTAGTATTTATACTAGGATCAAAGGTAGAAAAGATGAATTCGTGTTCAGAAGTTTGCATATTTTAAGTATCTTAAAGGAATAAGGTAAAGTCTGAATTATAGTCCTCAAGATAAGAATGTATTTATAGACATATTCTTTACTTTCTTTGAGGAAGACTATATAATGACTTATTACCTGAGAGTAAGGTAAAACTAGAGAAATAAAAAGGAGATTAGGTTGATGCTCAGCTTTCAACACCTGTTATTGAACAGGAAGAACAGCAACAACCAGCTGATCAACACAGGATTATCCCTGAACTATCATCACTTTTAGAACCTTGTCGAAGTGGAAGGGTAACAAGGTTACCTGTGAGATACAAGTTATTGGGAGAAACATATACGTTTGTAATTAATCACTAATCTAGGTGTTCCTCTTTCTATTTCAGAATTCTTATTCACGTAGAAAGCGGTGCAAATTAAATCTAGATCACCATGGTCTTCCGCCGCTTTCTACGTGAATAAGAATTCTGAAATAGAAAGAGGAACACCTAGATTAGTGATTAATTACAAACCTTTAAATAAGGCTTTAAAATGGATTAGGTATCCCATACCTAACAAAAAAGATTTACTTCAAAAACTACATTCTGCATTCATCTTCAAAGTTTGACATGAAATCTGGATTTTTGCAGATCCAAATTCATCCTAAAGATAGGTATAAAACTGCATTCACTGTTCCTTTTGGACAATATGAATGGATAGTAATGCCATTTGGTTTAAAGAATGCACCTTCTGAATTCCAAAGGATAATGAATGATATTTATAATCCTTTCTCTGAATTCTACATTATTTATATTGATGATGTATTGATTTTTTTGCATTCCATTGATCAACATTTCAAACATTTAAAGACATTTTACTTAGCAACTAGAAAAGCTGGATTAGCCATTTCTAGTTCTAAAATTTCTCTTTTCCAGACTAAAGTTAGGTTCCTAGGACATTATATTTCCAAAGGAACTATAACACCTATTGAACGATCTCTTGCATTTGCTGATAAGTTCCCTGATAGAATCTTAGATAAAACACAATTGCAAAGATTCCTTGGTAGTCTAAATTATGTACTTGATTTTTGTCCAAATATCAATAGGATGTCAAAACCATTGCATGATAGATTAAAGAAAAATCTTGTTGCTTGGACTGAAGAACACACCAAGGTTATTAAACAAATAAAGAATTATGTTAAAGAAATTCCTTGTTTATTTCTTGCAAATCCTGCTTTACCTAAAATTGTTGAAACTGATGCTTCAGATTTAGGTTATGGAGGGATATTAAAGCAATTAGATAATGGTAAAGAACAGATAATCCAATATGTTTCTGCACACTGGAATGATTGTCAGAAAAATTATTCTACTATAAAGAAAGAAATTTTGTCTATTGTTCTGTGTGTATCTAAATTTCAAAGTGATTTGTTAAATAAAAAATTTTTGCTTAGAATTGACTACAAAGCTGCAAAACATGTTTTAGAAAAAGATGTTCAAAACATTGCTTCTAAACAGATTTTTGCACGATGGCAAGCTATTTTGAGTATTTTTTGTTTTGATATTGAATTTATTAAAGGAGATACAAATTCAATCCCATATTTTCTAACGAGAGAATTTCTTCAAAACATGTAAAAATGCCACCAAGAAAGAAAGACAAAGGCAAAGCCATCCTTAAAGACCCAGAAAATTCACCCATTTCTAAAGATGCCCAAAAAACCCCATCTAAAGAAAAACTATTATCCTCTGCCATGCCAGTCAAATCCTGGATTGACATAGTCGATGAGAAAGAAGCTCAATCTAAACCCATTGCCACATAATTACAGGTAAAAGAATGGATGAGCTCGATCTCGAGTTCTCCAGAGCTTATGCTTGCTCTCCAAAGATTTTCTCAAAGTCAAAATCTTCCTGAAGCCACTTCGGCCAAAGAAGAAGAAAAATCAATTTCAAAAGAACTTTCAAAACCCATTTCTAAAGAAATTTCAAAACCAATTTCTAAAGAAATCTCGAAGGGATCCTCTTTTACTTTGGTCCTTTCCGGTGAAAGTTCAAATTCCCAAATTGTTCTTTCACAATCAAAACTTTCAAAGAAATCCGAATGGATTAATAAGAATCATTTTCAAAATATTTTATCAATTGAAGATGGTTTTTATCACAATGATCCATTCATTGCTATTTCAAAGATTTTCCCGAAAGGCTGGTTTTTCAAACCATGGGATTTATCAAAACCTCAGTCTTTCTACCAAAGTATTCTTGAGTTCACTGAGTCAGTAAAATTCAGATATTTCTTTCTCGATGAAAAACACCTTGAGCCAGCCTATTCAACAGCTACAATTCTAAAAGTCTTGAGTCCAAAACAGTGGAGAGATCAACTTCACAATCCAAAGCGTTTTCCCGCTAATTTTCATACGAGTCTTAACCATTGCTTGCTTTTCTCTTATTGGGATTACCAGCAAGCTTGGTTTAACACTTTCTTGATCCAAAATCCAAAGAAAATCCACTCTTGGTTATTTTTCTTTAACTCAAAAATAACCACCCAAAGCCTCCCAAATTGGTTCAAACAATGGTGGACTATTTTGGTCCAAGTCCTGAAATCCTAATCCCAATTGCCATCAACTGTTTAAACCTCTTTAAAGCCCATTATGTTCCTTCAGAGTCCAAGAAAAGATTTCCTCATTTTCTCTGTTTCTGTACAAATTTCTTCCGTCCTTGGGTTTGGATGTGGGATCTCTGTTATCACAATCATGAAGCCCAATTAATTTTACAAAGAACTTTCAAAGTCAAATGGTGGTCAAAATTTGATGAAGATTCAAAATTATCCGAGGCCACAGTCAAAGCCTGGCTTTCCACAAAAGGCCTTCTAAAGCCCATCATTGAAGAAACCAGAGCCCAAAGTACATTTCTAACTCAAAGGTCTCGAGCCCAAGCTCTTCTGGCCATTGCAAAGAATGAAGAAGATTATTTTGAGAAAATGAAGCAGCTACTCGCCTCAAGATCTGAATCATCTGTAGCCGGTTCTACTGAAGATGATGATGATGAGTCATTCATCTCCCTTGGAGATGATAACGAAGATGACTGCTTCGGGATCCTTTCCCCTATCAAGAAAATTTAAAGACAATGTATTATTTTTGTATTTCTTTGTATTCTGTATCATTCTGTAAATTAAAAAAAAAAGAGTAATTTTTCTCCTTTCGCTCCCTTTTTGAATTTTTAATTTTCCTGTCTTCGATATAGCTTTCTTTTTCCAAAGAGCATCATGGCCCTTGCACATGGACATCTTTTCCAGCATGGCCCACGCACATGGACTTCTTTACCAGCATAAAGACTAAAGCATCTTGGCCCATGTTCATAATTCGCTCCCGCGCAAATCCCACTATCACCTCTCTTGTCATTTTGCAGGAAAGAAAAAGATGCCTCTCCAGACTGATGATGGAGGTTGTCTCCCACGTGAAGTCTTTTGAACTTGTCGGTCACGAGTCCTGTAAAGCATTTCTTTCTTTTCCTATTTATTGTAAGAGTTTCTTTTGAAAACTCAGAACGAAAATTAGAAAGAAGAGCGTTTAGGAAGAGAGAAATTGTTTTAGAAGAGAGAAAACCAAGAGCCATTTGTATCACAATTTCATAAAAGCTAATAAAAGGTACATTCCTTCGAAGCATAGAGACCAGATCTCTCCCTTCGATTGTATTTCTCTTCTCCCCTCATTCAATCAGAATATTTATTTCTGGGATCCAGAGATAAATATTATGTATGAACCAAAAATTTCTGTCTTAATATTTATTTAAAGCTTTTATAAACTAGCATCTCCAGCAATTTAAGATCATGGATACCAGACTCGTGAGCCTTTCATGCTTCTGTCTGGTTTAACGAAGTGATTCCCTTCATAGGGTTTGCTGGCTTTTGTTTTATGTGTTTTATTAATTCCTATAATTATTCTGTGCCAATTCACACACTCCACGATTCTGGTTGTCTTTATAATAATATTTATACATGTATCTAATTAATGAAAATTACATTCTTTAATATTATGGGTATTCGGCAAATTAATTGTCATTTACATTCCTCGTTTCTATTTATTTTGGTAAGTAAACACATCAATAGCATCTCACCACATTCTCATTTCTATTTATTTTTGCACAGTAAATATTAGAATCTCATTTCTATTCCAATCCATTTTCATTCTCATTCCCAACCCATTCCTATTCCAGTTCATTCTTATTCCATAAAATAAACGCACCACTAATAGTTAGTAAATTAGTACAGATATTTTACTTGTTTCCATTTATCTTTTTATCTTATAGAGTTTGGAAGATTACAAATTGGGCTGCCGGCCACAATAACAACAATCTAAATAGAAGCTTTTTGCAGTGAGATACAGCTATGCATCGATGCATCCTAATGTATAACCATAAATGTACGACAACAATATGTTGTAATCCAACAATTAGTTTACAAATTTGGGTATCTTAAGTGATTTGGGAATTTTTTAGAAAACTTATAAAATGCAAAAGCCCTTGTGCCTAAAGGCCAGATGCAAATTACAAAGGGGAGGCTTAACTACTACAGTGAATATCTGATGAAGACAAGGAATCTATATTACACTAGGATTAATTTTCTTATTAATTAAAGTTTAAGACTTTTAATTTTCTTTCTAATTTAGAATTTTGTTTCCTTTTCAATTTAGGATTTTGTTTATTTCATGAATTAGGATAATTGTTATTATTATAAATATCTTACTCTTGTAGCCTTTGGAGAGATATATAGATTTTTTAGTTCAATAACATTTCAGTTTTCAAATCTCTTTGTGAGTATTTGATAGTTAATTCTCGGTTTTCTTCGGAATCAACGAGTCTTAACCCCTAAATTCACGGCATTCTTTGAATCAACGTGAATTTAGTTGTTCTTTTATTCCGGTATTCTCTAGAATCAACAGAATATTTTGAACAATAAACTTCTGCTGCATCAGCTTGGTATCAGAGCCAAAACCTGATATCGTTATTCTAACCTCATCTACCACCAAACCTTTCCTTTTTTCCTTTTTATAATTTTTCGTTTTGCTTTATTTAAAAAAAAAAACGAAACAGAAGCAAAAAAAAAAAAAACTTCAGCTCACGACCACCGTCCAAGGCTGCCGACGTTAGTTTTCCGTCACCGATCCCAACGCAACCACCACCGTTTAGATCAGACCAAGCCGGCCATGAAACCCCAAGCATCGTACACAGTCGATTAGCCACAGATCGCCGGAAAAACAAGCAAAACAGTCGCGCCAACGGCACCGTCGTTCACCGGTTTCCGCCTCGTTTTGGCCAACACAACCACTACCAATCAACTCCTCTCCATCAGCTGAACCTCTCTCACTTATCCCCACCGCTGATCGACGCACCGATCGCCGGAAGTCAAGCCAACCACAAAACCGCCGCTTTTATCTCCAAATTCCGGCCAAAATACAAACTTTTCAGACAAACCACCACCACCATCATACTCACCGACCCAAAATCTTTTAGATCCGCCCATCCTTGTCAAAATTTTCGATCACCGTCGCCGATGACCCTATCTTTTGCTTATTCCCAATTTTGACCCAGATCTTTCATTTATATCATTGTTGTCCTCTTATTTTCTTATCTTAGCAAAAAAACCCAAACAAACACAAAAAAAAGGAAAAAAGAGAAAGAAAATAGAAAAGAAAAAAAAATTGAATCATGAAACCACAACATTGCCGCGAAGATTTTGTCTTGAAAGAAGCTTTAAATAGAATGTTGAGGATTTTGCGTTTGATTTCTCAAGATTTAGAGAAACTTCGAGATAGAAAATCTTTACACATAAAGCAGGCATATGGATTTGATGAAGTTGTTCGTGATATATGTTATGAGGACAATGAGGAAAATAGTAAGTTTATTTCACTCGACAATATTATTTCTTTCGAGAAGAATATTAATTGGCTATTCACGTCTACAACAAATTCTTCACATACATACATCAATTTAGATCAACCACTAAAATTTGATGACTATAGTGATTTTGTGGAACAAGATGAAGTAGCAATTGATACAATCTCATATTATTCACTCGATTCAAATGGAGAGAGATATATAGATTTTTTAGTTCAATAATATTTCAGTTTTCAAATCTCTTTATGAGTATTTGATAGTTAATTCTCGGCATTCTACGGAATCAACGAGTTTTAACCCCTAAATTCACGACATTCTTTGAATCAACATGAATTTAGTTGTTCTTTTATTCCGGTATTCTCTAGAATCAATGGAATATTTTGAACAATAAAACTTCCGCTGCATCAGCTTGGTAAAGAGAGGTAATTGTTCATACATTTTTCGATCTTGTGGAGGGAAGATGAAGTAGCAATTGATGGAGTCTCATATTATTCACTCGATTCAAGTGGGGAGAGGTATCATAAGATTTTTCAACAAGTGGAAGATTTTAAGAAGCACTCTTTTGTTATTGGTTTCTCTAAGAGCTTCAAAGGATATTACGATAAGTTATTCTTAGAAAATTTGTTAATTGAAGATTTTATCTCGCGTCGTTGGACAGATTGGATGAATATAGTCACCAAGGTTGGAAAGTTCAAGGTTATTCATCAGCATCAACATTGTAATTTAAAGATTAATCTTAAAGCAAATAGAGATTATCTTGGAGACTACAACAAGCTTTCTGCCAGAAAAATCGATCCTTTAGAGATTATAAAGAAGATAAATCCGAATGCCTACAGATTAAAACTTCCTAATCATATCCGCACTGTAGATGTATTCAATGTCAAGCATCTTGTTCCTTACAGAGGTGATCATGATGAAGATGTTGTTACTGACAATCCGAATTCGAGGGCGAATTCTCTCCACCTTGGGAGGAATGATGAAGACTAGGAATCCATATTACATTAGGATTAATTTCCTTTCTAATTTAGAATTTTATTTACTTTTCAATTTAAGATTTTGTTTTACTTCATGAATTAGGATAATTGCTATTACTATAAATAGCTCCCTCTTGTAGCCTTTGGAGAGATATATAGATTTTTTAGTTCAATAATATTTCAGTTTTCAAATCTCTTTGTGAGTATTTGATAGTTAATTCTCGGTATTCTACGGAATCAACGAGTCTTAACCCCTAAATTCACGGCATTCTTTGAATCAACGTGAATTTAGTTGTTCTTTTATTCCGGTATTCTCTAGAATCAACGGAATATTTTGAACAATAAACTTCCGCTGCATCAATATCCAAGGAAAGAACACAAAATAGAGCAATATATGAGATTTCTCCATTAAGCTTATCAGCTTGAATTGGCTATTTTGTTCAAATAATATGAAGGCGCACTATTTGCAGAACTTGGCCTAACTACAGTCGTAGAAATAATGCAAAGACCCAGTTGGGCATATGGGTTGAGTTGCGTAATTAACCAACTCTAATTGAATGAAGCTGAGGGAAAGGCAAAGCAATATATCGAGGTGGCAGTTATTGAGCTTCAGTACAACATAGCTGGGAGACAAGCTCAACTACTCCCCACATGGGTGCATCATTCTGTAAAAAAATATACATAAGAAAACAGCATTCAACTCTTGATAATAACATGGTTTAGTTTCTTCCAGGAATCTCAAACAATCAATTCAGCTGATTTTTCTCGTAAAATGTTAATGTACTTTGACAAAATCATCCTTTCTTTACTCATTCCATAATATTAACTATCCAGTCTAGCAGGTAATATACGCATACATAAGGAAGACCCTTAAGGGATCTCCGGATGAACCAGACAACGGGAAGAAAGAAGTCATGTTTGTGTTCAACTTACCAAATAAACAATATCAAAGGCATTGCGGTAGCTATCAAGGTTGTTTTCAATGTTGTCATTCCTGAAACAACAGTTTAAAGGATAAGTAACTAGGTCAACCAAAAAGGATCACATTCTGGCATTAACCTTGTGTGGGATGAAAGCAGAAGACATGAGTTATCACAACAAGGATATCAAGGCAGATGAAAAACACAACAAAGATCTCTTCTAATGCAGGAAATGAAAGGAAAACAAATGTTCTGCATCAATGTATTATTTCAAACTGGGCATCCCTCTGGAATCATGATTACACTAGCGCCTCTGTTTCTTTATTTTGCAACATGGAGTTAAAGGAAAAGCTTCAAAGCACATAAATTTTTAGTGCAGGAAGAAATGAATAAGAGCAAATGCAAGAGAAACAGAAGTGCAATAAGGAATGGCAATTGGTTTTCTTCCTTCTCTTCTTTTATCTTCTTCAGACAAAACAATGACTATTGTCCAAGCTACTCTACCATTCTCAAGTTAGAAGCAGGAATTTCAAATGTTGGACATGTATATAGAGAAGATAAGTTGGAGCAGTGAGTGTTTCATAAGCTTTCTTAATGGTGAGGCAATGGATGGTTGGATAATCTTGTTCAAACTTGGTTTCGGATAAGTTTTCTTAAGATCTCTGAAGACAAACAAAGTCCAAAGTTGATATGATTCCATGACTAGAAGGAGTATCCAATCTATTCGGGCTTGACAGACAAGCAGCATTATCCCAAACCAATATTGGAAAACAAATCCAGTATTGCACAAACATCCAAAAGCGGTGGAAAAAAGTTGATGGAATTAATTAGCACACAAACTTGATGCTGAAATCAGACAGAAGAAACCATTTTTTCCCCAAAGAAATCTGAATTAAAACCTATGTAGTTTGACAACTCATTTCCAGTGGGATATAAGGAATGTAGTATGAAAATTTAAGTAAATTTAATAAAACTTACAGAAACCCCACAGATATTCGAGTTTCATATTTCAAGCCATCAGACATTCCCAGGTCTCCAATATGATCACCAAGAAGCAACACATTGGTCCTATTCTTCACTGAGGCATTGTCATAATTTGGCCCATCAGTATCACCAAAATGTTTGTGAAGAGGAGCTGCCATATCTAGAGCATGCTCATTTTTGTTTAGACTATGAATAGTCTTCCCTGCATACAAATTAGTTAAGATGCAAAATTTAGAACAAAGATAATTATTGCACAGCCATGCACAATCACTGAAAGACAAAAGTCATCTCAAATTCAATTGCATTCGGTTTTAATTTATCACAAGAAATAATATAATTGAATTACTAACATGATTATGTTATAATAGGATGGAGAACTTCAGATCCCAATTACATAGTACGCATATATCTAGCAACCCATCAACTCTTCCCAAAAAGAACTTATCCAAATTGAAAAGTGAAAACCATTTACAATAATCATATCTCTATAAACTACTCTTGACATGATTAAAGCCACATAAGAAGGAATGCTAGTTCAATCAAACAATTTTCCTTTTTCCCCAACAAACTTATTAGTGAGAGAACACACTAGGTTGTAAAGCCCGGATTATAAAAGTAATTAAACCAAAGGAGAATAAAAACACCACAGTGCAGAAAGTAAACAAACCCAGGGTAACATTCAAAGCCAATTAATGCAACTTCATGCTGAAGCAGTGACAATAATTGTTTAGAAAGTGTAACATCTCATCGAAACTTCTCCTTTAGGGTGACAAAATTAAAGGATACCTTTAAAGGATACAAGGTGACCATCTTTGTCGAAAACCATCAGATTTGATACAATCTTAACATTTTTAAAAGATTTGTGAACTTTTTGCCTCAGAACCTGATATAATTGAGAAGAGATCGATGAGCAGGGGATACAAATTAGACCCAGCAAACTGTACATGCTGTGAAATGAAGCCACTGGAGAGAAAATTTTTAAACCTAACCTCCTCAATGATGTCCGCAAGCCCTGCTGAAAATATAAGAACTGGAATGTCTCTTTCCTGCACATTATAGACCCATAACAAAAATGATATGAAATTCGAAATGAATTTGATCGTTGGAAAGTTGACATAGTGTGATAGCTAACAATGATTTTTCTATGACAACATGGTTGGAAGCCTGAGTCAATGAATGCTCTCTGTTATTCTTTATGGTAGAGACTTTGGAAAGGATGGGTCAGTAGGTAACCAAGAATAGATTTAAAAACCGAAAGGACAGGAAGATCGAGCTACAACTTATATAAAGAACTAACACATGTTGACAGCAGACCCCTTCAACCTAAATCATAAAATGTTATTTTGTCAAAATCTAGACCCAATTGAGGATTGCTGTGCCTATCTAAAAAAGGTGCCAGTTACTATCTAAATGACTAAAGAAATACCAGCTAACAGCTCAAACTGATAACTAAGATTGCTTGGGGTTGAATAATCTATCAAATGCTGATTAAGAATAGGACATAAGGCATGTGGTCATTTTTTGTGTGTTTTTTTTTTTTAATTTTTAATGTCTTTTGCTTGGACAGGTGTGAGCTGTATACTAGTGGCTGAAAGGTTACCAAGGAGAAAAAATTAATTGATCATTTGCCTTCACAGAGTTCCACAGCTGGAGAGCTAAGATGTTTATTGTATCTTAAGGTGACGGGTCAAGTGATGGGTTGTGATAGAGGTTTAGATGGCAATGTTGTTTTGGTTCCCATTGCCTCCTCCAGTACCTCAGTCAACAATTTTTCTAGCTTCCTTGATCTTTGTCACAAAAAAGGCTGTCATAAATAGATGAGATTTACCTCAAGAAACTCAAACAGTTCAACAACACCATCCCTAAAAGCAATCAAGGCATTAGAGACGGACTTCTTTATTGCATCGTATGTGAGGCCTCCCTCAATTAGAAGACCATGAGTTTTCCCCCACCTACATAACAAAAGCTAGTAGTTTCAGTTAATTTAGTCTTGAGAGTCATCATACAGACTACTACAGTTGCAATTTGTAATGCCGTATCACATAAGAGTCTCTCATATCATGGAACTGGTGACATACCACTCTTCCATGAGCTTTGTCTTCTCTTTGAGTGGAACAGTAGGCGAGAACTCTAACGGGTGATAGTACTCATATAATGCCTGCCTCTTGGCATCATACTCTAGATTTCCTTGCTGCAAAAGACCATGACTGGCTGTACATTTTCTAATAAGAAACTGAAAATTTTACTTTATTTGAAAAAATTACGATTAGCCCACATCAGTTACGAAAAACATACTCTGCCCTCGACTGCCATTGATGAAATATCGCGTCAAGGTTCCATCAAAATCTGCAATCACCTGATATTCACAAAAATTAAAAAAAAAAAATCTTTCTACACTTAAAAATATAATATATACTTTTGTTTGTGTAAAATTAAAAGTTAAAGCAGGAATAGAACCTGGAGTTTAGAGGGACCCGCCATGCGAATTTGAGAAATTTTGTTCTGCAACGATTGTGGATCACCCTTTATTGTAAATTTTGAGAGGTCCTGATTTTCCATTTTGTCTTGAGCACTGCAGCACCTGTTCCGAACCCTGCAATATATGTACTTATACATATGTAAAACAATTGTATCAACAGATAAAAAGAAAGATGCAGCAAAAGACATTACAAAACAATGGAGAAAGATAAAGAGAATGAGAGAGCAGAAGAAAAATGGGAACCTGGGACTGGAAGTGCAACAGTATTTAGAGGGAAGAAAACGATGTAGTTGTTGGGAAATGGCGTTAGCCAGATGAAGTGGGATACTGATGATGACGCTGCCCTGAACTCGATGGCTATTCATTGTACTAAGTAATTTCTTCAAAATCATGTCATTTTACATTTTAAATTTAAATTATAATAATTATTATTATTATTATTTTATTAAAAATCAAAATAAAAGTTCGAATTGAAAAAAAATAGTAATGTCATGCTTTCAACTCACTCGTTACTCGATTCCGTTAAAATAAATAAATAAATAAATAAAGTAAACTACTGTAGCATTTTATATGTTAGGAAAATTATAAGTCATATACTCTTAATTTATCATATTATGAAAGTTATTATAATATTTTTAATTTGCATTGTTCATTTATTTCAAATTTACTATCTATATCATCGATCCACCAAATTGTTATCTTCTACTAGAAAGTAATGATGTCATAATTTACACATTTAATAAGCTAAACAAAACATAAAAGAGAAATTATCAGTCATCCACGTTAAATTTATCTTTTAATTAAAAATATTGCAAAAATTTGAGTATGTTTGAATTTTTTACTCTAAGTTTATAATTTGTATCAAATAGCTGGTAATTTAGATATTTTACCATGCTACATATAAAATAAAATAATAGTATAAAATATAAAAATAAAAAACTATTTTCTATAACTAATATTCAATTAAATATACTTAAAACATTATTCTTTTTTGGTAATTGTAATTTGTCTTCTTAATTTATTTTCATAAATTTGTATAATCAAACCAAATCCATGAATTACCCTAAACACTAATTCATAAACACTCTATCAATCCAATCATTAAATTCAATTTCATAATTATAGAAAAGGCTAAATTTTGTTTTATCATTTATGATGCAAAGTCAAAAATACCCTTGCATCTAAGGGTAAAATAGTTATTTTATATAAATTTTGTTAGATACTCTAATGGTGTTAATGTTTTTGTAGACAGTTGACACAAATTATAAAGTTAAAGTGAAAATCACATAAATTTAAACTTTTGTAGTATTTTTTATAATAGATAACGATGGTTAGAGATACTAATGGGCTGAAGCAAGATACACGACGACACTTCAAGACATATCGCTTTTTATTTATAAGACACAGACAAGACGACGGGTATCGTTATCAGTGGAAGCATGCCAGCCTAGAATTTATAAGACGCTAAGCTTTCAAAGACTAAGACGGCCAGAGATTAATAAAAGACAAGACGTTAAAAGTTAATTTAATAAAGACGCCTACTGCAGAAAATATCTTAAAATATAAAATTTAATAAAATTAAAGTAAAATATCTTAAAATTAAATTTTTAATATATTTTTTAGCATAGACTTTTAAAAATTAATTTAAATCTTAGTTTAAATAAATATTCTAATTTTTTATATTTATAATTTACTAAATGAATAAGTAAATATCATGATTTTAATAAATAAAATCATAATTTTATTTATGATATTTATTAAATGAATAATTTTTATTTATAATATTTTATTTTACTTATGATATTTATTTAATTAATTTTTATGTTTATAATGTATTAAATGAATAAGTAAATATCATAATTTTAATAAATAAAAATATAAATATCATAAATTTATAAATGATAAATAAAAAATTTTACATCTTTAATAATAAAAAATTATTCATAAAAAATATTTTTCATATTAATATTAAATCATAACTTAGTTAATATTTAATAGAGATAGGTTTAGAATCCATGATTATGACTTATTTTAATTGTTATTTGAGGATTGTCTATTTAATTTTAATTAATTATTATTATGATCTATGGAATTAAATTTATGTATTGTTATCTTATGATTGGTTATTGTGAAATAAAATATATAATTGTGAAATTGTGATAAAATATTAATTGCTCTCCTAATAAAAATTAATATGATTATGAATTTTTTATTATTTTTATTATTATTATTATGTTTACGCTTAAAACATCGCCAGCATATTTAGACTAATAAAGACGTCGCGACGCGCTTTCTTTTAAGACGCCAAGACATCCGCTTTAAAAAAATAGATGGTTCACCACGGCATTTATACCACCAAATTAGCGCCATGCCTCCACGGCCCGTGTGGCCTGGTGGTTGACTGCCTAAGGCAGCCGACCATCCTTACGTATGGTATATAATTAATAGTTTCCCTAAGCCTTTTTATGTTAAATTGAGTTTTTAAGGCCAAAATGTCTAATTTCCTGCAATTCCATTAATTTTCTAATGGAATCTATCCACTTCGTAGATGAATGATACATATTCTAAATTTGAGATAGACGAATGATACAACTTAAACATATTGTAGTAATTTTGATAATAGGACAATTTAAAGACATATGACTGATAATTTCTCAATAATAATTATTGATCCGGCTATAAAAACTTTTTGCTATTTAATTAATAATAAAGTCAACTAACGTCATAAACTTGGTGGCAATGGATATAAAATAGTTAATGGCAGGTGTTTCATGTTTGTTAGTCTATAAATTTCATGATTTTCAAGATTACAAGTTGCAAGTTAATAATCCTAAGTTTCATGTTTATTAGTCTATAAATTCCATGATTTTCAAGATTGCAAGTTAATGGTCTCAAGTTTCATATTCATTACCTTAAGTTTTAAGTTGTTTTCGTTTCAAGTTTAATAGTCCCAATATCAAGTTAATGACCGATCTTTCATGATTATTGGTTCATAAATTGGATGATTTTTAAGATTGCAAGTTAATAATCTCAAGTTTTATGTTTATTACCCTAAGTTTTAAGTTGCTCTTGTTTCGAGTTTAATGGTCCCAATGTCAAGTTAATGATAGGTATTTTATGTTTATTAGTCCATAAATTTCATGATTTTCAAGATTGCAAGTTAATAATCCCAAGTTTTATGTTCATTACCCTAAGTTTCAAGCTCCTTCCGTTTCAAGTTTAATGGTCCCAATATCAAATTAATGGTAAGTGTTTCATATTTATTGGTTTATAAATTCTATGATTTTCAAGATTGCAAGTTAATAGTCTCAAGTTTTATGTTCATTGCTCTAAATTTCAAGTTTCTTTGATTTTAAGTTTAATGGTCCTAATATCAAATTAATGGTTGGTGTTTCATGTTTGTTGATCCATGAATTCCATGATTTTCAAGATTGCAAGTTAATAATTCTAAGTTTTATGTTCATTGCCTTTGCTTTGGCTACAAATTTTATGGTCCTAATATCAAGTTAATGGCATGTGTTTCATATTTATTGGTGCATAAGTTGCATGTTTTTCAAGATTACAAGTTAATGATCCAAATTTCATGCCCAATGTTTCAAGTTAATTTGAATTCAAGTTTAATGGTTTCTGTGTCAAGAATAATGGTAGGTATTTTACATTTATTGGTCCATAATTTACAAGATTTTTTTTTTGATACAAGGGGAGCCTAGATTACAGCAAGGCTAAACAAAACGAGCAAAAGCAGTCCCTAATCCATCATTAAACAAAAAATACTGCACGCCTATGTGGGGAGAGTGAAAAATATAGCACCCAAGTGGAAGATTGAGAGCCATTCCCGCAAGATAGTCGGCAGCGAAATTCGCCTCTCGGTACACATGTTTCACGGATATCTGCCAATCTCTATGAAGTAAGTCCTTTATACCCCATAACAAAGATGAAAAACTACTGCGGATTGCTTCAGAGGTATTAAGGAGTTGCGTGATTCCCAAATTGTCCACTTCAACTTGCAAGAAACGAAAGCCATGTTCCCAAGCAATTTTTAAACCTTGGTACAGTTCCCACAACTCAGCTTCCATAATAGGGCAACTACCCAGATTCACGCTGAAGCCACAAACCCATTCCCCACAATAATTCCTCACTAAGCCGCCAGCACTTGCCAAACCCGATCTCTTCAAAGCTCCATCAGTGTTGAGCTTAAGGAAAGGCCACTTTGGTGGTTGCCAGTAGATCCATGTCTCTATTTTGGGGTTCTTTGACCAGCTAAAGATTTGTGCATCACCAAGATTTCTTCTGAACGAAAGTTTACTTCCATTATTACGTTGGAAAGACTACACGCCTTATGTGCATGAACAAAATGGTTGCGCCAATACCACAAACGCCACACTGTGACACCGAAAACTACTGTCCAATCCTCTTTATTTGTGATCTTCAGCTGGTTTTTCAGATTACAAACTACCCATTCACGGAGATCCAAGGTAAAGAAAGTGTGACTTGTGTGCTTCGGAAGGAGGGCAAGCCAAATACGTTTGGAATCCACACAATTCCTGATTGCATGGAGAGCATCCTCTCTGAAATGCCCACACCGCATGCAAGAACTATCATTAATCACATGCCTTCTCGATAATTCCTCGTTAGTTTTCAGCCTATTATGCATCAAAAGCCATAGGAAACAACGTATACTTTGGGGACCTTGCCATCTCCATATCAAACTCCAAAGGGACTTATTCTCATTTGGTAAAGGCTTGAAAATGGATAAATAAGCAGACTTCACACTAAACGTACCATCCCTTGCGGGTCCCCAATAACGACAGTCCTCCACTCCTCCAGCATTCGGGGGCAAGGTGCCAGCTATCCTAAGGATGATATGGTTTGGCAGTAAGGAGGAAAAACGATCCCAGTTCCACGTGCCTTTACTATCAACATAATCAACCACACACTCATTCTGCATATTTTCGTCAATCGGGTCAAGAGCATAAGAATGAAAACAAACCCCGACCTCCAGCCAACAGTCTTTCCAAAATTTAGCCAGCCTCCCATTGCCAATAGCCCAGCGAGTCCCTACGACTACCTCATTCCAGACGTTCTCCATTGCTTTCCATAACGGAGAACCATAACGAGTTGGAAGGGTCAGCGGGAGATTATCCTTATCAACCCCATATTTAGGCAAAAAAACCTGAATCCAGAGACTTTGAGGAGAGTCAAAAATATTCCAGCCAATTTTCATCAACAAAGCCTTATTCATAAGCGTAAGATTTTTAAGTCCAAGACCCCCACAATATTTAGGGAGTTGTACTCTCTCCTACTTTATTAGATGCATGCGCTGAGACTCTTCCACCCCGCTCCAGATAAAACGTTTGCAAATCTGGTCAATTTTATTTCGAATATTTGCAGGTAGCATGATGGTTTGCATGGAATAGATGGGAAGGGCTTGGATGACTGATTGTGTTAATGTTATCCGACCTGCGAGAGAGAGGTTCTTGGCTGTCCAACCCGAAAGTCTTTGCTGAACTCAATCGATAAGATTTTGATAAGTTTGCTTATTGATCCTTTTGTGCAGCAATGGCATTCCTAGATAATGACCTAGATCTTTCGTTGTGGTAAATCCGAGTTCTTCTCCAATCTTTTTAGCTTCAATAGTATGGACATTGTGGGAAAAGAAAGTCAACATTTTACTACAATTAACTTTCTCCCCAGAACTCATGCAAAAAGACTTGAGAACATTCTTGATTACCTGCGCCTGAGAAATAGAAGCTTCTGCCAACAACAAAAGATCATCAGCAAAGAAAACATGAGATATAGGGATACCTTGACGACCAAGCTTAATTGGTTTCCATCGACCATCCCGAACCGCTTGATTAATGCTATGGCTCAGTCTCTCAATGCAAAGCACAAATATGTAGGGAGAAATTAGGTCGCCTTGCCGGATTCCTCTCGAGAGAACAAAAGATTTCGTAAGTTCCCCATTCTACAGGAGTTGCATAGTGGGTGAGGAAATGCAATTCATAATTACATGAACGAGCTCTATGGGCACCCCAGCTAGGCACAACATCTCATAAATAAAATCTCAACTCAGCCTGTCATACGCTTTTTCAAGATCAACTTTTATTGTCATCTGACCCACTTTACCCTTTTTCTTACGCATTGAATGCACAACCTCCTGAGCGATAACTATATTTTCAGTAATATGCCTCCCAGGTATAAAACTAGTCTGGGTAGGACCTATGATATGTGGCAGCACCTCCTTTAATCTGTTGGTCACAATCTTAGTGATGATTTTATACACAATAGGGCATAAGCTGATAGGCCGAAACATTTTAAGATTAGTAGGGTTATTGGTCTTAGGGATAAGAACAATTAAGGTTTTGTTGAGCTCACGAGGAATATCCTGCCCATCAAAGACTTCTTTAATCACTTTGCACACAGAAAGCCCTACCACCTGCCTCTGAGATTGATAGAAAATAGCATGTAGCCCATCCACTCCGGGTGCCTTCATCGGATGCATACTAAAGACAGTCCTCATAATTTCCTCATCATTCACGGGTTGCATAATGTTGCTTAACATGCCACTCGTCAAACTTGGAAAATCATTGGAAGTAGGATACACACAATGCTCCCTCTCCTCCTTGGAATAGAGATTAGTAAAGAAAGACACAACATAAGCACGAATTTCCTCTTCATCTTGTAGCCATCTTCCAGCTTCATCTTGGATGGTCACTACTTTATTCACCCTTCTCCTTTGGATAGTTTTTTGATGAAAGTAACTTGTATTCCGATCCCCATATTAAATCCAATCCCTTCTGGATTTCTGATACCACAATATTTCTTCTTGAGTCAAAACTTCTTCCAACTCTCTCTGTAACTCAGCTTCCAATGTGATAAGGTTCTCTGTCTGATTAATTTCCAGCACTTTTTGAACACCTCTAATTCTTGCCAAAAGTCTTCTTTTCTGCTTAAAAATATTTCCGAACATCTCTTTATTCCACTTATTCACTTTAAAAATAAATTTTTCTACCATTTCCACATAACTTTTATTCACATCCCAAGTATCAGTCACAAAACCCGAAAATCTGTCATCTCTGAGCCAAGCTGCCTGAAAGTGAAAAGGTCGTTGCCCCCTTTGGAGATTCATAACATGACATTCTCGGGCTAGAAGAGGACGGTGATCAGATTGGACCTTGGGAAGGTGAAGGACAATCGTCTCAGGAGCCCTACACAGCCAATCCTCATTACACAGAACTCTGTCAAGCCGTTTACGAAGTGTTCCATGAGACCATGTAAAAGCCGGGCCTTTGAATCCAGATCATACAAACAATTTTTATGAAACCATTCTTTAAATAAATTACACACTCCACTTACACTCCCACTACCCCCTTTTCTTTCAGTCACATTCATAATCGTATTAAAGTCCCCACCAACTAGCCATGGACCATTAACCCTCTGAGCCAAGGTATCAAGCAGAGGCCAAAGTTGCTTTCGGACTATCCTAATAGGGCTTGCATAAACTGCTGTCACCCAAATATAATGACCGAGAGTAAAGATACGACAATGTATAAATTGCTTGTTATTAATCATCACCTCCACCTGAATGTCTTCAGTCCACAGCAGCCAAATGCCACCTGCAAAACCAACTGCTTCGACTTTGTGGGATCTTGTAAAACCACACTTCCGAATAAAATTGTCAGCCCTTGTACCACTTATTCTAGGTTCAAAAAGGGCCACAAAGTTCGGTTTATAACAATTAACCAGTGTTTTAAAAGTTATAAGGAAACCCCGTGAGGCTGCCCCCTGACAATTCCAAAACATAGGTGAAATCATTATTAAGAGGATAAACACGGTACAAGCAGGAGAACCTTACACTGCAGGCGTATTGCCCACCTGTTCAGACACTAAACCATCTTCAGACGCAAGGGAGCCAACAGATTCTGATTCCTCCTCTTGCTCCTCACTATCTCCCATATAATCGATATCCTTAGAGTCGTCCTTCGGTAAATTGAAAGCCAGTTCTCTCCCATCGGGGGGGTCATTGGAATGCTTCAACCTGTGCCAGAGATCATCATCAATTCCGGCAGAAATTGAAGTCCTCATTAGCTTATTAGGATACATGGAACCCACTCTCTGCATGTTATCCACAGCTACGGCTGTGTGTTTTTGCGGGTTTAGGCTCGTAGTGATTGGGACAAGGGCTTCATGTGAGGAGGCAATACTTGGAGATCTAGTTCTTGTGCGTGTTGCCTCTTTAGGCATGGGGACAGACGCTGGCTCAGAATTGTTATTGTTATTGAACGTGGGGTTCGTAAAAGTCTTGATACTTGAGGCTTTTTTAGTGGTTCCTTTGGGTTTTGTCACTTGAATGTTAGAAGAAAAAATTGACTGCCCCCGAACCTCCATCTCTTCTGTATTATTATTGGAAATAATATCCTCATCGTTCTCGTTTATAATCGTGAGCGGACCAAATTGTGATCCTTGGCCATTCCTTCCTAAATTAGCTCCGTTCTGTTCATTATTTGTAGCGCCTGCCTTACGCGTTTTGTGGTTTCCCTTTTTGGCCACCACCATCCCAGGTCCGAATCTAGGGTTTGCTGGCAGCCCTGCTGTATCAACTTCCTCTGGTCGATCAACATGGCTCTGTGTATTTTCTGCTTCTGTCCCCGCATCTGCAGTTTTCTTTAGGCAGGATGAAACAAAGTGACCGTAGAGACCACATTCGAAGCATATTGTGGACAACTTTTCATATTCCACTTTCTGAATCTTGCCATCAAGTAGGAACTGTGGGCACAACGGTTTGTCTAGGGCAACTTCGATAGCGATCCTAGCAAATTTGCCCCTCGTAGCTGATTCTGTATTATAATCAATGCGAATGACATTACCGATTACCTGACCTAATAATCTCAGCACCTTCTTGTGATAATAATGAAGAGGCATACCCGGAAGGCGAATCCATACCACTACTGATGATATCTTTTCATTAGCGCTGTCAAAATGGGGAGACCATGGCTGAACTGTTAAGTAATGGCCAAGCACAATCCATGGTCCTTGAGTAAGCACATGTTGCGCATCGGATTCCCTTTTGAATCGAACCAAGAAGTAGTTATTTTCTAAATCAATAATAGAGAATCCATTAGACATATTCCATAAAGCCTCCAAACGATTGCAGAGCACCTTATACCCAATAGTTCTTCCCAACAGTTTCACAACAACTGTTGATTGCCATGGCTTCACTAGTTGCGAATGAACTTTCTGGGAAAAAGATATTGCAGGTAAAAACCCCTCCCTTTCAATTACCACATCACCGATGTCAATATCAATATCCTCTTCTTTTCCCACGAAGTCATCTTCCATCTCCATTTGATTCTCCATAAGCTTGTCTCTAAAAGACACATGAGGTGGGTTATCCCCATCCACACCCTGTGCTTTGAACTTCGCTCTCTTCGTAGATCTGTTGTTGTCAATTTGTCGGGGAGAGTTTTTCTCTAGAGTCTCCATTTTTCTACGGAGCGATCCCTTTGAATTTCTGTAGTTTACAAGATTTTTAAGATTGCAAGTTAATGATCTCAAGTTTCATATTCATTACCCTAAGTTTCAAGTTGCTTTGGTTTCAAGTTTGATGGTCCTAATGTAAAGATTAATGGTATCTGTTTCATATTTATCGATCCATGATTTGTATGATTATTAAGATTGCAAGTTTATGATCCCAAATTTTATGTTTGTTGCCTAAAGTTTTAAGTTACTTTGGTTTCAAGTTTAATAGTTCTAATATCAAGATTAATGGTATGTGTTTCAGATTTACTGGTCCAAAGTTTCTTGTTGCTGGTTTCACAGGTTTCCATTTCTTGCAAAATTTTTTATTATTTAACACTAAGATGAATCTCAGCCATTAAATCCACTCCATTTATGATGCATTTACATTTTGGATTGGAGTGGGAATTCTGAGAAGTGGAAATCCTGAGATTATGAGTGTAGAGTGGGAGTGGGAGTAGGTTGTTTACTTATACTGGAATGAGAGTATGAAATTGGAAGTAAATAAATTTAAATTATAGTTTTTCCCTTAGTTAAAGAATTAAATTTTTAATTATAAAATTAATAAAAAATAGATTTAAAAATAAAATATTATTTTATTATATTTGTAAATTAATATTAATTTTAATTATGTAAATAAAAAATGATTATTAAGGGCAACACAAATGAAACATTATTATTAATAATATAAAATTAATTTTTTAGAATAAAATATTGATTATTATTAATTACTAATATTAAATAAATAAAATACTATTATTTTTAAATAAATATAATAATATTATATTTTCAAATAAAAAGAACATTATAGTAATACTATTAATTCTCTATTAGTATAATAATTTTATTTTTAAATAATTTTAACTTAGATTCAATATAAATTATTATTTTTAATAAATATGATTTATAAAATAAAATAATAATATAATTTAAATAAAACTAATATAATTTTATTTTATTTTATTAAATATTATTTAATTTAATTAATTTTTTAATAAAGATAAAATAGGAGTGAGAATCCCACTCCCCACTCCCCACTCCAAAAAAGAGTTAGGTGGCGTTTGTTTTTTAACTTAATGACTTAAAGTGACTGAACTTAATTAATTAAGTTAATTAGAAGTGTTTGTTTTTATAACTTAATGAGACTTTTTAGATAATTTTGACTTAATAAAATAAGCTAATTTTTTTGGCTTTTTACTTAATGGAGAAATCTGAATTAAGTCAATTACTTTCTAATGTCAAAAATATCCCTGCTTTATAATTTATTTTTCATGTCTATCCCAAAACTCACCCATAGATATTTACCCAATATAATAATCTCATCATTATTTTTACGTCATAAATCGCTCCTCACTTTGCTCCTCTCATATAGTTCTTAAATCTTCCATTAATATATTATTTTACTTATAAATGTTAAAATATTGTGGTATTTAATATATTATTTATTTGACATTCAAATTTAATAAGGATACAAATGTAAAAATACATATTTTCAGTTTTTTAAGTTGAAAAAAACAAACAACTTAATACTTATTTTCCGAGATTCAGATGAAAAAACAAACATATTATTCAGATTCAGACATTTAGATCTATTCAGAATTCAGACTAATTCAGGTCTATTCAGATTTCAGACAAAAAAACAAACGCCACCTTAGTCTCACGGAATAAAATTCCCACTCTCTCTTAAATTTAATAAATAAATACTAAAGTGAAAAGAAATTTAGACTCCTCACTCTTACTGCAATAAATAAACACTCCCACTGCAATAAGTAAACACTATCTTTATAGCTGCCCCCACAGAACCTTTACGTCGTGACTAAGGATCTGATTGACTCTTATGTTGACCGTAGCCGCCGGCCAACAGTCCTGTACCGTGGGGATCCGGTTGAAAATTGCATAAAAACTATAGACTTTTTTGTTTTCTTTTTCTTTTTCTTTTTCTCTAACAAACTAGAGACCCAGATGCTATTCCCCAAAACTAAATTGGCCACAACTTAACATTTCCTGTGGAAAAAATTGCCCTGTATTTTGTGCCCAAAAGAGCTTAGAAACCTCAAGCAAAGCTTTAGCAGCTTACTTGATAATAGCTGGTTACCAGTGGCGGAAGCAACCCATGGCTTTGATTAATAATAATAATTGATGAGCTATCTGGTAATTTTTTATTATGCTTTTTTCAGTTCAAATTTTTGAAGTGTATTTCGTTTCATTTGTTTCCTTTGCTTACAGCGAGAATTGTTAGTACTAAAATCATAAGAGTCAATGAGCTGTCTAAGCTTTTGTTATCCTTTATTTTTATTTTCAGTCAAGATATCTTTATGCTACGGTTTTGTTGATTAATCACACAATTTGTGAAAATAGAAGTTACAGGCATGGAGTTAATAACAGTTAAGTGAAAGAAAAAATTATGAGAAAATCGAAGTTTTCTTTTTTCTTTTTAAATGAATTCTATTTGAAGTGAAACTTAGAATGTTCATATTTTTAAATTTATGTCAAAAGCCATTGAATTTTTGAAATTCTAACTAGGGTTCAATTATGCAAACACAACCAATCAATTGCTTTGTAGCATAAATTGATAGAAAGTAGTAGGTAGCAGTTGAAACTTGAGATAGCCCATCTGATTAAAAGCTTAATGGTGGAATTGTAGTTTCTAGTACTAAAATGGCAAGACAGGCTAATTCCGTTTTCCTCGAAGAATGGCTGAGAAACAACAGTGGCGTTAGTGCAAACATTACCTCCAGACAATCTTCAGCTTCTACGTCATCATCTGCCCGAGCCATTATACAAGCATGGACTGACCTTAGAGACTCCCTACAGAACCACAGATTCCAACCCCATCATCTTCAGTCTTTGAAAGCCCTCCTGAACTCTCAAACCTCCCTTCATGTTGCTGACCCCCAAGCAAAGCTTATCCTCTCCATTATCTCTTCTCAAAACCTTGATCTACCTTCTGAATCATATCCTCTCCTGCTCAGACTTCTTTATATCTGGGCTAGGAAATCCTTCAAACCTTCACCAGCACTAATTGATTTAGCCGTGGAGGTCCTCACTAATGTTTTCGATGCTGAATTTACTGTAAAGAAGAGCCCTTTCTTTTATGCCGAAGGTCTTCTGCTTCTGGGGGCCTTTTCCTTTGTTCCTTATGTGCCTGAAAAATCAAAAATGGCCTGCCTGCAGTTGCTTTGTGGACTACTAGAAGGAGAGTATCGATTGGTTAGCTCATTTGACAGAATTCTTCCAGACATGCTGGCAGGGATAGGATATGCTCTATCTTCTACTGTGGACGTTCATTTTGTTAGAATCTTGAATTCTTTGTTCGAAATTTGGGGGAAAGAAGATGGGCCTCATGCTACTGCTTGTCATGGACTAATGATTTTGCACTTGATTGAATGGGTTATATCCGGTTTTATCAAATCAAATTATACACAAAAGATTGAAGTTATTGCCCAAGAGATTTTAGAAAAACCAAAAGAAAACTATGTTCCATTTGCTCTTCTAATGGGTGCAGCAGGGGCTCTGAGAGCTTCTGCTAAATCTGCAGCAAGTGGTATGGGACAGGGGATCCTATCCAGACTGAGGATTTCTGCAGAAAATTTGATAGAATCTGTAGCGCAAGATCTTATTTCAAAAGCTGGAGGGGTTTCTACTTCAGATGATGATATCGCTAGCAGTCTTTTGCTGCAGTGTATTTCGTTAGCCTTGGCTCGAAGTGGTTCCTTGTCTTCCAATAGGCCTCTGTTTCTATGCCTAGCTTCAGCATTGTTAAAAGAAATATTTCCTTTACAGAATTTGTATATGAGGGTTCACAAATACTTACATAGCAATTCTAGTCAACTAAAGCGTAATGAAGTCAGAGAACATTTAGACAGTGTTCTTTTTAAAGAAGCTGGGGTTATAGCTGGTGTTTTCTGCAATCAATATGCCTTAGTGGATGAAGAGAGCAAGTGTATAGTGGAGAATGTTATATGGGATTACTGTCAAGATATTTACTTGGGACACCGGCGGGTGGCTTTGCTACTCCGTGGTCGAGATGACGAGTTACTTGGGGACTTGGAGAAAATTGCTGAATCTGCTTTCCTTATGGTCGTACTTTTTACATTGAGTGTTACAAAGCACAGGCTGAATTCAAAATTCCCCCATGAAACTCAAATGGAAACATCAGTGCGAATATTAGTTTCATTTTCTTGTGTAGAGTACTTCCGTCGGATGCGTCTTTCAGAATACATGGACACGATTCGAGGAGTTGTTGTGAGTGTTCAGGAGAACGAATCTGCGTGTGTCTCTTTTGTAGAATCCATGCCCTCTTATGCTGACTTGACAAATTGGCAAGGTAATCGATTGAGTATTTGGTTATCATCTTCTCGTTATACTTGATATTTTGATATTTTATCAAGTGCTGATTATGCATGTAAAATGAGTTCCCTTTTTTTTGGTTCATTTCATTCATTAGATTGTTATTTTTTATTATACTGATATTGTTTTCTTGTAGACTTTTCCGAGGTGCAGAAGATGGAATACATTTGGTACAAGGATGAGGTACAAACTGCTCGCATCTTGTTTTATTTACGGGTTATTCCAACTTGCATTGAACGTGTAACTGCTCCTATTTTCAGACGGGTGTTAGCTCCTACTATGTTCTTGTATCCTCTGGCAGACTAAGTTTACCAGGAAGCTAATATTTATGTAAAATCGTGTATGCATGTATGAAAGTTTTGGTTCCTTACAATGTGAAATCAGGTATATGGGACATCCAAATAAAAAGGTAGCTCGAGCTTCACATTCTATGTTTGTGGGATTCATCTCTTCAGGGAAGGATTCTGACCAAGATGAAAGAGTCTCATTGAAGGAGCAACTTGTTTTCTATTACATAGAGAGATGTTTAGCGGTATCTGAAGTGGCTGAAAACTGTATCGGTGAAATCTGAGGTTTTATAATCACATTATAGGTATTAACTCTATTTTTTTCTTTTTTTTTAATGTGGATTTGAATACAGGAATATCCTGGCACTACTCCGTTTAAAGGTATGGCTTCTGGGGTTGTGGCCTTGGTTCGACATCTTCCTGCTGGAAGTCCAGCCATATTTTATTGTATCAACAGTCTTGTTGTAAAAGCTGATAGGCTCTGTGGTGAAGTGTTTGCGTACAAGGCTGATATATGGAAGAACTGGCAAGGAGAGTCAGAACCTTGTAAGGAAATCATAGAGTTGCTGTTACGGCTCATTTCTCTAGTTGATATACAGGCAAGTAATTATCTAATAATTTCACTTTATACACTTTAATTTATCTGGTTAAATAGTGCCCTCCTTTTCCTACCCACCCCATGCTGCACCCCCTCCCCCACCACTCCTACCTACATTTCATTCTCCATGTGGAAAGTTTGCTTGCTTACATAGTTTGTTCCATTGCTTGCCACAATGTTTTGGATATCGAAGTTGGTTTTCTTGGAATCAAAGAAAAAATAAATACGTGTAAATTTCTCTCCACGCCCATTTAAATATACAAATGTTAAAATTAATGCACTAATTACTTAAACCATTGCATGATTTTTCTAAAATTAGCATTTACTTGCTATTTTAGGTACTATCAAACTTGATGAAGTTGTTGGCACAGCTGATCATGAAGTTGCCAAAAGATGGACAGAATTTGGTCCTTAATGAGTTATTTTCATTGGTTGCTGAATCTGATGATGTTACACGCAAGCCCACTTTAGTTTCGTGGCTGCAGTCATTGTCTTTCCTATGTTCTCAGGATACCAGTAGAGTTGCAAACTCCACTGAGGTGGGAGGTGACAGAAACTCTGTTTCTGCCCAGGCCACCAACTCATCAGACTTACATGCACGACTCTAAGACATTGAGATGCAAATCTAGATTATCATCGTTAATGGTAAAAAGTTTTGCTAATTAATTTAACAGTTGGTATTCTGTTGATTAATAATTTTTCTTGAAATTTTGAGGAATGATAATTAGATATGTATATGTTTCTCAATAATACCATATGTAGAAAATTTATTTCTATTGTATATCATAAAAATCTGGAAATTAATATTTGTGGGGGAAAAAAATATGTTTAGATCACTTTTGTGATTGGCTTCATGTTTTGTCTCCTTTAATAGAAGAAGGTTAGCATGGTGGTTTTTAATAATTTTAGATTGAAGATCAAAGCAAATGTGCATCATCTTCATTGATAGTTGTTTCAACGTGTCTTTGAACTTCTGCTTGTGCTGGTGTGCTATCTCAAAATTTGGCTGGGCAGCTATTTCAAGCATAGGGCTAGTTTGGGATTGCAGTAACTAATAAAATAAGCTACTTTTGTTATGTGGATCAAATAAGCTAACTTGGTGTTTGGTAAACCGTATTGTTATGGTTGCATGAGTTTGAAGAGCCAAGTATATGTGTTTAGTAAGTTTTATTATGAAAATGTTATTTTATTAAATAATTACCAAAACAACCTAAATTTAAATTATCTTTTATTTAATATTAGAATTTATCGATATAATTGTTATTTTGTTAAAATATTAAGGTTTTAATGGGAACTTAAAAAAGTATGGTGGCTTTATTAAATAAGCTGTTTATAAAAGGTAATCCCTACCTGCTTCTAAAAATTGCTGTCAAAATAGAGAAAATTATGAAATAAACAGCTTTTAAAAATTTTATCAAACTCCATTTTTGTCGGAAGGCGCTTATAGTATTTCAACCTCATTCTCAAACAGGGACTTAATTTTTTTTCTTTATTAACAATCCAATGTAAAGGAGTGGAAACTTGATGTCACTGGTAGTAATATCAGGTTCATGACATAATATTAGAAAATCAGAGGCCTGATATTCTGTGTACAGTTTTCTTGTTATTGCTGGGATCGTTCATGTATCAGGATGGAAGTGGAACGTTCAGAGCATCTTGTTTCCTATTACATTATATAATGTATTGCTAGCTCTGTGATCACATAATTCAGAACCAGAAACTTAGGTTCATTATCCACTACATCTCTGAAGTAGTGGAGGTCAACATTCTGTATCTGAATTTCTTAATTAATAGTTTGAATTAGGATGGGAGGTCCTCTTTCTCCCCCCCACCCTCTCCTTTCTGGTGACGTTTAAGCAGCAGGTTTTTTCCTAATACATTTGTTTGACTGAATCTGCTTGGTAGAACTTGATTCTGGTCATCAAGGCCAATTGTTATCCACCCTGTGGATGCCAGTGCTGAACTTTTGTACTTGAACATTCATTCTTAGGGAGGGTTCTCTGAATTGGTCAATGAGAAATCAGTTTTCCTTTAGTGATCTGATTCTTTGTCTTAATGAAGATGTGACTGGTGAGATTTAATGTTTAGGCGCTTGTCATTGGATTTGTAATTTTCACCTCATTCAACCTTCATAACGCTGACTTGCTCTTTGCTAACAACAGATGAGTACATAAGCTGGCACTAGCCATTGCATTTAGAAATAGTTACAGATCCTTGGTTCAGAAATGATGTTTCGGAGGCTTCTCAAGATCATGCCCACGGACAGTTTTTAGGATGACTCTGTTGGAGCAGTAATTGCAGAGTCTTCCCATTTGTATCAAGCCTCAACTTTATAATATTATTTCTGATATTCCTCATTGATTTCGGTGCTTGGTTCTCCTTGAAGGAGTATGAACGCTGAACTTTTGGATTTCTATGCTTAGGAGGATGGATAACAGGATTTAAATGCGTGGTATAATCCTTTTGAAATGATTTTTAGGCCGTTTGATTGTATGATTACAACGTACTCAATAGACTTGAAGCAAGCGTAAACCACATATTAAGCCGTTTTGTTGACAGATTGCCTAAAGTAAACAATACTTACCCACTGATTTGATCTCTCGCATTTTTTTCTTAACCAATATCGTCATTTGTATCACTCCTCCGTTACGATTGAACTGAAAGTAAGTCAAATTCCAGTAACCAAGACTTCTGTTTTTATTTCCACTAGCTCACATATCTCAATCCGAAATTTGCTTAGAAATACAGCATTCTCCAACCTGTATTTCACCGTGGTTAAGAACTTTTGACTCTAATAGCGTGGGTGGGACGCGGACTTTGCAAACTGCAATTTGTTTATGCTAAAAGCAGTAACAACACATTTATTGTCCAATTCTTTCATTTTCTCACTATGTTGTAGTTGCTCTGGATTTTCGTCAACGAGTTCATCCGCACGACTTACCTGCGGTGGAAATTTATATGTTTTCCAACACCTCAGAATGGTTGAAGGCATCGGTACCTATCAATTCTATCAAAAACTCGAGGAAAGGATCAAGACATTAGAGAAGGTAACCAAGCTCAGTACGTTTCATGGCTCTTGCAGCTTGAATCACGACTTAATCGAGAAAAGTTGAAGTAAGCAATGCTAATCTTGGACTCCTCATAAAGAAGAGGATTCACTATTTCTTTGAAGTGCATTTAATGCTGGAGAGATATAGCATCTGGGTGAAATCGGGTTTCTTTCTGCCAAGTTGATGTTAAAACCGTAGTTGTTAGATGTTCTCTTGGTTCATCCCTTTCTTAATCCAGGAGCATGAATGATGAAGACAATTTGGTATTTGCCTTGTGGGTTCTGCCCCTCCACGCTATTCCAATTGCTGACCTAACTATTGTCGATGTAAAGTAATGTGTAGACTGATTTCCATGAATTAAAATTTGATATTGGAATACTTGCATGAAACAAGTTCATGTTTTGGATCTGATCCCTCTCTCATGCATAAAAGTTCATTGTTGGTCACATCTTTTTCAATGTCGAGGGCAAGCTCTATTCTAGATATATATAAAATTAGCTGGTGAAAATGGAAAGCTCTATTTCCATTATTCCAGAAACCATGACAATCAATTATCCCAATATGCTTTACATACAGAAGAATTGGAAGAGTACAACACCAGCAACCCAAAATCAAGATACAAATAAGAATCCGCTGTCAAGTGATACAACTGAACAATTACACCAATAACTTTCAACAGCAATAGGGGCATATGATCAAGCCATTTTCATTGCACTCTTGGCATTGACTGGCCAACCCATCACCGGCAACCACCTTATGGCTGCCGGAGCACCGGAAACAAAGCACAAACCGGACTCCGGCACAGCCATCGCACGGCCCATCAGATCGGTCAATCGGTATCCCATCGAAGAGTGGCCTAAGCTTTCCTTGCTCATGCAAAGTTAAAACCTCGGCAGCTCCACCAATGTATCTTCCTTTAATGAAAAGCCTTGGAGGAACTGCTTTACAATCCAAAACATTCCACAATTCTTCCCTGAACTCAATGTGCATTGACACATCTCTCTCGAAAAATATCACTTTAAAACTCTCTAACAGAAACCGAACACTGCTGCAATCCTCAAATGTTTTCCTTATTCCTCTAAGAGTTGTTGTGTAAAAAATCACTGATTCATCTCCTCCTGGTGGACACTTGAGTTCAAAATTCAATAAAGGGTTGCTTTCTTCTTCTTCTTCTTCTTCTTCTTCTTTTTGGATGCGGCGAGCCTTGTATGGTGGCTCAGGCTCTTCTTCTTCTTCAATCTTTTCAACATCAACTTGCTCAATTCTTGCATCTCTCTCTGTTTCTTCTCTGTTCTTTTCTTGATCAATTCTTGCTTTTCTCTCTTCTTGACTCAATCTAATATGCTGGTTCACTGCTTCCTCGAAGGCGGCGAGTAAATTTGGATCAAAAAGGGTGCCGGAATTCATGTCCGGCCGCCTAAAAGAAGATACATCAATCTCGGCTAAAGGTTCTACTTTCTTGGAAATTTCTACATTTTCCTTGAAATTGCAAGAAACTGAATCTTTAAGCTTCGTAGGTGGCCCAATATTCTCTTTGTCATTTATTCCATCATCAAGTTCCATTTCTTCTTCTTCTTCTTCTTCTTCTTCTTCTTCTTCGTCTTCAAGGTCTTTCATAAGCTCCTCAACATCAATGATATCAGGCTCTTCAACTTCTTCAATCCTTTCGCTGATCTTCTTCTCTTGCTCAGATTGTTTGCTTTCCATCTGGGTTTGTTGAAACTTCCCATTTGATATCTTTGAAAACGTTTCAAAAAATCCATCTGCCGCATTGACCTGAAGAATTCTATCAGGCTTTAGATACCCAATTGGTTTAATGGTCTTGAGTTTCTTTAGCAACTTTCCTTTCATTCCCTTCATTTTTTTTTTTTCCTTTTTCTTCTGATTTTGGGTGTTGAAAGGCAAAAATCTGATGCGGTAGCAAGAGATTTTTCACGGAGATTCAAAGATGGCAACAGAATCTTTAAGCTAAAGTTAAGCCGAGAGAGGCTGAGGCTTTGGCTGAGACGAGTTTCTTCTTTTCGGTTTGAGAAAGACAGATTTTTCAAGTTCAACGGCTAGAAAAGCTATTATTATCATTATTATTATTATTTTCCTCACAATTTTAAATTTCGAAAATGGTAAGGTGGGGGAATCGGGAGGAATCCTATGATGTAATCAAGTGTGATAACATCTAGTCAATCCCAGCGATGATAGGACACGTGTACGACTGAGAGACTGTCTTTACTAAAAGCAGGCAACGGTCATAATTTCTTTTCTTTGAGGACCGGGCCCATGATTTTCCTGTTAACTCAAGCATGCTCATACATAATGGTACTTAAAATCTTGATTGATTTGTGGAAGTGCGAACCGTGAAGTCTTTCCACCTGTACACGAACAGTTACATTTCCAGGCATGGTATTTATTTTTATTTTTGCGGATAGAAGACTCTTCATTTTCTTTCCTCTGAAACTCTTATTAAACGAAATGAAAACTCTGCTATGCCCTAGGGCTGGCTAAACAAACAATAATGATAAACTTACACTGCTCATTTGCAATCTCAAATGTTGTGGTGGTTGCAGTAATATGCGTTGGTAGCTCATATGGCTTGAGGTATTGGGTGGGGGATTCAGTGTGGTCCATTCCACCGTCCCCAAATTTCTACAATGACTGGTCCTCATCTCATCTCTTCCGCATTGGCGACTCAATTCGTAATTAACTTGATGTCTTGCGTGTCTCACACTATTCAAATTCTCTTTTTCGTTTGATTGATTTAATATTTTATCTCTTTGCAGTTTTTGATTTTGAGACAGAATTGTACAACTTGATGCAAGTTACCGCACTAGACTACCAAACTTGCAAAGCCAACAATCCCATCAAAGTTCTGAATCCTGGTCCTGCAACAATTGTATTGAAGGAGCAAGGTGTTTTCTATTATCTCTGCAACCTGTCAAATTACTGTGATTTGGGCCAAAAGATTTCCATTACTGTCCATGATAAGAACAGTTTCCCACCAGCTCCATCCCCTGCTGCATCTCCCGTGCAGCCACTGTTGACTCCGTTGTTCGCACCATCTTCATCGCTGGAACCCTCAACTGATGACTGGAATGTGTCCGACTCACCGCTGCCCGCTCCTGTTAGTAGTACAAAGAGCTCGTCTTATAGACTCCAAAGCTTAGGAGTCTGCCTTTCTGTGTTTTCATCTGCTGCTCTTTTTTCTTCAATTGTTTTTTTTTTCTGGGTGAATTAGAAATTGGTTTTCACTGCACATACAAGTGTAATTTAGATATAAAAAATAATTTTAGCATTCGCACGTGGACATCTGATTAACACCACCCTGAAGTATTGTAAACACTAAAAATATTAATGATGAGCATTAAGTCTGAAGGTGCAAGCGCTAGAATTCCATTACATAGTCAGTTATCAGAAAAACATAAGAATAAAGACAGACAAACCAAAACTAGCACCGCTAAAGCCCTATAACAGAAAATAAATATGTTGAGAATCTTATTCTCCCAAACAATGAAAATACAAAATCAGGCCACCCCTTTTCTTCTACATCATCACTGCTGAGCACACTGCACTCTCTGGGCACCACCTTGCATATCGTCATCTTCATCGTATGCCTCCTGAGCTGCTTGTTGCTTCCTTCGCATTTCCTCCTCAATGTTCACATCATGCAGGGTTGTTTCTTCACACTCATCCAGTTCCATATCGGTGAGCTGGACTGAGGTCCTTGGAGGTAGTACGGTCTCCAGCATCTTGCACTGGTCTGGGCTCAGTGACTCAGGGAAATCAACAGTGAAATGAATGTACAGTTTGCCCCTCATAAATGGCCTCTGATACATAGGCATTCCTTCATCATTTATAGCCTTGAATTGATCTGATTGCAGAGAAAAAAGATCAGTGGCACGAATGAATAAGATGATAACATGAAACAAACACAATAAATTATTCGGCATAAAGGAACCACAGGCAATGCATCACATCCAATGAATCTCTAATAGTAGTTCCATCTGAATCTAGAATAGATCATATCATCACATAATTCAATATGTATGATGCCTTCGACAACAGTCTTAAGAAACTAGCTAAATTGCATCAATAAAGCTATCTAAGGAAGCCTCCAAAAACATGTCTAAAGAAGCTAGCTAGTTGCATTAACAAAGCTATTAAGGGCCTGTTCACAGATTTTATTTCCACCATCACTTGCACATATTGCTTAGAAGTGTTTCGTGGGGTGAAAAGAAACAACAATATGTTAAAGAACACTGTACAAAAACAAGATATCACTACTCAAATAGCAAAAAATAACTGAACTTTTTTGTTCAGATTCTTCAAAATATGCTTAACAAAACATTAAACAGAAAACAAGAAGATGCCCAAATATTAGACAGTCACACTAGTGCTAGGAATAAAAGTTCATGCACAAGGCATAACTACCAGGCTAGGTAGTTGGAAAATCCTATCAGCTCACAAATCTGAAAGAATATTGCCAAATGGTGAAGTTGAACAATTTATAGAATCTAGAAATTATTCAACAAACTCAGTTTTCAACAACAAAGGCTGACAAATTCAGACTAACATCCATCCAGTTGTACTTACCCGGCTTGACTACTTCCCCAGGCTGGGATTTGATGAGGAGTTGCCGGCTATCCAAATGAGTTATTACAAATTGAAAGCCACAGAGAGCTTCTGTCAGTGACAGGGTGTGCTCAACAAATAGGTCATCACCCTTTCGCTTAAATTTCGGGTGCTCTTTCTGTTGTAGAACAAATACAATGTCACCTGTGACAGTGTCGGGCTGCACAAATTTAAAAAATGACAAAATGTACAGTCAGCAACTAAGCCAACAACACCTTCAAACAGTACTCAATGTACTTGAAAATATAACTCAGAGAGCATTAAAAAGAAAAAACAACAACAAAATCCGTTGCCTTACCGCTTCATCAGCTTCTCCAGGGAACGTAATCTTCTGTCCATTTTGCATCCCCTTCTCAACAATAACCTCCAAGACTTTCTTCTCCTGAATGACCTTCTCACCCTTACATTGTGGACACCGATCCTTGTCATTGATTGTTTCTCCAGTACCCTTGCACTCATTGCAAGGATGCTGCATTTGTTGAATCATAGAGGGGCCAAGGTGTCTTATTGAAACTTTCATTCCAGATCCCTGGCAGCCAGAACATTTCATTGATGCACCTGACTTAGACCCCTTCCTGCAAATAACCACACCAAATTACTGATACAGGAAAGTACAAAAGCAAACCCAACAAAAGACTTGTTGCATCATAAATAATTTATCAAAGCAGATATTTTGAAACTAACCCTTTGCACTTGGTGCAGATTACATTGCGGGAGAGCGAGAGCTTCTTAGATGTCCCATTGTACAGATCCTCCAACGAAACCTTGAGGGGATGAATTACGTCCTCTCCCCTCCTTTGCCTTCTTCCTCTGCTGCTCCCACCTACCACCCACAAGTATTTTCAGTTCAATATTTCCGCTCTTAAAGGACTACGAATCTGAAAGAGGTTGTTGGGGGAGGGGGGGTTTGTGAAGAAGCTTACCACCAAATGGGCTGCCACCGAAGAAGGATTGGAATATGTCGAATGGGTCATGGGCACCACCACCACCACCCATTCCCTCTTTAAGCGCATCCTCGCCGTATTGATCATATATTTCACGCTTCTCTGGGTCACTCAAAACCTCATACGCTTGTGCCAACTCTTTAAACTGAATAACAAGTAGAATTTCACATGTTCAGTAATCACACTATCAATTAAATTAACAAATATGGCACAAAAAAACAAAAATTCAATTTTGACCAAAAAACCAAAGTTACCATCTCCAGCAGTTCAGCTTAACAACACAGTTTCAATTAATCCTCGAGTGGCAATCCAGTAAATATCCAAACTTTAAAAGAGAAATAGATCTAAACAATTTGATCCACATATACAAACAATTCAAACTGTAAATCGAATTAAACGATAAACCAAAACAAGCATGCTCAGTTATTTAAAACGAAAACAAATAACAACACAAAATCGTAATTATAAAATAAAAAAAAAAATTAAACCTTCTCAGGATCACCGCCCTTGTCAGGATGGTTTTTGATGGCAGCTTTCCTATAAGCCTTCTTCAGATCATCTTGCGAAGCGTTTTTTGAGACTCCGAGAATCTCATAGTACTTTGTGTTATCGCTTTTCTTTGGCGCTCTTCCGAACATCTTCTTTTACTAAAAAATTTCTGAGTAATAACATAAATTAAAACAAGAAATTATAATTATAATTATAATCGTATTGTTAAATTTAAGATCGGTCAAAGAGAAGACAAGAGAGAGAGGCAGAGAGCCAACCAGATCTTCAGAGTAAACGCGAGACGGCGAGCGAGCGAAAAAAGGGAGAGAGGAAGAAGCAGCGTTGGATCTTGGCTTATAACAGAGAGAATGGACGGTGAGGATTTGTTGATGAGAGAGTTCGCTGTGTGTGGTTTGGTTTTTGATGTTGAGTGTTTGACGGGTTAAATGAGGAGATGGAAGGATCTAGAAACTCTCTATGAATTTTTCGTGATGTGTAATGACGTCTGAGTCCCTAACTATTTAAGTTTTGTAATATATTGACATAGTTTCTAATTTTAGGGGATAAGTCCATCATCGCTCACAACATCTTAACACAAAAAATTTGACCTACCATTTAATCTAAAACTATGAAGAGTTTTTTTATAAAAAAAAAAAAGAAAAGGAAAGTAAAATTTTTATTAATTCAATTGCAAGAAAAGAGACATGATCTGCACTAGCATTACATCCAACCATACAATAGTTCTTCATTTTCTAAAATTAATTTAGCTAAATAATGGATAATAATATTATAAACTCTCGGAGTGTTCTAAATCTTTACATTGTTCAAATACTTCAATTTTTCCTAACAATGTCAAATTTGCAACCTCCTTATTTAATAAAAGATCGACCACTTCTTTGGAATATAATTCTATAATGAATAATAGACACATTGCATTTTCAATAACTTAAATTCTCATCTCTGTTGCTTCGACTTCTGCATAAGCTACATTATCATATTAGCTTGATATTTTAGTTTTCTCCTTCCACAAAATTCCCATTTGAATCTTTAATGACCATCTCTAAACCTATAAGTTGTTGATCTGTTTTAATAGCTGCATTTAAATTAACTTTGAACCATTCTTCAAGTGGAGGGCTTCATTTCAAATGACATATTGCTTACTAATTTACATTTGACAGCAAATCTATTATCTTGGTTCTTCTAAACGACTTAATAATGGTTCCCACCTTTGCTACTGATAGTTGAGAATCAACTATATTTTATTTAAAGATGAATAGATTCCTTGAGTATTATAGAGCACAACACAAATCAACTACTAGCATAAATTAATGTAAGAGTTACTTTTATAGTAAACTATGAGTTCTTTTACCGCACTAAACTATATCCTTTTTTAGTAATGAAATTATAAGTAAGGAAAAATAATGTTTTTAGGATATTTTATTCAGGTATAAAAAAATAATACATACATTCGGAGATATTCATATTTGAGTTACATTTAGATCTATTCAAGTCCTAAGATTAAATACACTTCCATGTTTATTTTAACATTGCAAGGGGGATTACTGACTAGCTAGATCATTTCCATAGCAATTGCAGACTTTTTTTGCTATAAATGCCTAAACTAGGCCCTTATTTGGGAAAACGCAAAAGTGGGGCTCGTATGTTATTAATTATCAAATTTTCCAAGTATGGGGAAGGGATCAGCACCGTTGATTCTGGTCAATACTTGTGGTCTATAACGTTTGAATTATTTTACTTTAAAAAAATTCTTTAAAAAATGAGGGAAAGAAAGAAGGTAAAAAGCAAAAGAAATTGTGTGTATGCGGTGCGAGTTTCTGGGCAAAGTGGCAGAAGGAGTCGTTAGCAAATTGTATAATGCCATCATCGGATGTTGACTTTCAGAAACGACGTCGCAGAGCTTGAGCTTCTTGTTGTTACTATTATTTGAAAAGACACAAAGCAAAAGGGTGGGCCCTCATTTGAACCCTAATTACTTCCCAGTTCCCACGCTTAATTACTAGGGGCATAAGCGTGACTGGCAGCTACTTTATGTGGGATTGTATTATTTAATGAAAGCCAATCCAATCTTATATTTGGTAATTACTTTTTTTTTTTTTTTTTTATAAATTTGGTAATTACTTTTAAGGTTGCCTTATTGCGCTAACTTCGAAGAGGAGGTTTTCTCTCTTTTTTTTTTTTTTTTAAATCAGCAATATTCGCATTAGTGTTTTTTTTAAATTCCTTTAATCAAAATAATAAAACCAAAAATAAAAATGAACTGCCTTCGACAATTTGACAACGGCCGGCCACCGGTGGCTGCCGTATTACAGCATATTTTGTATTAAAATTACTATTATTGTGTAGTTTCAATAACTAGAATTCTAACAGTATCAAAATAAAGTTTAAATCACACCAAAGTACAACGTTGCACGGTGCTTTGGTCGGCGATGAAGATTATTTATTTTAATTATAAAAATTTAAATTTTTAATTAAATAAAATAATAAAAGATGTTAATGAATCTTAAATTATTAATTTAATATAACTATTTAAAATAAAATTATTATTTCATATAATCCAACATATACTATAACAATCATAACATTATATTATAATTTAATATAATACAATATAGTGTATTAAAATATTAATATTTTAACTAGGTGTGGCAATTTGTACTATTTTGTTATGTTTGAATCATTCCAAATTTAAGCCAATACTACCCCATTTATTAATTACGTCGAAACATCAAAACACATGGATAAGACTAATTTGTTAATTACACTATTCTTGTTATTAACACATTTATTAAAAATTAAAAATTAATGTAAAATATAACAAATTGGTCAATTTTTTTTAAAAAAATAGCTCATAAATACGTTATCATGAAATTAACTATGACATGAATAAATTGATGACACAGTATGGATATGACACAAATAATTAACTTAGTAGTTGTTTCTAAACTAATATTATCACATATTCATTCATATTCGTGTAATAAACAAAAAATATATTGAGATGGTCTAATACAGGCACAGCATGATTATTACTCATGTCGTGTCAATCCATTTATTAATCTTGTCAATTTATATCAATACGAATTTGAAAAATTCGTGTTGCATTCGTCCCACATAGCCCCTTCTAATTCTAATCTCGCTAAATTAGATAATTATAATAATTATTTTTTTAACTAAATACATGAAATTAATAATATACAAGCACATTGATGAAAGGTTCAGTTATATTTAATTGGACGGGAGAAAGCTCTTTTCATCCCTAGGGTTTAATGCAATAGCTCATTTCATTCCTACTTTTCAAACAATAGCCTAAAATATCCTTCTGTTAACTCACCGTTAGTGTAAAGTCATTAACTAGTAATTCATTGAGGGTAAAATAGGATTTTTTATTAAAGTGATTCAAATTATATTAAAATAAAATTTTTACACAATTAAATAACACTACAAAGTATGCAAAATGTATTAACTTTTTTTTAAATGAAATCAAAGATGATATAGTTTGATATAGCCATTAAATAATTACCATAAGGAATAAATTGTAATTAACACAATATCTTTAAATCATTGGAAGAAAAACTCAAAAATGCCACTAATTTTTATGTGCTTGCATGTGTTGAATATCTTCCTTATCTCCAACTCAATTCAAGCCATTTTATAGTGTAATTACAGAGTATACTTATATGAATAAGAAAATTGTGATATTTTTTGTACTTAGATCTAGGGTTTATAGGGTTTTCATGCTGCCAAATAGAAAGAAATGAAAAAAAAAATTGAAATAGAAGTTTTTCATTTTTTTTGATATTTCTTATTTAGTGGAATTAGATAAAATTATTTTTACTTATATGTCAACTTTATTTATTTTTCTAATTTTCTCTTTGATAGAAAATCCTTTTTTACCCTTAATGAATTACTAACAAACGGCATTCAACTAACGGTGAGTTAACAAAAGGATATTTTGGGCTATTATTTAAAAAATAAGGATGAAATGAGCTATTGTGTGAAACCCTAGGGATGTAAAGGGCTTTTTCCCTTAATTGGACATTTAAATATTTTTTTGGACTTTTCTCCGAAAATAATTTTGATAATTGAAGCTAATGGGTCAATGTATTTTGTATAAATTATCTTCTATAGATTCTAGTTTTTTGTATAGATTTTTCTTACCAAACTAAATTCAAACAAATAAATAATTTGCTCCCAAGGATTTGGTCATGTAGTTTTCAATCAGCTTTCTTAGCAAGCTATTGAATTCAAATATGAGCGAAGCAAGAGAGTAAAAAATTATTATTATTATTATTTTTAAGAAATTATTGTTCATGATATTTATAATCATACAAATACTTAGATCTGTTTACATCAATTCTGATATGGCACCGCTCAGATTTTAAACCCTCTCAAATATTTAAGGGACGTCAAACTCTCATATTGGAAAAAAGACTGTCTTCACTCAAGCTCTAGGACTCCAAGAAAGGAAATATAAATTAAACTCCTGTAATGCGTTTACAGGAGCTCAAATCACTTTTCTCACACTTATGAGAGAATTACTCTAACCACTTGAGTTAAGCCCAATATTTAAATAAAAAATTGTTTTAAGCTTTACCCCCACCTTTTTTTTTCTTTCCCAAAGCAAGCAAATAAGGAATATAAAAAGAAAAATCAGCTCCATTAATTTTCTTACACATCATCCATATGCGCACGCCATATTAAATGGGGGCGAACCAAAGCTCAAGCCACTGGAGGTGGGGTTTTTATTTTTTATTTTTTATTTTATTTTAACCACTGGAGGTGGAGGTGGAGGTTGAACCACCAACAAGAGAAGAATTCTTAGGAGCGAAGAAAAAATATCTCGTGCTTATAATCAGCCATGATTCATTGCGTCCTTGATTTCTCGTTTCTTATTCAATAAGTATTTTGTTTAATTTCAAAAGTACTTTTCAAAATTGTTATGGTGTTATTTTATTATATTTTAAATACAGTTTTTGGAATTAAATAAATTATTTTATCTTTAAATTCTATTTAATATAATTTTTAAAATAAAAACTATTTAAATAGAACTTTTTAAGTATAACTTTTATTGAATTTTTTTTTAATTTTTTTAGCTATCAATAAAATTTTATTAAAAATTATAAAATTAATTTAATATGCAAGTAATTTAAAGTATTTGTTATCAAAAGAATGAAATAAGATTATCAAATAAACAAATAATATTTTTTATATTTTAATATTTAGAAAAAACTTTATAATTACTATTCCTAAAAGTAAAAAATTTGAACATTTTATTAATAGAGGCAAAATAATTCATTTAATTTTCAAAAGCTCTATTAAAAAAAATTAAAAAATGGAGAGAGACAAACAAACAATAACAAAAAATTTAATAGAGTGTATGGGTATAAATAAGAATGTATGGTCATTAGATAAGTCATATCAAATAAATATTTTTATTAAAAACTCAAAATTTAATTTTCTTTAGAGTAGAGGCGGGAGCTTTTTAAAAAGTTGAATTCCCTAAAATGGCTATATTTACTTTAAACCCTTATTTCATTCATTTCTGAAATACAAGTGTGCAACCCAAGAGGGGGGGGTGAATTGGTGTTTTAAAAATTATCCTAATCAAATCACACAACAATCCACAACAATCAAAATCTAATGCCTTAATAAAATTGAAAACAATAAATTCAATAAAAGCACAATAATAAATGAGTAAGAGAGGAGAAAGCAAACTTAAGGATTTTTACGTGGTTCATTATCCTCGCGCCACGCCCACGCCTCCAAGCACGGGCTTGAGGATTTCACTATCCAAGCCTTTCCAAGGCTTCAAATGTTTACAATTGACTTCAAGGTGTCAATGAACCTTTACAACAAAGAGATTATCTCTCAATCTCTTCACTCAAGTGTATCACACACTTAATCACTCACAAATTTGATGAGGAATTGAAAATTACAATAAAACTCTCTTGAAGAGTAGATGAACAAATTTAAGAACAAAGCTCACTCAAAGATTTATGATTCACAAATTGAGAGCTCAAGATATGTTGTATGCCTTTCAGCGCATAGAGCTTGAAATGAGTTGGATTTGAGTTTTATAGTTGAGCTCAAAACCACCGTTATGCATTTTTGCCGAAAACGGATTGGTTAACGCTTAACGGTTAACCGCTCATACCGGGTCAAAGTTACCGCTGAGCTGAATTTCAACAACGGTGCAAAATAATTTAACCGTTTACTAAACGGTTCAAGGTTAGCAATCTGGAAATAAACGGTTCACCGTTTTCCGTAAACGGTGAAGGGGTAATTTCCAGAGACCTGCAAAATAGATTTGGCTTAACCGTTTTTACTAAACGGTTCAAGGTTAACATTCTGGAAATAAACGGTTCACCGTTTTCCTGTAAACGGTGAAGGGGTAATTTCCAGAGACCTGCAAAATAGATTTGGCTTAACCGTTTTTACTAAACGGTTCAAGGTTAACATTCTGGAAATAAACGGTTCACCATTTTCTGTAAACGGTGAAGGGGTAATTTCCAGTAAACTGTTTACCAAAAATTACAGTTTTGCCCCAAAACTTTCTATAACTGTATTATGGCCCAAAACGTTATCAAACTTTACAATTAAGTCCAATTTCAGAATTTCTAAATAATAATTTGTGAATCCCAACACTTTCTGAAATTATGAAATGGTCCAAAATACTATAACACTTTTTAAATAAGTCCTTCTCCATAGTTTCAAACAATACTTGTTGATTTTCAAGTTTTCAAAACACTTTCAATTAAACCATAAACTTGAAAAACAATCAATTTCATAAAATCATTTTTTCATTAAATATAAAACATTTAAAATGTGAAAATAATGATTTATCTAAAATGTATAAAAAATAATTTAAGCTTTTAAAAACTTAATCATTCTTAATCTTATTTGTTATCATCAAAATCAACAATATGTAAACATATATGTTAACAATCTCCCCCTTTTTGATGATGACAAATCTTTCATGTTTTTAAAGAATGATTCAAAAATTAATCTTGTTTGTTATCATCAAAATCAATATTATGAAAACATAAATGTTAACAATCTCCCCCTTTTTGATGATGACAAACATTTCATGTATTTAAAGAATGATTGCATAAATTGCTCCCCCTAAATGTAAGCTTCTCTTACAATTTAGGTAAATTAACAAATTTAAATACATGTATTCTTCTCCCCCTCATCATCAAAAAGAAAACTTAATGGAAAAGAAAAAAAATAGCAAAATTTTGTATAAGTTTAAAAACAAGTATTTTTCTTCCCCTTCAACATACAAAAGAAAACTTAAAGGAAAAGAATAAGAAGAGTAAATTTATTACCCATGTTGTCCAAGTAGAAATTTTGATAGAATCTCCCCCTAACAACAAGCATCACCTCAAATGCAAGATTTAGTAATATCACTCTCAAATTATTATAAATCATTATACAAGCCAACTCCATCAATTCATCAAGCAACACACATATGATCATCAATCATCAAAATCATCAAGACAAGCACATTAGATCAAAATTATCCAAAACATGAATAAGGAAGATAATAAATAACCATATCAAATCCATGTCATCCAAAATAGACACTTAGTCCAAAATCATAATAGGCATGCATAAATATCCACATAATCAAAATATAAAATGAAAAATCATAAAGTAGTAAATGTTGGTGTGTCTAAATATAAGCATAAGATGACTTTGAAGATGACTTTGAATATAAAACCTGATGGGAAACAAGTTTTATGGCTTGATTTTCATCAAAGATGAGGAAAAATGGTTGATTATGAAGTAAGATTGGAGAAGGGAAGAACCGGTTTTGGAGAGGGAAAGCATTCGGCTTGCCGAAAGAGAGAAAGCATGAAAAAGATAAATAGTCTCACGAATCCGGCAATCCGGATTTAGCTAACCGGCTAACCGGTTGAAGGCAGCAAGCATCTATCTTGAATTCGGCTTACCGGTTATCCTAACCGGTTATCCGATTTTTGACAGCAACCAAAACATCATGCATTCGGCTTACCGGTTTTGAGTATCCGGTTCTGGGCAGCAAAAAGGCAATGGTTTTTCTTCAAATTCGGTTTGCCGGATAACTAAACCGGCTGTCCGGTTAAAGACAGTGAAGCACACTTGAGCAATCGGTGTTCCGGTTCTCACAACCGGTTATCCGAGTGCAGAACAGGATCTAGCCAAAGCAGAAACGGTTTACCGGTTTATCTAATCCGGTTATCCGGATGAGTTACAGAATGCAACTACTTGCAAAACGGCTTTCCGGTTGGCACAACCGGTTATCCGGTTTTAAAAACACAATTTGAGTATGGCAAATCAGTTTTACCAATTTGGAGAGATCCGGTTTTTCGAAACTTGTCCTGAGAGTAAATACTAAGAAAACGAATTTCCGGAAGAGAGAAAATGGTATGCTGGTTTAGATTTAAAAAAATATTTGCCTCACATAGAATTTTGGCAAGCTCTTATACTTGTATTACACACACCAATTTATTTTTGGCTTGAGAAATTGATCAATTTTAAATCATTTTGTGATTTAAAACTTTTCAATGAGCCATGCAATACTTAAACCATAAATACATACAAGAACAAACATATCAACAAATCACAAATCAAGGTATTATCCATCCATTATGATCTATTCAACAAAATAAATGTTGCAAGAAATGTTACCAAAACAATTAAATCATCTTGCCTCATTATTTTTGCTTAGACCATGATCAAGAGATTATCCTCACAATCTTTCATCAAGAAACTCTCCACCATTCCTTGATTGTGGTACCTACAAAGAAAAAATTCAAGTTGTGTGCTTTGGTACCCAAATATTCTTGGGTCCTTGAATGTTAGCAATAGTTCCTTTTGGAACCCAAATACATTTCATACCATAATATATATTTCTCTTAATAGGGCATCTAAAACTCATATGACCATTTTGATTGCAAAAATGACAAACAATTTTATGATCACATGTGGAGGTAGCCTTAACAAAATAATTCTTATAATCTTTTTGTTTCAAGTTAGGCTTATATCCAAGTCCTCCTTTATCAAACACACATTTTTGTGTATTAAGCAAGTTATCTAACATCTTTTGTCCATTTGTAAATTTTAACACAATTTGATTTAGGTCATTGCTCTTCTTCTTTAGCACTTCATTTTCTTTCATTAATACATCAACATGTGATTTCTCAAGCTCATGTGAAGTACTTTGTTTACATGTAAATGATGCAATCCTATCATGTAACATTTCATTATCTAATTCCAATTCTTTGATCTTTTCATTTAATGAATCATTGCATTTTTGTAAAGCATCATTTTCATTTTTCAAGTCATCAACATGCGATTCTAGATGCTTGTATGAAGTGCTAAGTTTCTCATTTGATAATGCAACTTTATCATGCAATGTTTTAATCTCTAATTCTAGGCATGTTATCTTTGTACTTAGAGATTCATTTTTATTAGTGAGCTCGATAATTTTCCTTTTAAGACATGCATTCTTTTTACCAATTTTCATAAACTCATCATGCAATTCTTTAAAAGCATCATGCAATTCATCATAGGTAGGATCACTTACCTCATCAACCTCATCATCCGATTCATCTCCAATTGCCATAAGTGCCAAATTTGATACTCCATGAGATTCCTCCTCATTTGTAGTCTCTTCATACACAACTTCAAGTTTTCTCCATATTTCATAAGCATTAGAACAACTTGAAACTCTATGAAATTCCTTTTTATCTAAGGCACAAAATAAAGCATTCATAGCCTTGGAATTTAAAGACATATTTTTCCTATCCAACTCACTTAAAACATTATTTCTAGGAATGAAAGAATCATCACAAACTATTTCCCATATTTCATAATCTAAAGATTGTAAATAAATTCTCATCCTAGTTTTCCAATATGAGTAGTCATTACCATCAAATAAAGGTGGTCTAGTGATGGATTGTCCTTCCATGAAGATTGAGCTAATTTGGGTTGCAATTGATCTTTAACTCTAGACGGTTAAGTCTACACAAGAGCACCTCTCTCTGATACCAATTGAAATACAAGTGTGCAACCCAAGAGGGGGGGGGTGAATTGGTGTTTTAAAAATTATCCTAATCAAATCACACAACAATCCACAACAATCAAAATCTAATGCCTTAATAAAATTGAAAACAATAAATTCAATAAAAGCACAATAATAAATGAGTAAGAGAGGAGAAAGCAAACTCAAGGATTTTTACGTGGTTCGGCTATCCCCGCCTACGTCCACGCCTCCAAGCACACCGGGCTTGAGGATTTCACTATCCAAGCCTCCCAAGGCTTCAAATGTTTACAATTGACTTTCAAGGTGTCAATGAACCTTTACAACAAGAGATTATCTCTCAATCTCTTCACTCAAGTGTATCACACACTTAATCACTCACAAATTTGATGAGGAATTGAAAATTACAATAAAAACTCTCTTGAAGAGTAGATGAACAAATTTAAGAACAAAGCTCACTCAAAGATTTATGATTCACAAATTGAGAGCTCAAGATATGTTGTATGCCTTTTGTTGGTGCGTGCTAGAGAGCTTGAAAATGAGTTGGATTTGAGTTTTTATAGTTGGAGCTCAAAAACTAGCCGTTATGCATTTTTGCCAGAAAACGGATCAAGGTTAACCCTTAACGGTTAACCGTTTGCGCTGGTCAAAGTTACCGTTGAGCTGAATTTCAAATAAACGTTCGCCGTTTCTTGTAAACGGTGAAGGGGTAATTCAGAGACCGCAAAATAAATTTGGCTTAACCGTTTACTAAACGGTTCAAGGTTAGCAATCTGAATAAACGGTTCACCGCTTTCCGTAACGGTGAAGGGTAATTTCGAGACCGCAAATAGATTTGGTTAACCGTTCTTACTAAACGGTTCAAGGTTAACATTCGAATAAACGGTTCACCGTTTTCGTAACGGTGAAGGGTAATTTCAGAGACCTGCAAAATAGATTTGGCTTAACCTTTTTACTAAACGGTTCAAGGTTAACATTCTGGAAATAAACGGTTCACCGTTTTCTGTAAACGGTGAAGGGGTAATTTCCAGTAAACTGTTTACCAAAAATTACAGTTTTGCCCCAAAACTTTCTATAACTGTATTATAGCCCAAAACGTTATCAAACTTTACAATTAAGTCCAATTTCAGAATTTCTAAATAATAATTTGTGAATCCCAAAACTTTCTGAAATTATGAAATGGTCCAAAATACTATAACACTTTTTAAATAAGTCATTCTCCATAGTTTCAAACAATACTTGTTGATTTTCAAGTTTTCAAAACACTTTCAATTAAACCATAAACTTGAAAAACAATCAATTTCATAAAATCATTTTTCCATTAAATATAAAACATTTAAAATGTGAAAATAATGATTTATCTAAAATGTATAAAAAATAATTTAAGCTTTTAAAAACTTAATCATTCTTAATCTTATTTGTTATCATCAAAATCAACAATATGTAAACATATATGTTAACAATTTCATAAAATAATTTTAAAAAACTTATCTTTTAAAATAATTTTACAATTTTCAATAAAATTCTCTTATTGATAAGTGATAACCAAACAATTAAAATTTATTTTAATAAAAATTCTACTATTATAAAAACTCTAATAGTAAAAACCCTACTTAAATAAGTTGAATGTAAAATGTTGTACCAATTGAAATATAAATTGATGGATATAGCTCCCATGAGCCAATAAAATTAACCGCACATGGGCTTTAAATTTTAACATATCTGGCCACAACTTTTAAGCGCCAAAACAAAAATATACGTATATAACGAAAGTGATTGATTCCTTCCAAAAATTAAAAGCAAACAAGTTATTTTAATTATTTATAAAAATATGGGAAATTATTATTGCACCACTTATATTTTTCTTTATTTTTATCTAATCACTACAAAATTCTAATATATTCTATGCATCACTTTTTTAAAAAAATTTATATCAATTAGCCACTTTTGCACTAACTCTGTTAAATAATTTAAACGAAATGATAATTTTACTCTTAAATAAATTGAAAGACCATTTTATTTTATAAAAATTTTGAAAAATAAAAAATTATAATTATAAAAATACCCTTAAATTTTATAAAGATAAATTCCAAAATTAATTTTTTTAATAAAAAAATAATTACAAAATTTTTTGATATAATAAAAATCCCCTAAATTATTAAAATTTTTAATAAAAATAAAAATTTTGTAAAATCTAAATTTAATAAAAATCATAGCACCTCTATTTGAAGTTTATTTTTTACTAAAATTAGGTATATTTTTATAATTATAATTTTTTTTCATTTTTCAAAACTTTTATAAGATAAAATATTCTTTTAATTTACTTAGAGGTAAAATTATCATTTCATTTAAACTATTTAATGGTATTAGTATAAAAGTGGTTAATTGATATAAATAAAAAAAAAAAGTGGTGCATAGAACATGTTAAAATTTTGTGGTGATTGGATGAATATAAGACAAACCCTTAAAATATTAATAAAATAAGAAAACACATGCATTTGACATTCGTAACCACTTTTTAACTTATTGTTAGGCTTGGCAATGAGTCAGATCGGGCTCAGGCTTGGGTAACACAAATAAAGGGATCAAGCCAATAAAAGCTCGATTGTTTCACCTTGGGGTCGGGCCGACCAAATATTTTTTAATTTTTTAATATTTAAATAATTTAAATTTATCTCACTAATATATTAATTTTAAAAACTTTAAAACTTATTTAAAGTACTATAAACATAAAAATTACTCTAATCAACATCTCAACCATAAATCATATAATACAAACAAAAATCATGTCTAATTCAAATAAAAACATAAGTTTAAATAAAAAGCACACAATTTTTTTTAAGTGTTCTGATCGGGTCGGGTCGGTTCGGTTAAGGCTCGAACCCTAAACTGAATTTGATTGGATTTTAATTTTTAAGTCCGAGCCTAAATTTTTACCTTTAAATTTAGGTCAAATCCCTTAAATCTAAGGCCAAACATAGGAAGTCAAGTGCAGCGATAGTTGGCTTAATAATAAAGATGATGGACATTGCATCAGATGACAAAGCAACAGGCGCAGTGTTAATTGATGTAAAATCGATCCATCGGACGTAATGTCAGATGAGAATTCAATGGCACTTGTTACCTTACATAATAATGCAAGGTACACAACTGTTCTGCAACCATTCAATGAAAATCGAATGGTTGTAAAAATATAAAATAACATAATCTTATTTTCCCAGCCATTGTATTTTTATCAAACGGTTAAAAGACAGTTACATACCTTAAATTATTATGTGACCGTAACAAGCTCCCAATTCAATAGGCATACCATTAGTTGGCGTGAGATCAAGGTCTTAGGAATGGGTGTGAGGTGACTAATAAAAAAGCATGCGAAAAGAAAGTCAATTTGGATATCTATGTATTGGATAGTCCAATAGCTAAATGACTCTTGTAGGAGGATTACGAGACCAATACCTAATTAACGCATATACAAGGTATGCTTGGTCTTCCTTTCCCCTTGCCTATAACTAGAGGAAGAACTAAAGATGAATGCAGAGATTTTGAGATAGATATAGCATAAAAACTCAGTATTTCATTGTTCTTCTTAAAAAAAGAAAAAAGGTCTCTCCCTTTCTCTAATTAGGTGTCGAAGGATTTTCACTGGTGCACCCAACGACGGTCCTGATCCTTATTTTTATTTTTATAGGTCATGTCATTGAGTTCTAAAGGGGAAGTTCAAGAGAGACGAAGATGAGATTCTTGGCGCCATTTTTTTTCTTTAGTGTCTCATTCTTCTGGTTTTTAAAAATATTTCATATGCCTTTCTTAATAATTGGTGAGTTGAATTCTTAGTCCTTTGTCCAATTTTGGGTGTGATTTCGTTGTAATACAAATCGTGATTGTTAACCAAAGCTTCCAAGCGTAAGCTGAGATTTTGGTATCAACATCGACCATTACTACTTTAAATTATGATATTAATGAAGTTAAGATGATTGAAAAGAAGAGAATCAGTGTTGCCATCGCCACTACTTCATCACCCGTCGCCCTTACCGATTTACATTATATTGCCACCACCATGAATTAAACTAATAACTAAAAGAATTAGGTAATGCTAAAATAATTACTCATAATTTTCTAAAAGATTAGACATAACAAAAGTAATTGTATTCACTCTTATCAAACAGATAAGGTGGTCAAAAAAATTTTCTTCTCTAGCATGGTGTTAAGACAATTAGTCTATATATGTTTATCCATTTGGTAAGTCCAAAGAGACAATAGGCTAGAAAATTGAAAACATATATGATGAATATTCTTTTTAAATGCACAACAACTAAATGTATGTTGAAAGAATCAAAGAATTGAAAGAATAAGGAAAACTTGAAAATATAAAGGGCAAAAATCAAGTTTTAGCATTTTGGAAGATCAGACGGTGGAGGTGGCAGCTTTTGCTTGGGCCCCTTTCCATCATCCACAATCCAAGCCATCTTCAAGCCCCAGCTTGTATGTACTTCCAAATGGCAATGCATGAACCAAACACCTGCTCGTCATTCACACAAATTAGTCACATAATGCTTTTCCAGACCTTGATAAAGTCTAAGATCGTCTATTGGAATATGATTTTGATCATAACGATGCACCTAATTACCAACTAACAGGCTGTGTAATTTCATCATAATATATATAATTAGTCAAACCTTAATTACCCACCTGGGTTGTCAGCGAGAAAGCGAATGGCAATCCACCCGCCAGATGGCACACCCACAGTGTTCCGCTCAGCAGGGTCAACGAGGTTGAATTTGGCAGGGTCCTTGTTGGAGTCAAAGTTGCCAAAGCCTTGAGCAACAACAAAGAAGTTAAAGCCATGAAGATGAAGAGGGTGGCTCTCAGCAACAACGATGCTTGTGTCCTGCATCACCACCTCAACGCTCGTGTTAAAAGGCAGCACCACAACTTTTGTGCCGCTGCTCACCATAATATTGCTCGGCGGTGTGCCCGTGTAATTGAATTTGAAAGGCGGGTTGGCGGGAAAATCAGTTGTGTACACTCCTTTGGATCTATTAAAGAAGTGAGCTTGAAGTAAAGCCACATTTGGCTGCACAAAAGAGATATTGTTAACAGAAGCTGCAAGCTTCGTGTTGTTGGGTCCTTGGCAAGTTTGGTTTTGTGGGCAGGGGCTTAACCCTAGCCCTACAGTGAAGAAGAAGCGCCTGTCCACTTTCAATGGGACCTTAGCCGGGAACTTGGCCGTGGCCAAGCTACGGATTTTCTTGCTAAATTGCATGACAAAGTTTGTGTCATTGAACTTCGGCAGTAGTGCCGCCGGTTTGAGGAGAGGAAGATTCTTGGTCGTGATGCCGCTAGGTTGGTCGTATTCGAGAACGCCGGCAGTTGTGGTGTTGTCGAAGGATGCGGGGCCGGTGGCGTAAGGCCTAGCAGCGATGAGGAAGTTGGCATTAGGAGCCTTAGATTTGGCCTTGAGAAGGACATTAGTGGTTTGGCCTGGGGTGATGAGCACAACTTTAGTTTCTATGGGCTTCACGTAAACGGCGTCGGTTTCGACTACCGTTAAGGTGTGGTTAGCTATGCTGAAGAAAAGCTCATCATTGAGCGCAGCATTGATCATTCGGAGGAGGTAGGTTTTTCCAGGCTTCACCTTCAACTTGAATGTGTCTGCATGAAATGCATGCATGCACACATAGTTATATTATTAAACTTACAACTGTATATTAGGGTTTATGTTATAAATTAAAAATGTGGATTAGGGAAATTATCCAATCAAGAATTCCTAATTATATTAAAGTTAAGAATGAGTTAAAAAATAAAAATCACATATGCTCCAATTCAGAATATTTTATCCTATGGTGTTTTTTTTTAAGCTTATCTTTGATTTTAATATAGTCAGAAACTCTTGATTGATATTCTTTGTGTTTATTTTTTAATAATTTTTATTACATGCCGTGTATTTATGCTCCTTGGACTGTTAAAATTTAACTACCAATATATTCTCATAGAAAAAACTACCAATTAATTAGTCACAACTTTTTTAAAAGCCAGCACAAAAATCAGTTCGATAATAATGTTGTACCTTTGGCTGAGCAATTATAAAAGGGACCAGGGAGACCATTGATGGTGAAAGCATCGGAAATATTTGGTGCTCCTCCTGTTTTCAGAGCTTGGTTAATGATTGTTTCTGTGTCCGCTTTCCACCATTCTCCTATAATTCGAGGCAAAAAGCTCATTGATATTGCGAAACAAGAATGACAAAAGTGAATAATCCGATTTAAATTTGTTATATATGTACCAAAAATGATGGGAACTTCTTCGAAGGGCTGGGGAAATGGATAAGAGGCATGCTGCTTGGGAAGGATAACAATTGGTCCATAGAGAGTTGCTCTAAGCCATGAGATGTGAGCATGCCAAAACAATGTCCCTCTTTGGCCAGTAACAGTGAAATTGTACACATAGGATTGTCCTGATTGGATTGGGCACTGAGTGACATATGCAGGTCCATCTGCCCATCCGCTTCTCAGCTGCCGGACTCCATGCCTGTCACATGTATATAACTAATTAACATTAGTGATAAAATTAATTCTTAATGAGCTGGAACTGATAAAAGACAAAGTGAAGATCAAGTTTTTTTAAAAAAAAAAATTTGTACCAGTGAATGGTGACATTGTACTTGACATTGTTAATCACTCTGATTAAGAGACGGTCGCCTTCCCTTGCGATGATTCGAGGTCCCGGAAATTGGCCATTGACGGTCACAATGCTCTTTGTTTGGCACAATCTTGTAATATTTTGCATCTTAATCTGTAATAGATTAAGAAGAAAGATAAACACATCATGCAATACTAAAAAATGTTAGTCACCATCATTAGCTTTCATATTAATGCACAACTTACATGAAACTTGTAGTGCCTAGTGACGCCTTCATGCTTTGCTAAAGCCAGCTCTGACAAAAGCCAAAGAGCAAAAAACCCAAGAAACATGGCCCTCAAAATGGCAGAACGCAGAAGAAGGCTAGGACCCATTTGACTTTTGTTAATATTCTTTCTGATAATAAGCTATTTATGGAGAAACTGATACCAGAGTATTAATTATGGTTCAAACGACACAAAGATGATTGGATGAAGAGAAAGAGACAAGAGAATGTGTGTATATATAGTAAGAGACAAACGGTGGGTTAGTTAATAATTAATTTAGTTGACAGAAGATTGAGAAAATTTGGCTGACAGCTAACGGATTCAGCAACAAATTGCAAATTTGGTCATACTAGCTGCTGGTCATGTATTACTTTAGAGTGCTATCCAAGCCAGATGATCTTGTCTTGATCAATTTTTATCGATAAAATAATCGAAATGATTGCCATTAACACAAACAGTGGGACTTGGTGAGGGTCAGTCAATTTTCATTAATATGGGTTATAACATCTAAGTCCTTTTGTTTTATGTGCTTTTACAAATAAAGATATATTTTGTATAATTATACCAAATAAATCCCTTATCGGTCGAAATAATCAACTTACGTATATCATTAATTGAACTTTTATAAATAAAAGGCAAAGGTACACACGTATTCAATTGACAACCCCGATTATCGATTTAATTGACTTTGGATTTAGTTTCCTTTAAAAAAAGAAAAAATAAAAAATTGACTAACTTTTCTTTTTTCCACATGAATAAGTACTACAGAGTACTTATTTTGTTAGAAAAATCATCCATTAGTACAGTATGGTAATGTCTAAGAAATTTTTGCAATCCCTTCACGTGCATATGTGAGGAAGTGACAATTTTTGGGTGCTTCTAAGATATTGTTTCTTTCCCATTTACTCTTTACTATAGGTATACTTCAATCAATTATGATAATATACATACACAAGTTGATAAGGAGAAACACAAATCTTATAATAAGAAAGAGTTTTTCTAAATGCTTGAAAGTCTATTTAGTTCGTTCTGATCATATGGTTGGTTATACTATAATAGAACTATTGAGGTAGTTCTTACTATATCTTCTATTGTTATACCTGGGGATTATGATAAGGAGCAACTTCATAAATTTGATAGCTATGCCTTAAGTTTGTTTTAATTATTAAAAAGTTGGAGGAATTTGATGTTGTTATCCCATTCTTAAAACGAAGGTACGTAGTAAAGAGAGGATGTAATTGTCAATGAAAAGGGGAAACTTTGATTGAATATAAACAAAAATAACATCAATTGATGGAGTGGCAAACTAAAAATAACTTGTATTTAATACAAGTTAATTACATTAGTGATGGAAAGGGCTTGACTTAAGAGTAATTAGGGAAAAAGTGGGCACGGTTGCGCAGTAGCCTTCAATTTCTCCTACCGTTGATACTTCATAATCAAGCCAAAAAGAAAGGGGTTACGCCATCCTTGTTAGCTCTATGTATTAATTGTCGGTTGTTCTTTAATCACTGTGCAGATGCACCTCTAACAGATTTTGATGTTAACCTTTTGTTCTTGCTTGGTCATTGGAGAAAATCGTACTTGTAGTAATAATTAGGATGCCTGTAGTAACAATTATCATGCCTTAACATACTCCACCAACGTTTTCTTATCATTTAATTATTTCATTTTGGCCTAAAACGTTTAAAACATTTGAGAAAGCATGCAAGTTGTTGATTTGAAAAAAAAAAATTAATTTTCTTTTAACGGAAGGGGTGAACAAAACCCATATTTATTTTTAACATCTTATCTCTTTTAAAAGTCGAACTCGGATGACTAACAAAATATAACTGCTTTGAAAATCATTTGGTCACGCCTTTGGGGGCTTGAAAAAGATTAATTAAAATTGAGGATAAAATGATCTTCCCTCCAGCAAGAGATTTGACTGAGATTCCAAGATCGCAAGATCTAATTAAATAAATAAGTTGAAAAATAATTAATGAAATGGAGGTTGCCTCATGAGCTTGATCGAATGGTTTTCAAACAATTTTTTCTATTGGGTACCTGAGTTTAAATTTTTGAAGAGATTAGAGATGGCCAACAGGTAGGATGGCATGGGCACGACACACATCTTTATACCATGACACAGTATGAACGTGCCTCATCAAGGCATGTGGCATGACATGGCTTGCACATGGGCTAAGCTGGACTTATATTTTTAGGCATGTGGACCTTAAATCACAACACGATTTGAGATGGCTCAAAGCATGTCACATGAAAAAACTCAGAAAAAGTATGGTCCAAGTTTTATAACTAAATTTGATTTGAATTATACTACTACATATTATTTAAAAAAATAAATTGGAATTGAACAACATTAAATCTAATAATATTTTAATATAATTGAATTTTATTATTAATTAAATTAGTGTGATATTGGTTTATTTAATTTTCTTATTATTGTTGGTTTTATGATAGTCAAATGTAATAAATTTTTGAAATATATTTCTAATCAATTATTTAATGCAATTAAAAAAAATATTGGAAATATTGTAATTAATCTTATTAGTATTACATGATACAATATTATGAATTTGGATGATTAATATTCAAAGATGGATTTATAGACGAAATGAACACGAAAGTGCTTTGGATCAATAGCTGAAGACAAAATAATGAGCTTGAATTCGAGTCCCATTCTTAAAATAAATTTATAATGAACGTGAACATGAATTCGAGTGACACGTCATCCTATTTATCAGATAATTGTTAATAATTGCTAAAAATAAAAACTACTTTACAACTGAATTTACTCATCCAAAATTTAACCTAAATTTTTAAAGATCTACTCCTCTAAGTTCCAACTGAAATTTTTTATTGTATAATATGTATAATTGTAAATAATATGTTGTTAATAAATTTTTTATGGTATAATATGGATTTTTTTTACGGATAATTGTTAATAATATGTACCGTTAATAATTCATATTTTTTTAATCAAAAAAATGTATTGTTAATAACAATAAAAAAAATAGTGTATTGAAAATTTACGTTAATTTTTGGGGTAAATTTATCTTTTTACCTCATTTTGAGTTTTAAGGGTGAAATAGATAATTTACCATAATTCTGTTAACTTTCTAACCGCAATTAACGGAATGGTGGACGGCAGAAGTATTTTATCAACTTAAAGTATACGAGTGATACACATAAAAAGTGTTCACACATGTTTGATACAGGTGTCATTTAAAAGTATATGGTTGATCATTTTCCTTTAAAAAATTATTATGTAAGTGGTGATTATATTAAATTTAACCATGCATTAATTGGTTGTAATATATCAAAGGTATTCTAAAATTTCTTCTAAAAAAGATTTAAAGATTAAAAATCATTAATTTGAATTTTACCCATGAGGTACAAAGACTAAAAATATTAATTTAGACCTTGCCTACCCGATGCTTCACCAGATTATAGAAGAGAAACCCGGACCCAAATTGCCCATTTTTGTCCATGACCACATTACCTTCTAAGAATAGTGAATCATTTTAGGGTAACAAATCATTTGGGACAAGATAAAGGCAGAACTCAAATTACACTCTATAAAGTTCTTGAGTGGGTTTCACATCATCTATATACCGCGTGCAAATTATGCGCACTTGCATGCATTCATGAGAAAACAAATATTGAATGTTAACTACTTTCCTGAAAATTTTAATTTCTTTGGAAATATTAATAAATGGAAATTATAGCCTACTTTTTTAAGTTAAAAGTTTTGGGAGTCCATTGTTCTGACTGCATGGCACCCAGGCGGCCTATGTAGCTAATTAAAGGCAAACATATACTTGGTAGCCTTTCCACATTAATATTAATTTTAGAGCTGGGTGCTCTTTTGCTGTTTTTATATCTGTTCAATATAATGATCAAACTGTTAAGATCAGAAGTTTTTCATTTCATTTTATTGATTTTTTTTATTAACCAAATACATTATTGGAAATTATCACCACATTACCAACTCTTTATGCGGTAAGAATGCTTTTTGGCACGTTGTATTGTATTGCTTTTGGAGTCTATAGCATTAAGGTATATTAGGCTGTAATGCAATATCACGTTCGTTGCAATGTAAATTGTAGTATATGTAATAATATTTTATATCATTATTTATTTTATTGTTAATTTTAAAAAAATATTTTCAAACTTATTACTATTTAAAAGTATCTATTATTAGTCATATTAAATTATCTAAAAATTATTATTTTTTAGCTTTATTATTGTAATATAATCAAATAACACATTATTTAGTTATATTTTTAATATAATAAAAATAAAAATACAATATAATATTATTGGATAATAAACTATAAATTTATTAATTTATGTTATAATAGCAATGTAAAATAAAAGAAAATAAAAATTAATATTATATAATATAATATTATATTTATTTATTATTATCATAAAGTTTATAAACTGAAAAAAAAAAAAAAAAAAAACTAATGCGACAGTTGCACTTAAACTTTGTGAAAATAGGTTACATCGCTATCGCATCGCCGCCTCATGTGGTGAATGGTGCTAAACGCCCCCCAAGTGTACACCCCACTTGGAACTGTAGATTTTATTGCCCAACAACTTATTTGATAATGTCAAGAAACTATTTTAGTGGGTCGGGTCCGTTACCTCCGAATAACCTACAGAGCTTGGGTCCTTAAAATGCGCGGCCCTTTACCAAGCTCGGTATAATTTTTTATACTTAAAATAATAATAATAATAATCATCATCATCATCGTAATAATAAGAAGAAGAAGAAGAAGAAGAAGTGACAACATGTAACATATTCGCTTATCCAAACAAAAACACGTAACATATCCGGGGGCACCTAACAAAAAAAGAGGGACGTACGATGGTGGACTCTTTGAGTAGTTTGCTGTGGGTGGGCTTTGGTTATGGTGGTGGGTGCTGGTTGGTGTTTTTGAAAAGATAACAAGGTACCAATGGGCATTTAGCACGGTTAGAGAGTCTCTGTATTAGTAATAGTGAGAATAAGGGTGGGAGCCTTTATAAAAATTTATGAGAGTTAGTTTTAGTTTTTTTTAATTATCAAATAATTAAATAGAGACAGTTTCTTACTCCAGAAATGTGAATGGAACAGATACCTCTCGAATATTAGAGAGAGTCTAAAGAATATAATAGTACTTTAAAAGATCAATGTATACACCATACAGAGATCTCAATTGTATAATTTGATTGTAAATAGAAATTATAATCTTTAATATAATATCAGTAACAATCATGTATGACAATATTTTTAAAAATAATTTTTATATTTTAAATTTATTTTTTTTTTTTTTTAGAAGCGAAGTGCATTTAGACATTTTAAGGGTGTTTTGAAAAAGTTTTTAAAATTATGGATTTTTACAATCCATAATTGTCGTTAATGTTAAAGGGGACTATAAAACAAAATAACAAAACTGGACGATTTAATTGTTAATTTTGCCAGCAAGCATATACGCTGTCATAGGGGTGGGCATATCTTAACCGAACCGATCCAAACCGACAATTTGGATCGGTTTGGATCAGTTTCATTAGAAAAAAAAAAACTATTTTGGATTTATTGGATTAGAAACCGACATCACTCGGTTTGGAATCCTTCCAAACCGATTCAAACCGATCCAATCCAGAAATATTATATAATTACATTATATTCTAAGTTAAGCAATCTAACAAATTATATTTATCATTTTATGTAGGTTTTGACAAATCAAAAGCAATTAGGTCATAAGTGGTTGTTCTAGATGCACAATATTTTTATTGTCAAATGTTGTTCAAATTTATTTTTATTTTGTAAGTTTGTTTTGAATGAACAAGTTCAGAATTTATATGAATGTATTTTTGAATTGTTATGTAGATATCAAAATAGATATAAATAATATAAAAGAGATATCAATTTAAATTACAGACACAAAAAAATAATAAATAATTTAAATATAATAATATAAAAAAAGTGACATTTTAACTAATAGAAATGATCTAAATCGATTCAGATTTAAATCGGTTCAGTTTAAAAAAATTTTAGGTTAATATCAATTTAAAAATATTTCAAATCAATAAATTTAGATCGATTTAATAAATATTATCAAACCGATCCAAACCGAATTTATCCACCCCTATACGCTGAATGATTTGATTACTGCAAGTTGGACTAAAAAAGTCAGCAGATGGTGCCATTAGTTAATGGCTATGTCAAAGATAACGGAAAGGATTTCTACGTCAGAACTTTTTTCTACGTGAGAACTTGATTGGCGAAACTTACACTCAGACTCCACAACTAACAGTAACGGAAAGCATTTAATGGATAGCTTGTCATCTAAGCAACCCAATAAAAGAATGATAAGGATACAAATCCAATCTTTTAGGACCAAGTACCTACCTCGCAGTCTTTAGGTTCCGAGATATTTCAACAACATTCGTTAATAAAACAAAGGCAATTGCTAAGTTTTTTTTTTTTTTTTTTTGAACTGGTTACACACCAGATACTGCATTACACAGATGTTTATAACTGCTATTACAGCAGATCTATACACTGATATTTACAATCAGATATTTATACTTGGGACTTATATTATTACATTTTCATGCTATCAAGATACGCAGATCGAACGACCTCCATAAGAGAGGGATATATCTACTCCACTCGCATTTCGCAAGGAGTCACAACTATTCGCCTCACAACGCCATGTGGCTTGAACCTTCGCCTCACACTCAGGCATAGCGCCAACCACCGCCATGAGGCCGAAAGAGAATCATGTTTATACTTAACAGAACATATGTATAAATATGTTTATGTGACCCTATAATTTATGTGGTTCCTATATTTATATGTATGTTACAATAAATATAACATAGACTCTCTTTAAAATAAATTTTATTAGATTAAAATGGAACAAAGAATTATTACATTCTATACCGTTCTATTCAATTTCATTTATTTAAAGAAATGAGTGGTATCATCATTCAATTAAAATTAAATTGAAAAAAAAAATTTTACAGATTTTTTCATGTGCCCTACCTAAAAATCTAGGCTTAGTCCGGCTCTTGTGTCTTGATAAAGCCAAAGCATGTCATGCCCTGCTGCACGAACGAACATCATGCTTCAATAACTTGATATGTTAGATATTTTTATTCGAGAATTTAACTCCTATGAGAATGCTTTTCAATTTGGTCATAACTCGAGAGTTAGAAATGACGCTTCCTCCTTAAGAAATTCACATAGCCAAACAAACTATCAAATTCTACCACCTCAGAATCGGGTTAGCCCCATACATTTTTGTCAGAGATAGATTGGACCCGAATTTTTTTCACCATCTCTGCTTTGTTGTAGTAGAGTTTGTATTCATTGGTTAATAAAAATGTTCTTGTTTAAAATATATATATATATACTGTTGTGAATTTAATTTGGAAAGTATCCAAATATTTATGCAAGTAATATTTGATAATTATCAATAATTAAATTATAAGAAGTTAAATGGAGCAAGATGATGATGGACTGGCAAATATCTAATCCAAACTTTATGCTGTCGATTTCACGTTAGGGATGCGAATGAATACTGCGAATATATTGCCGCCCATTGTAAACTAAGCTTGCATCCTTGAAGTGTTGACAACCGGCAAGAATTTGTTCGTTGATCGACATAAAATAACTCATAATAGGTGTAGCGGTTCGTTTCATGACGGATGAAGGGTGCTTATTTCATTCCTTAATTACAGATAATTAAGTAGAGTAGTATCGTTTGTTTTTGTTCAAATCTAAAATTCGAATTTTTCTAAAGTCTGAATGGGTCTGAATACGAAAAACTAAATGACACGTTTGTTTTTCTTTTTTTAATGTCTGAATATAAGTGACATCTTGTTTGTTTTTACAATAAAAAACATCTTAAACTTGGTTATTTGACATTTATATCCTTGTAAATTAAAATAAAAAAAGATGATTAGATTTTATAGTTTAGGAAATAAGTTATTTTGCAGAGATATTTTTGGAATATAATATTTACTTGTCATTCAGACATTTTCTCATTCAGATAAAAGTCACAAAAGTTTATTTTTTCTATTCAGATGTAAATGTCTGAAAATCAGACATAAGTTTCAAAAAACAAACAAGTAAATTTTAGAAAATGTCTGAAATTAATAAAATTTCAGACTTTAGACATTTAACAAACAACCTCGTAGTCTTCTCTTTTTGAAATGTGAGTGGAGTAGACATTCCTCAAATATTAGAGGGTAAAATTTGAGCAGTGCTATATAAGAATTAATATAAACTAGTTTTAGTAATTATCTGATTGTAAATATCAGTTATAAATCTCATATAATATAAATTATAATCGGGGTATTAGTCTTATGTAATTAAAAAAAAAAAAAAAAAAAACACCCTAGACAACAAGCTATCTTAACAGCGGAAACCGCTTTTATCCCAAGAGCCGTCAAGCCTAGGCTAATGATGTTACGGCAAAAAGTAGTCTTTTTAAAACACAAATAACTCATAATCGTATATTAAATTTATTTTTTAAATTTTTATTACTAAATTGCCTCTAAGTAAATAACAATTTTAGACAAGAAATTATAATCGGATGGGAGTTCAAGAAATTACAATTGAATGCAATTCTTCTATTTCAGTTTCAAAAACAAAATAACGGCAGAGAGATTTGTATCAAATCCATTAAACCCAAAATTGTCTGTTCAAATATAAGATTTTACCATCCAACAAATCTCTTGAGATGTTTTTTTTGGAGATTTACAGAAGCATGCTTAAGCAGCATCATCATCAATTACTGAAGAAGTATTAACGATTTCTTTAAAATAAAACAAAGTTATACCACATTGCCAACACATATATTCGCAGTGGATTCACAATACACATACATGCCAAATTGTCAGTTTGTTGAGTGATTGAATTTGTTGTTTAGTATTATTCAAATACATGTACATTTAAGCCAATGGACTATGCAATTAAGCTAGATTCAAGTCCCAACAATGAGACTCGAGTTGCCTCCTAATAAAATTGGACAGGAGGTTTTCTTGTCTCTTTGTCATTTGACGTAGATTAAAAATTCCTCTAACATTAAATGAAAGTTGAACTTCAGATTGTGCCATAATAAAATTATTAAAAAAAATTTTTGAATTGTAAATAATAGTAAAATTTTAATTATAATATATTATTATAAAAAAACGCATATATTTGATTATAAGTTGAAAGTTTTTCTAAGAAGCATTCAATAATAAAAAGTTATGAGATTTTTGTTGGGGAATAGAAATAAAATTGGAATAAGGTATTGAGAATTTGGACAAACTCATAAACTAGAAAAAGTGGATAGATAAAAGCCGGAAAAAAATATAACAAAATATTAGAAAGCTTATATTGGTATTTTTTAGTGGATTTATAGGGTAAACTATAAAATTTTAATTTTGAAAATAGATTTTATTGAGTATATGAACTTATTAAGTATTTTGGTAAGTTCAAATCACCCAACACATTAACAAATTAAAATGTAAAATGTGTCATTGCCACCTAACTCGGGTAGCCATTGGGCTTCTTGCACATGACCTATGGCCTTCAAAAACTTTGTATGGATTTAAATCCAAGCCGTATTTTGGGATTTCATTCCTCTTCTAAACTTTAAGGAGGTGTTTGGTTGGAAGGAGAGGAATGGAGAAAGGGAAGTAATTTAAATTCCTTATCTATTTCCTTTGTTTGATTTACCATAATTTCTATGAATTTAATTTTCATTAGAATTTAATATACATTATAATGTGGAATTTAGATTCCACCCTAAAGAGTGATGAATTTGAATTCCTCCTCTATTGGAAACCAAAACATCCAAAATTACCCTTTCAATTTTTATTAACTTGTTTAATATTATCAAATAATTTTTATTTACAATTTTATTTTATCAATTTAATATTGTAGATAATTAATTTTATATTAGTAATTTAATAAAATTTTATATTTAAATAATTTAATAAAATTACTTTATTTATTTAATTTTAAAAATATAATCTCGTTGTCACCGCCGCCACGGAATCACAGGAACGCCATCACTTATACCGTTGAGTCGCCGATCACGATCAACGCCATTATACCATCATATAAATGAAAAATGAATCTATCTTCCTCAAATCCGTAAAAGAAATTGGAAAACTTTCTAACTATCTCGAGATCCGGACAAACATCAAGTATTTTGGCCAAATAAGTTGTTTCAATCCATGATCGTCGGTCGATTATTTTCATATAATTTTGAGTTAAACGACAAATGACATGGTGGTCATGGGCGATCGCGAAGGCTCGGCCAAGTAAGCAAGTGAACTCAATTTTTTTTTTTTTATGCTCAAATAAAATTTTAAAATTATAATATATTAATTAAGAAATTATTTGTATTATGTCATAATTTATTTAGAAATAAATTAAATTAAACTAATTTTAAAATAAAATTACATTAATGAACTTTTTAAATAGAGTTTAATTATAAATATAATTATATTATCTAAAATAACTTTTTATTAGTTATTTATATAATATATTAAATATAAATTTATTATTTAATTTTTGAATTATATTTATAATAAATATTAAAAGTTTAACACTAAAGGGTGAAAGTGTCCAAATAAAAATTTAAACATTTCCTTTCCTTATATAATTTTAGAACAAATCAAACATTAGAAAAGAATTTTAATATACTCTCCTCTCCTTTCTTCCACTTTCCTCTCCTCTCTTCTCCATCCCTTTCTTAAAACCAAACACTTCCTAAAGTTGTGCAGTGGTAGTCATCTTTGACTAGAGTAGGTTTTCTTTTAATGTGAGGATAGAAATCTGAGCTACGCAATAATTAGTGGGATAGCTGTCTCTTCTATTAATGTAAATGGAATATATTTTCGTTAATGTGAGAGTGGAAATTTGAGCTATCTCATATCAGATTTAGTGCATATTTAGTATCACTTATTTAATAGTCATTAGAGTTTATTTAATTTTATAAATTTTTATCATAATATTTATTTGTTATTGTATTTTAAATAAGATATTTTACCTTTATTAGGAAAAGTTTAAATTTTAAAATTTTTAAAATCAAGGTTAATTTTTTTTTAAATGTTAAAATATATGAAATATTTCTTATTTATTTGACAATCTTATTTTATTTTTTTCATAACATAACTTTAAAAAATTTACTTATTAAAATAATTTTATAAATTTTTAATAAAAATTCTTATTGACAACCAAACAACTTAAAATTTTTAAATAAAAGATTTACTAACAAAAACTTTATTTAAAAAGTTAAAATAAATAGAATCTTAATCTAGACTATCTGTACATTTTTAATTGTGAATATCATTAAAATTTTTATAAGAATTATTCAATATAACTTACAGTCATTGTAAGATATAGAAAATTTGTCTTGTACTTGATACAGGATTAAAAAGGTGGCCGATGGTAGAATGACATGACGCGGCGCTGACGCGCAACATAATGTAGCGTGGCGCGGCGGCGAGCGCGCCACTGAATTTGATAGCAATGGCATAATCTGAGCTTAAATTAATAGCGATTAGAGATGGTGGCAATCAAAAGCCTTGTTGTACGTTTTAATGATAATAAGCGTTTCGTTTTTTAATGAAAATGGTTTAAAATTTTATAATTTTATAAATAACGAAATTAAATCTTTTAATATATTTTATTATTTCCAGTTTTTTAATTTATTTAATTCTTAGTTTCAAAAAAATTATAATTGATTTATATTTATAATTTATTAAATAAATAATTGATATCATGATTTTAATAAATAAAATTATAAATATGATGATTTTATACATATTAATATTATTATAAACTATAATATATGACTCTATGTAATTCCAAGTTAACAATTAAGTTAACTCTTAAAAATTATTATTGTTGTTGTTAAGTACTAAAAGGAATTCTAATACCATGGTCAAACTTAACAACTAATATTACATTCTCTTATTATTATTAATTTATTATTATTGAATATGAACTTGAGTTTTAAATTTTTTACTCTATTAAATTTAAATAAAGGCACATGGATTTAAAAAAAGTATATAAGAAATAAAAAAAATAAAACAAAAACTTATTACTCTTAAAAAATAAAAAGAAAAAAAAAACTTAGTAATTATTTTCCTAAAAGACGCAGCCAGACTAAGACGGCAAGTGACGACGTAGCAAGACGTTCTTATCTTTGGCCAAGACGCTTTACAAGCAAGACTCGACGCAGAAGAATAAATAGATTTAAAAAAAATGGTCTAACGCGTCAAACTAGACAAATTTATGTTAAAAAAATAATATATAATTTGAATCGCTTAGAGAATATAAAAATTTTAATGCCCACGGGTAAAGGCGTAGAGCGTTGATGCTCTTGAAGAAGATATTTTATTTTATTTGTGAGTATGTTGTCGGTACATGACGACATTCTATCTTATTGTTATACCAACGCACCAACATCTGCTGTAAATAAAAAAATAAAAAACACACACCCCAAAATCATTTTATTAAAGCCGTATGCTTTCCCGACCTATTTTCCTTCTCAATTGTATTTGTATATCCAATCGAGGGATTCGATTACGGTATTACAATAATATCATACCATAATTGAATTTAATTATTAGATCTAACTAAGGTCATATCTATAAATCAAATTTAATAATTAAATTCAACTATTGTACAGTATAATTATGGTACCGTAATTTTACCTTCAATCGAGATGCTTTTGAACTCTTTATTTCTTTTCTTTTTTTTTTTCATAAAAAAAGAAAAATCCAACCAAGGGAGAAAACAAAGGAACAAAGACAAAAGGTATGATAACGAATGAAATAATTGTTAAGTGTGTGTATAAAACGCGTGTGTTACACTCTTGAAGTCCCGTGATAAAGACCACTTGTTGCTACTTGTTAGCATGCCGGGACGGACACAAAATGGCATTCAAGTTAGAGCTTCGGTTGCACCCACTATTTTGTTCCAATGAAAAGCTAACAAGTTCTTTCCTGGCAAGAAAAACTGCCACGTGAACAAAAAGAAACTAAATTCTTCATTACTATAATACCCTCCCTCATTAGATTTGTATTCTTCTGTTTTGGAAAAGTAATTTTTTCTCCTTTTGAGGGCATTTTAGTCAAATTGACAGAGATAATAAACAGGAAAAAAGGAGCTGGATGTTAAATATGATCAGTGTGCCCCCCCACTTTTTTTTTTGTTTTTTTTTTGGTTGAGAAGTGTCCCCTACACTTTAGAATGTAGTGTCTTGGCCCTCCAAATCCTTTTAATCAAACAAATACACCGTACAGAGCGCAAAGTCTTTCCTTTTCTTTTCTTTCACACACACTTGTTTTTCTTTACTCTCTCACAGTCTCTCGCTGTCGTCCCGTCAATCCGAACCTAAGCTTTTGCAACGGCGGCAATGCCGTCATCTCCGTATTTCTACTCATTCGCTCTGTTCATTTCCCTATCTCTCCTCTTCTTCTTGTACGGTCCCCATATCCTCCCCCTCAAACACGCACCGACTTCGCACATTTCCCTCGCCGACGACCTCGACGACGTCTCCCTCTTCCGCAACGCCACTCTCTCGGCGTCCTCGTCACGCGCCTCCTCTTCCAAAGTCTCCCATCTCTCCTTCTCAAACGCTAGGCCCAAAATCGCCTTCCTCTTCCTCACAAACTCCGATCTCGTCTTCGCCCCCCTGTGGTCTCAATTCTTCTCCGGCAACGAACGCCTCTACAACATCTACGTCCACGCCGATCCCTCCGCCAAACTCTCGGACACTCACAAGCTCTTCCAAAACCGGTTCATCCCGGCCAAGAGAACCGAGCGCGCGTCGCCGACACTCATCTCCGCCGCGCGTAGGCTCATGGCCAACGCCATCCTCGACGATCCGTTGAATCTGTACTTCGCACTTGTCTCCCAATCTTGCATTCCCCTCCACTCTTTCAGATTCGTCTACCGCTCCCTCTTCGGGAACTCGATCAGAGTCCTTAACGCCTTCTCGACGCAATCCAAACACAAGAGCTTCATCGAGATCCTCTCGCAAGATCCGAACCTCGCCGAGCGGTACGCCGCGCGTGGTCCGCACGTGATGCTGCCGGAGGTCCCGTTCGAGAAGTTCCGAGTCGGATCTCAGTTTTTCGTCATGGCGAAGCGACACGCGTTGCTCGTGCTTAAGGATCGGAAGCTGTGGAAGAAATTTAAGCTCCCGTGTCTGAATATTCATTCGTGTTATCCCGAGGAGCATTACTTTCCAACATTACTGTCGATGAAGGATCCAGAAGGTTGCAGTCATTATACGCTGACGAGAGTGAACTGGACTGACAGCGTCGACGGCCATCCTCATACTTACAACGCCGGCGAGATCTCGTCAGAGCTTATTCACACGCTGAGGCAATCCAATTCGAGTTACTCTTATTTTTTTGCCAGGAAGTTCTCTCCGGATTGCTTAAAGCCATTGATGAAGATTGCATCTAAAGTTATTTTCAGAGATTGAATTGACACCATTTCTAGGTAAGCTCATTGTTACTGCCAATTTTTTTTTTAAATTTAATTCATAACTAAATTAATTACGTTTTAGTAACCTTTTTAGTTGAGCTAATTAGTGTGAATAGATATCCCATTTTTTAATAATTGGATTTTTCACTTTTTTTTTTTAAATTTAAATTGAAATGATTTTTTATGAGGTTATTATTTGTGATGTTTAAGGTTTGAGGATATTATAATACCTGAAAATCTGGATCTTTCAATTTAATTAACGGGGTTGAGGCTGTTTTGGTAGCTAGTTGAGGAATTATTATTTATGATTTTTTTGGCTGCTTGCTGCTCGTTGTAACTGTTTGCAAATTCTAGATTTCTTTACTTATCTAATTGTTTGTCGAATACTTCCCATGTCAAATGTACCTTGACCGAAACAATAGGTTAATATAAGTTATTTTTCCTAATTTATGTTTTAGTAACATATAAGGTCATACTTGAAATATTAGATATTAATTAGTGATAAAAATAATGTTTTTTGTTAATAATAAATGTTACTAATATAATATTATATGTCAAAATATGACGTTTTATGGTACTAAAAATTTATAGACTTGAACTGGGTAAACCCTTTTGGTTTTTGGTAATGTATAGCGTTATTTTTTTAATTTATAACAGTATATGAATAGAGCACAGTTGATCAATTGATGAAAAAATATAAGCAACTGATTAATGTCAAATGTTATTGCTATAATGTTATATGTTGCAAGTGTGACGTTGTATGTTACTAAAAGAAATTGGATAATGATATTATATTGTGTAACATTCAATGTTATATTTGTAATATATAATGATATATTAGTAACATTTGACGTAATTGGTTAAAAAATAGTTTTTTTTTAAAAATCATATTTGAATTTAGTAATATAATAATATTGCAGGAAATGATATTTAAATGAAAGTATGACAAAACGGCAATAGCAAATTTTGTCTTTTTATGAATTTGAAGAATTTTTTAAAAATAAAATTATTAAAACAAAAATTTTTAAATTCATGAAAAGGTAAAATTTTTTGTTTCCATCTTAGCATGCTTTTGTTTTAATATCATTAACACAATATTATATGTTACAAATAAAGCCATGTTCTTCATTATTATAGGGATGATGAGCCAACAACCTACACAGGGTGACCTTAGCTTTGTTCTAATCTTGTGAACGAGGTAATGCGATGCCTTGTCATTTGTTTGAAACCATTAATTGCTAAAGCTTTTAGATTTAGGTCAAAAGGAATTACCCTATTGTAAAAGTATGATAAGAGCTGGGCCACCGTTAGGTTTAGATTAGGCATAGCTTTTTGGACAGGCACCTTGTTTTTGTGGTCCAAATTGCCAAAATGATGCGACTGGCTGGTCAATTTTGAAGCTTTGGATCCATTTCTATGCGATTTTTGAGTCCCACCAATTAGTTTTAGTTTGAAATGATCTTGTCTATAAGTGCGTTTCTAGGATACAGCTATTATGATAATCACTTTTACAGTTTATATGAATTACAACTCCTCTCACTTTCCGTTACAAATTTTAAATTTTTTCTAATGAATTTTAAGATTATTTCTGTTATAGATTCCAACTTCAACTTATGCAATAAAAACTTTATAATTTGCAACAAAAATGTTTAGGATGTTTAACAAAAGAATTTGAGACTTGTAATGAAAAGTGGAAGAGACTTTACTGCACATTTGTTGTATGGTTGTATATATTGTGTTTCTAAAGCATTTTTATAAAACTGTGGGGTAAGCGTTTTTGTAGAAAACTTATTAATTAAAGTGTTTTCTACAAAATGCTTCAGTCCCTTATGTTTTACTTTCAGTTTTTTTTTTAATATATAATGAAATTAGGGAATCAATCTGGATATTACTGATATGTTGCGAAACATTAACCTGAAGATAAAGGAACCTTATATTCTTGTCAAAAAAGTACTGAAAACATTAGAATAGAATATTAAACAATAGCGTGTTATAAATGGCATATTAATAGGGATATTAAAATGGGGAATCTCACTCAATATGATGAAGAAGAGAAAGATTAGGGGATGTATAATGAAACATTAAACATTAAACTACTGATGACACGAAAGTGCCATCACTAGTTATATGGATCTGACAAAATTTATTTTTATTTTCAGGAATGCTAAAGAATGGATGGAGTTTGTGTGTGGTGGGGGGAATAAGGTCCTTTCACAGCCCGCTTCTTCTTGTGTACATTTGTAGTATTGTAGTTGTGTTGCTTTTTTCCTTTTCCCCTTCAATTTTCCTTTTCCCCTCCAATTTTCCTTTTTCTTCTTGTTAAATGAAAATGGATGGTGGAGCTTAGAGTGGAGTGTTAAAAGAGCAATGCCAAGGCAAAGGCCCATTGCCTTTTTCTCTTATTCTCTCTCTCTCTCTCTCTCTCTCTCTCTCACTTTTTTCTTTTTTTCCCTTAATCAATCTCCCATTTGCTCCTCCACCAAATCCTTTGTATATGTTTTACCTAATATTATTAAATATAATCCAATTACGGTTGGAAAATGCAATGCGTCGCCATGTATTTTCTGTGGTATTAGGCTCTTCTCTTCGTTATCTGAGTCAATTCTTGGATCATCAGTGCCTTTTTTACTTTTTGGTCAGCGCTTTTCTCATCATGGAGAGTATGGAGTTCAAGTTTTTGTTCGAGATTTTTCCTCCGTGAATATATTTATATATTATTGTGAGATAATCCTTTTGTATATTTATTCATAATTTTGCTATAATGATATTGATTCCCTTGATAATAATATAATCGTTTGTGTATGAAGACATATTTGGTTTAATTACCTGTGAAAATTATTTCTAGTAACTACATAACAGTATTGTACAAAAAATTTATAGATGGTTGTTTTAGCCTAAAATCAAATCCTAAACAAAAGTTAAAACTCTGTGTCTGATTCTGTCCTTGGCTACTTCTTGATGTTTTATTCGAGAAAGTCCAAGTAAGACAGAGATCCGTAGCTAAGCCTGATTAGGGACCTTAGCCCATAATAACAAAACATTTGAAACAAAAAGTTTTCTCTTCGTCTCTTGCTTAGGACTTATTACGGATCTCGAAGGACTGATTTTGTGGTCAAATGTTTAAAATCTTTTGAATTTCTTGTTCTTGTAAATGTGGGGACTTTCTGTGTAGAGAAAGAGTATGTGACCTTTCGAGGGGTTTTAAAATACATATATTATAAGTGTATTACAATTCGGGTAGGTTTTTTGAACCCATGAAAGAACTCTTTGTACCCACTTTTGGATAGGTGATTTTATTATTAAAATATCTACAAGTAAAATGACCAAAAAGAAATAATTTAATTACAAATTTCTTACTCGCCCTTTTCACAGACCAAAAAAGCTCCACGTTTATACACGTATAAAACTTGACTTTTTATCTTAGAGCTGTTGTGTAATTAAATAGATAACTTTATTGTATTATTATATTTGTAATTCAAGAGCATATTGAGGTGGAAATTTTTCAAGAGACTTCATTTGTCTTGCACAGAAAAAAATTGTGACTTTCTCCATCTGGTGGTGCGCTTTTCAAGCAAGATGAAGAGGTAGTCGCGTAACTACCTTACATTCATCTTAATCGCATTTTCTTGAGCTCCATAGCTCTGGAATTCACCTTTACAGTATTCTTTAAAATTATGATTTCACCGAGATTTTTATCACTGCGTTACTTTCCTATACTATCCAAGCTATAGGGTAGTATCCATAGATTAATATATTCTCTTGAGCTTTTAATATTCTTGTACCCATTGTTCTTTAGTATCAGTATATCATTAATATTTTAATTATTTTTATTTTTTTAGTTTATTAATTACTAATCAGTTAAGTAAAAATTGCTTCGAAGAATATCATGTTATGAGGGGATCCTAATACTAGTCCTTACCTTCAAATTTTCAATAATTCTTGGTACAATCCACTCCTGCGCTATTATTAACAAGAGGGTTTGTAATATTGTCAAGTTCATAATCCATCAACTAGTGGTCCTACTTGAAATTGAGGAGCTGTACCTTTTAAAATACAGTTGTTGTTAAAAAAAATTATAATTATAAAATAAAAGTTAATAATATGTAGTAAATATACATTTTGAATAATAATTTTAATAAAATTATTATATATATATTAGATTTTTCATCATACAAGTGAAAAATCAGATCAACATATTTTTTAAATTATAACAATTAATATTTACTAAACGCTTTAATACTATACCTTTTAAATTTCCACAGTCCAATTTTAATACCAAGCACATCAAATTAAGCCACGACACAAAAATCATTAGGTCGTTATTCTCTAAACCCATCTTTTGACAGGCTTGTAGATCACACCACTCAGTTAGCTCGTGGTTCTTACTATCCAAACTGAACCCATACTTCAGCCAATCTGAGACACATGACAAGAAAAAAATTTCCGCCACAAAAGAGAACGCAAAACACAAAAAAAAAAAAAAAGATTAGAATAAATTATCATCCAAAAATTCTTTTGCATTCTCAAACTAAGTACTTTGGTTCCATACCTCATCACAAAGGAACCGTTTTGTTTGTGAAACTTTGGCATATAACATTAACCAAAACCGACTTAATTCAGACAATTTTAATAATATGGTAGATAGCAAATAAATGAAATCACTGTTGTATGTTAGATACAGCCAGACTAACCGTATAAAAGTGTATTGTTTATTACATTTAAAATAAAAATTCATCTGCCAACATCCATTTATCGATAATTTCCCATGGGATTAACACCAATGTATCTTATTTAAACTGTTAAACAATGGGGGAAAAAAAAAAGTAGTAAAGAAGGAATTAATGAACGAATTCTTTTGCACATCTATTGTCAATGCAGCCAACCAATAAAAGCACGACACATCAAAACATTTTAAGTCTGCAAATCAAGGCCAGTTCCCTCGAATTTCTTGCCTGTAATTTCATCCAAACCCTGCTTCATCTCATCCGTGAAACAATTCTGCCAGTCCCCCACGTTGCCCAGTCTGAAAAAGGAACTGTTTGGCACTCCAGAGTCCGAAAGCTTTCCATTTTTGTTAACCTCCAAATTCTTAAGCCTCTCAAAACTCGATCTCCACAGCACCTTATCCACCTCATCATTTTCTTCATCGCCAAACGGCCGACCAAGAAATGAAGCCAGCTTCCTCACTTCTCCTTTGGGATCTCTTTTTAGGTCTTCATATTTCAAGAACAACAATTTGTTCGGGTTCTTTAAGCTCTCCTGCCAGTACTCTAAAACATGATCATGAAATGGGCCAAATAAATGAATCCCTTTAATAAAAGAATCGTAGGCTTTTTCTAACGGATATGGCTCCGTATTGGGTGGTAAAATTTGGTTGAAGAAATGCCATAGTGAAACAAAAGTGTCCTTAGGGTTTCGAGCAATGTAAACGATCTTGCACTCCGAGTTCTTGATCGATTCTGGCAAGGCACTGTAGGGCAAATGGGTGTTAAAAACTCTAGGAGGTTGCATATCTTTCAGCTTAGACTGTAAATTAAAGCAGTACAAATATTCCAAGCACTTTATATGATCATGAGGATTTTTGACTTCAAGCTGGTCAACTTCATCACCATCATTTTTGCATTGGTTTCCCATAATGCAAACACAAAGGGCCTTGAGCCAAGTGGTTCCTGTTTTCATAGAAGAAGCCAAGATTACATCGTCAGAAAGAGCTTCGAATTCGGACTTGAAGGCTAACATACCTGGAATCACATCGCCACTGTACCAATATCCATCCAACTGGTAAAGGTCAAGAATTTCCCAGAATTTTTCTTTGGGATATTCATCAAGTAACAAACCTTCTTCTTGGCAGGCCATGTATTGAAAATTTCAATGGCAGAAAATTAATGAGTTTTAGTCACGACGTCTTCATCGTCGACTACATATTTATATAGACAAATTATTGGGTTAATTTTCTGGAATTCGAATTCAACGCCCAGCTGTGTTGTGTGCAGAAATTTTAATAAATTGCTGCCATGTGGGTATTTATATTAGTGTATGGTTGAAATTTAAGGAGTTCAGCTTAACACTGAATCCATATATACTTTTCTATGATGAGCTATTCTAAAATTTTAAAGACCCTGTGTTACGTGTTTATTAATAGTAATGTATTTGCGGGCGAAGAAATATAGAAAAATCAAAAATAATTTTGTGAACGTAAGTTACGCAGCTGGCCGGATGTTTAAAATTACTTAATACAAAACTTGTGTTACTTGTAATTAACTATGTTGAAAGTCAGTTTAGAAAATATAAATTGTTAATTAGGCAGCTGGCTGGATGCTTAAAATTAATACACACACAACTTACTTGTTATATATATATATATATAATATATATATAAGCTTAGAATCAATTTAATATACTTTTAGTTCCATGTGCAGAAAGATTAAATATTGTTCCATAGCTTGACGATAAAACCATTTCTTTTCCCCTTATCGGTCCATCAGGTGAAACTGAATTCGCATGTATAGAGTTGTAAGTCTCTCTTACTTCAAGAAGTGCTTTTATATCATACACTTTTGGTTCTAGTTAAATCAACTGCAATTCAGCTAGATATATATATATATATACCAAAAAAAATTATAAATATAATGTAAAATTTGTGAAACGAAAATGTAATCTTTAACTTATGAAACCCAATATGTAATTAAAATCGATATATAAAATTGTGAAAATTTTTTCTAATACTTTTATTGTATTCAAACTAAACAAGGAGGATTGCTAGAAAAAGATTATGGACAGTAGCATAAATATTTATTTTTATTTTATTTGAAGTTTTTAATAATCTTGCTCATATATAATAAAATAAAGAATAATGTTATGCTTATTTAATTGAGATACTTAATTTGTATCTCAACTGATCTGGTTGAGATACTTAATTTGTATTTCAACTGATGTGATAAATAAGACGTCTTTATTTGATTGGCTCAAGCAATAGTTAATTATTAAGTCTTATCATTTCTAATTTAAATAGTATAATTATATTAATAAAACATCAATTAGAATATAAATTAAGTATCTCAATAGAATAAACATAACATCACTCTAAAATAAAATATGTCCATATCACATTCTTATGGCCGGCTCTAAGAGGCTCCAATGTTCACATGGTCCATCCATTTGGAGTTGACCTCTAAACATTTTTAAATATGAGTACTATTTATCCATTTTCCGGAAAGGCATTTTAAGAGTCAACTAATATCCCAAGTTGTTTATAGAACACACATAAGACATGGCTAAATAAATTAGCTAGACGTGAATAGATATGGTGATATATGTTGAATTTTATATTTGCAATTTGAGATGTAACAAAATGTGAAGGGGCGTATTATTGGTCTATCACATGTATATATGGACGCTCACCTTGTTGTGTTGACAAGATAAATAATAAAATCAATGACTGTTATCGTTATCAAGAGTTACGTTTTGTTGTTTATGGTATATAGAGAAAAAGATACCGAAAAGGTTAAAAATCATTATTTGCTAAATATACATGTGGACGAGTTTAAAAAATACTCCAAAAGTCTCTTTTCTAGCATTATATCCTTCGATTATTTGTAGTAACAAAAAAATTGATCTTAAATAAATGCAATAATAATAACACTAATGACAACAACAACAATAATAAATTCATTTAACAAACTAATAATATTAAAAATAATTTTCAGAATGTAAATTATTTTATTTGTTTTATTTATTGAATCAAATATTTTTAGTTAAAAAGTTTAAATAAATCCTTGGGTTAAATAATTTGAATATTAATAAAATCTATCGAATAGATTAATAATGTTAAATTTATTTTTTGATTAGTATTCAAAATAATTTAAAAAAGTGCATATCTATGTGATATTTATTTTAATATTTTAATTCTTCTTTATCATAAAACAAAAAAAATTAATTTTTGGGTTAATAAATTTTTATATTATAAAATTTATTTATCAGGTTAATAATTGAAAGTAAAAAAGATTTTCAATAAGTCAAGAATTTAAATAGGTCTATGAACTATACTTGAATCATAACTTCTGTAAAAGATACTTCGATGATTAAGGATGTGATTTTGGTGAATTTAAGAAGAACATAATTAATATAAAGGAATCCGATTATTTCAAACGCCATAAAATCCTGTTTTGATTTTTTGGAGGGAGATTAGCTGTCCGTAGCGCAGCTGGTCCCCATGCTGTAATCCAAGAAAATATTCCCTAGAATACATCATGGGGAGAGCGCAGCTGCCCCAAACGGACGCTAGATTTGTTTAATCTTTGGGTAAACTTGGACCGTGTATTTAAAGTAGGAGAAAAAGAAATTAAGAGAAAAGAGACACAAAATTATTAGACTAAGCATCCATAATCGCAAGTTTTAAACTCAGATGATAGTCAATCAAGTAATGCTATGTTTACTAAGTTTGAATACTTAACTTATATATCAACTGATGTGCCATTAATAAAAATTCACCGTTTGAATTTAATAATTAACTATCACATAAACCAATCAAATAATACCATCTCATTTGCCACATAAGTTAGTATACGGATTAAATATCTAAACTAAATAAATATGGCATTATTGTATTCCATCTCCCTCTCCGCAAAATGTTTAGTGCGAGCTGATGTACATAGACAAAACCTTTGATTCAAACCGGTTTAAATCAGTCCTGCTTCTAAATTCAGTAAAAAGCAATGTACTACATTTTCTCATTGTGCCTTCGACAATTATGAGTTTGTTTACATTTTTGATAATTGAACAAAAGAAGCTTTTGTCATCTCCAATTGCTTCTAGAGTCTAGACAAAGAGCATACGAGCTACGCTCAATCTCCTTTCTTTCTTTATTCGATTTACAACTTAGAAATAAAAAGAAAATAATTCAAACACGACACCCAGTCCCATTCATCAATGAGTCCTCAAAATCAAAATAGGATAATGTTGGAAAGGATTTTTAGCCAAACAATATTAATTGGTCATATATTAGTACACGATATATACGTGGGCCATCGTCGTTGTAGATGAAGATATTGGAACTTAAGATTATTGTGTACATAAAATTCAAGTAACTAGTATTATCATTACTGAACAGCAAAATTCATCTTAAAAAGGGAAAGGATGGTATGGGGACGGGGGAGGGGGAGGGGGAGGGTAGGGGAAAGGAAGGGATATATCTGCCTATATCTCCATATTCTTCTTGTCCTCTTTAAAATTACTTGAACGGAGGGGATGATAATCTCCCGATAATAAAAGTGATCCTTGAGGGTACGCCATCCTCAAATAATTGATAATTTTATTTTTTAAATTTGATTTAATTATATTAAAATAAAGGTATAAAATCGTATTACCAACAGAAAAATATCAAAATAAATTAAAGTAATTAAAATTATTTCCATCAAACTAAGTAAATATTATCAAAATTAGAAGATAATTTATGAAATTAAGCAAAAGTAGAGCTTCAAGGTTTAATACAACTATAAAAGTCACATGGTACAAATCATCAACAAATTTATCTTTGTCAATCTTCAAGAGTTTATATTAGACGTTATATATTACGATATTTGTTATCCACAACTAAACCATTACCATTTAAATTTTAAATCATTTACTACGAAATTTCAAAGAAATAAATTTAAATTTAAAAAAAATGAGGAAACGGGGAGGGATTGTGAATTTCACCGAATCTATGTCCCCTCCTAAAATAAGAAATTGGGTATTAAATTATCTATTTCTTTTCTCCAATTAAGAAATCGAGTATAAAATTATACTGGTACCCTCCCCAAATGAAGAAAATCCCTCAGAGCCTCTATCCCTTTAGAGATTTTCTGCCAACCCTATTCACCATATATTATGTCCAACAGTTTTATAAGAATACCTTACGAATTAATGCATATAAAATAATGTACCTAATATAAAGTCTTATAACATAATTTTATAATGATTTTTGTTTACTCTGCACATGTTGAACTGGTATATAATTAATATAAGAATTTATTTATAGCTTGCATAACAAGTGCAACTTGCGTAAGATACAGCTTGCGTTAAGTGGTAGTTAAGATTTTGATAAGATGGACATGGGTGTGTGATTTATATACTATGCTATTTCTTAGCTTTGAATTGTGAATTTGGGCCAAGTTTGACTTTAGTTTTTCGTTTTGTGGCTCTCTTTTTGTCCTTGAGCCATGTTTCTTTCAATCCATGTAAAAATGTACGTAACCCATTTTGTGATTGCTAAATTCTATGGTCGGTATTGTAAGTTTTTCTAATTACAAAGAACGTATGTATTATTTATTTTATTAATAAAAAAAGACTAGAAAGAATGTATGTATGTTTTCTAGAGAGAATAAATGTATGGCTTATGAACCTGTAGCAAATGTTTTTTTTTTAATTTTATTTTTTTGGAAATGAGCAAATTATTAAAATCTAAAGAGAATGAATTGAATTTTGCAACTAGCATACATGGATATGTTTAAAAATTGTTGGCCATGTGTATTATCTTTGCATTATATGTTATTTCTATTTAATTTATTTATAAGGCCAAAAGATGCAAAATGTATAAATTGCAAGGCCAATGGATTCTCTTACTTTACTATCTTGTTATATTGTCTCTTCCAAAGAGTTGTTTATTACTTTTTAGCTTTATATATATATATATATATATATATATATATAAGAAAAATGCTGAAAATAGACAAAAACTCCCATGTAATCACTACAGAGGATCTAAGTCATTTATTGCTCATCATGAGAAGAACGCTAAGTTAATAATCTTTCACTATAAATATTTTTATAAATTAGTATATATATTTAAAAAATATGATATATTATGTATTGTTTTAATAGCATAACGAGAGTGGTAAACAACAAAGATTGCTTGATTTATTTCTTATTACTCATTATAGTGCTGGTAAATAAATGATGGTGAATTCGGAGGCACAATCAAGATATGTAAGCTCTTTGTTTATTTTTTAAAATCAAAATTTTTACATTATCTAAATTATTTTAAAGTGATCATGTTTTCTGTATCATTGTTATTTAAAGCAGTAAATGATCCATCTTCAAGAACAAGTTTATAAATGAAGGATATGAGCCATTTAGTGATGAACAACTCTCTCAATTGGTGTGTGATAAGAAATTGTGTTATATTTTTAGAATTGGAGTGCTTAAACTACCAAATCATTTACAAGCTTCATCATTTAATGAAAATGACTCTGTGTTGGGTAGTGAGTTAGAGTCCACAAAAACACTACAAGAAAAAAGAGATTTAGCGTCAAAATATTTCGTCGCTAAAACCATAAATTTTCGTTGCTAAAGGATATAGTGATGAAAAAGATTTTTTCTTTGTCTCGTCGTAATAAGAGTGTTGCACTAGGTATTAAGGCGATGAATAACCTAATTCACTGTGGAAAAGTTTAACAACCAAACGACATTTATCGCCAAAATAGTCAAAGTCGATGACAAAGTTTGTCACTCGCTTGGTCGCAGAAAGAAGATTTCATCGTTAAAACCCGTTTTCACGACGAATGTATGTCGTTGGGAAATAGTGATAGTTGTGGCAAAAGAATTGTCATGAAATATGCCTAAGGCGAGAAACTTTTCTTTTTACAATAAAAATCTTTCGTCGCAAAAAATGTTTGTGGTGACAAAAATGTTTTGTCACAAAATATGTTTTTATTTTCTCATAAAATATATTTTTAGCGAAGAAAATGTCTCATCATAAAATACATTGATGGTGAAAGTACCATTGATTAACACTAAAAAGAGTACATATAATAAGAATTAAATTATTAGTTTTTCACTTAAAGTGTTGGTTAATGCGCTCATAATTTATAAATTATATGAATACTCCTTAATAAATTTTTATGTTAAATTAATTTGCAATATGTTAATTTTTATCTTGTAAATAATTTTTAGAAATAAAGATGAAATTAGATTCAAAAGCGGGTTTTTATCTTGTAAATAATTTTTAGAAATAAAGATGAAATTAGATTCAAAAGCGGGGGAAAAAAAAAGAACTGCTGGAACACTTTGAAATGCATCATTTAGGAAATATAATTAATAAATGTTTTAAAAAAAAAATGGTGAACAATCATGTGGTGATGGTCAGGAGGCCATTATGCCACCTGTCCATCACACTCTACAACGTACATATATATTATAAAATTTAAAAAAAAAAATGATGCATTCTTTGCCTATAAAAGGCAAGGAGAGAGCTGAAGCCGAGTGAGAGCGGAGTGAAGTTGAGAAAATCTTTATTTTATTTTATTTTATTTTCTGGTGTAATCATTTTTCTTATAATATATTTGAAAAGTTTGTCAAATAAAAAATGTGTTTTGTTTTCTTTCAATATGAGTGACTAATTTTACTAAGCTGAGGTGAATGGTGAAGTTTAAAGTTTCAAATTATAAAATTAGTTACTCTCTCAAATTATAAAATTAATTTTATTCTTTTTTGGCTCTTTTATGTCATGTTAATTTATAAATTTCCTTAGATTTATATGGTATTTTAACATAATGTTGACATATTAATATAGTTATAGTACATTAGGTACTTGATTCCATATTTATCCACACACATAATTAGTTAAGAATTAACTGATATAATAATTAACTAGTAAAAGTGAGGCAAAATATAAAAATGAGAAAGTATTTAAAATTTATAGTTTGAATACTAAGAATGAATCTCGTACCTTAGCATAATTTTAAATTGATTCCTAGTAATTTCCTTTCGCACAATTAATTTTCGTTATTTAACAAATTGACTACTAGATTTTAAATTTTCTATGGTTCGACCCCGAACTCATCAGGTTATATTATAACTAGACACTTTTATACTTATGAGTAATAATATTTTGAGTCATGTCAAGTTTGTGTTTTTTTTGTTTTATTATTTTTTTTGTCGTTACTTTCTTTCTTTATTGTTCTATTTTATTATCTTTTTGTAAAACTTCCGTTAGCATCACTCTTCTCTTAAAATTTTAACATTATCTATAAAATTTTTGAGAAATTTCATTTTAGCCCAAAAGCTTTTGCAAATCAATCCCTAAATCAAATTGGAACTTGGATATTTGAACTTTGCCCTATCTGTTAGACTTTTGGACTCATGGACATGGACCTAGACTTTTAAAATAACCATTAAGGCATAATAATTGAAATTTAATTGGTTGGTAAATTTAAAAAAAAATATTTTTTTCTTTCTTTAAATATCTACAATTTGCTTTTTGCATTAATTTTTAATGGTTGGTTCAACCACCTGATTGTTATTTAAATTTAGTTAATTAATTTATTTTTGTTTATATAGTTGATTCTATCGTCTAACATTTTAATTTTAGTTCGTTTATTTTTTTACGTTAATTTGTTTAATTTTATGTTTTATTAAATGGCTTATTTTAAATTACCGCCTAATATTTTGTTAATTGTTTCCTTTAATTACTCTGTTTTTATGACTGGTTTAACCACCTATTTTTTAATTTTGTTTATTTTATTTCGTATTTTTTTACTTATTTAATTTTTAGTTTTTTTTTATTTCTGCAATTTTCATTTAGTGTTTTATTGCATCATTAATTTGTTTGGCACACATCATTAGCATTGTATGCGATATTGGTCTCATACAAATGGTGGCAGATTAATTAGGAGATCGTCTTCACTACCCCTTAGATATGACTGATATAAGAGTTGATAATTTTTCAGAGCACGAAGATAACCAAGCCTTACAAAATCTTCATGAACAACCTAGGACACTTAGAGATTTCATCCATCCTGTTGGAGCAGGGTCATCATCGTGCATAATTTTTCCTTCTGATGCATCACGTTTTTATTTCAAACTTGGTATCATTCAACTTCTGCATACTATTCATGGTTTTGAATATGAAAATCCATATTTAATACGTACTGATCAAAATTATAGCATGAATATAATCAGACTTAAGTTTTTTCCTTTCTCACTAAAGGATAAAACAAAAACTTGGCTACAAAATTTTAGGTCATAACTTGCAATGAAATGTAAGCACAATTTTTTTAAAAAATTCTTTCTACCCCATAGAATAAATTCTTTCAAAAGACGAATCTCTATCTTCATTCAAAAATCAGGAGAAACCCTCTATCAATATTGGGATAGGTATAACGAGCTCTTTAGCATTTGCCCACACCACAGTTTTGAAACATGAAGGTTAGTATCTTATTTTTACGAAGGATAAACATCCCAAAGTAGACAAGTCATTGAAATGATATGTCATAGTGAGTTTAGGAATAAAAGTCCTGAAGATGTATGATATTATCTTGCTTATATAACAGAGAATGCACAACACTAGGATATAGTTGGGTTTTATGAGTAATCAAGTAAACCCTAGACATCTCCATCTGGTAGAGGCATGCACAACCTTAGGGAAGAGCATGACCTTCAAGCCAAATTTGCATTCTTAGCTAGAAAAGTTGAAGCATTAGAGTCGAAAAAGAATGATAATGTAAAGTCTGTTCAAAATATTTCATGTTTTGTTTGAGATTCTACTGACCATTCTACGCAAGATTGTCCAACTTTGCCAGCTCTAAGAGAAAGTTTGCACGAAGAAATAAATGTCGTTTGACACAACTTAAAATGTTTGATTTACTCCTAAGTATAAGAGTGCCTAGTTATAATATAACTCGGTGAGTCCGAGGTCGATCCGCAGAGAAAGGGTTTAATTTGTTTATTTAAATTTATCTAAAAAAATAAAAATAAAATTTAAAAACACACAATTTAATTTGAGGAAAACTATGAAATTGAATTAGTTAGGGTTATGGATCCACTCTTAGTAATAAATACAATTTAACAAATTATTTTTATTTTTGTTTTATTTCCCAAAAGATTAATTTTATAAATTAAAATTATTTTCCCATTTATTTTATTATGGATTAAGAATTTAATGTGCCAAAACTTAATTTGTCTACACTAAATCAAAATTTCAAAATATAAAATATGGATAAAATTAAATAGAAAACAACTTAATTTATAAAATTAAAAATTAAATTTGATTAAACCATATTTTTTTACTAAGAGTTTCACCTTCCCCTAGCTATGAATATTTAGCTAAACATTTTTGAAATAAAAGAAATGATTAAAATTGAAAAGCACATAATTAAAATGGAAATTGAAAATTGAAATAAACCTAATTTTATTGATTGAAAATATATTACAAAGAGAGATGAGGAGAAGAATTTAGGGGGAAAGAAGAGAATAGAAGTTGCAAAGAGATATGTTCACCCTCTTCTCTATTTATACTAATACATGATAAATCTACACCACACAAATAAAAAAAATCTAATTACATCTTAACATTACTTTTGTCCCACTAATAATCCCACTAATAAAACATAAACCTAACTTATTCACTCAAGCATATCCAACACATTCCACTAAAAATTACCATACCTAATAAGATAAAAACTTATAATTTTACAATTATCACATTTACCGTAGTAAAAACGTAAAAATTTACAACAAAAGTCTCAGATTCTCCTCGATAATGACATAATTTCTCGGACTTTCGGAATCCAAATTTGTCATCCGTATATTTGTTTGGAGCCTCCAATTGTATGAAATTATTATTTTTACTTAATAAACACACAAAAATACACAAAATTAAATTCTTAGAAAAATAATTAGAAATTCATAATATGTTACACAATTACAAATATAAATTACATTAATAACACAAAATAATATTTTTACTCCATAATAAACATACAATTTTTAATACTAATCATCGTTGATAATTTCAAAAGGCCAAATCCCAATCCGTACTCCCAAACTTACAACTTTGGTTGGAGAAACCATCTAAATTTCAATTGGAGAATTGACAATCATGCACAACCTTCATAACTTGTTCCTCTATGTCAAAATTTCTAAAACCCCTAAAGTTACCCACTATATGTCCCACTACAAAAAATAAAAAATAAAAAATCTGGAAGACGCATTGCATTTGTTTATTAAAAAAAACAAGAGTGGATCAATAACCAAACAATGCAAACCTTAATCAATTTGACAGGAATTGTCTCAAAACTTACATCTGCTCTCACTATGCATGAAAAATGAAAGTTTTTTGCTCAACTTAAACCAAACCCCAAGAGTCAACAACACCCTCAAATAGGTAATCCAGGAAACTAAAATATGAGTCAAGACAAATCGGTTATAACCCTTCATGGTGGTAAAGTTGTTGCAAAACACATTCTAGACCCTCGTAAAACTAGTAAAGATTCAATTTCAGAGAGTAAGGAAGAGTCTGTCGAACTTTTAACCTATGAAGAAATAATCAATTCTTCTCCTATACCCCAATTTCCTCAAGCACTAATCAAGCTGAAAAAATCAAACCACAGTCTATAAATTTATTAAAGTTTTTAAACAAGTGAAGGTCAACGTTTCTCTGTTGGATGCCATTAAACAAATACTTTCTTATGCTAAATTTTTAAAAGATTTGTGCACTGTGAAAAGAAAACATAACGTGCAAAAGAAAGCTTTTCTAGCAGAACAGGTAAGTTCCATTCTCTCAACTAATATTGCTTTGAAATACAAGGATCCTGGTTGTCTAACTATTTTTTGCATTATTAGGGATCATAAAATTAGACATGCTCTACTTAATCTTAGTGCTAGTGTTAATTTGCTTCCTTACTCAGTGTACCAACAACTCAATCATAGTGAGTTTCAACCAATCTCTACCACTTTTTTACTTGCTGATAGATCGATTAAGGTTCCATAAGGAATAATTGAAGATGTACTATTCTGAGTTGATAAGTTCGTATACCCTATGTATTTTATTACTTTGGAAATAGAACTAATTGCTAATGAATACAAACAAATTCCTGTTATATTAGGTCGACCATTTTTAGCTACAACTAATGCTTTGATTAAATGTAGAAATTGAGCAATGATTTTATCTTTTGGAAACATGACATTGGAACTCAATATGTGCAACATGTGTAAACGACCTCACGATAAAGAAGGTGATGACAGTGAGAATGAGGAGATTGATCTCATTGAGCTAATCATTAAAGAACACGTTCAAGATGAGAAATTTATAAATTCTGTCAAAATTCGTTTTGTTGATTCTTTTGAATCAAGTAAGGAATTAGATTATGATACTGATGGTTGTCGAAGCCAGCAAAAATAAATACATACTCTAAATAAATTGTGTATAGTGATTGAGTAGGGTCGTGTCCACATAGATTGGTAATTATTTAAATCCTTTCAAAAAAATAAAATGTAAAATGGGGGGATTGTTGACAATAATAAAAATCAAATTAAAATAACAAAAATGCAAATTAAAATTGTAATTCAAATTAGGAAAAGCTCCATTGAAGAATTAACTCACTGATTCGACTACCGATCATCGATCAAATATAAATCATTACTACTTATGAATATCTACATTTCATCGGCACTCTAATATAATCTCTCCTTAACTATGACAATCACGACCATTTGGTTATTTCCTAATCATAGACAACCCTGAATACGATCGTAGGATTTAATCAATCGACACCGAAAAGTTCGCAGGACCCAAATCCTAATCAACAAACGCATACGATGGTTCATTTAAATTAGATTGTTTATTCTCATAACATAACGCACTGCTATGCTATTTGTCACAAACATTAAAATCTTCATACGATGAATCTTCATACGATGAATCTTCTAATTGACAATAGATTAAGTTGATAATTAAATAGTGGCCAATTATCTAATTAACAAACATAATCATGACAATAATTCAGAGAATAAACAAATACCCAAAAAGTAATAAAACAATTAAAACATAAGAAATATCTCACAATAATGATGAATCAAAGCTTTATTAACCTCCAATCAGAATAATAAGTTTAGTTCCTCATAAAGAGAAGAGAAAAATTTAGATATAGAGTTTTTCTTTTTTTCACTTGATGATCCCCTTTCTCTTTGTGTTTTTGTCCCTTTTGTATTGTAGAGTTTTTCTAAAAATAGAATACTAAAATCTAAAATATTCTCTAAATTCGGAATTACAAAAATAACCCAAAAAACTAAAACACGTTAAAATAAAAACTACAAGTTCTTACAAAGACGCTCACGCCTTTATCAATAAAGTTCATGAAATTCATAATTCCTCAATTAAAATAATCATCCTCAAATATCATCTTCTAGCTCGATTTTGCCAATCAATGTAATTGCCTACAAAATAAAACACAAATTAATCAATATTATTAAAACATCGATATTAAAGGGAATAAACAATACAAAATTAGTGCATAAATTGCACTCTAACAAATTCCCCACACCAAGATGATGCTTGTCCTCAAGCATATAACTCAAGACTAATCCAACTCTCCACCCAATTCTCATCTCACCATCCAAAATAATCTTAAGACACCTCAAGAAATTAAGTCGATCAACATTAGAGATAAGGATTTTAAGCATAGGATCCCATGGTAATATAAAGACGTTCAACCACCAAGAAAGTCTATTCAAAATTCAAGTGCAAGATTTAATAATACCTCTCATCGACTTCTCCACGACTCAAAGTGTTTAGGGTATCATTTATGCACTCAAATCAAATCAAAGAATGCTATTACCATAAGCTTGCTCGTATATCACATCTCAATCCACAAAACATGAATTAAATACAAAAATTTAAGGGTCTTAGAAAGGTTCTAATGGGGCTAAATGGGGTAAATGAAAAAGAAAGGGTTATGAAAGAATAGAAAGGGATCAAAATGAGAAGAATGAACTCATTGAATGAACCTTGCAATATCGAAAATACTTATTTCTACTCAAGCCGCCAAGAATGTAGACACTTTTTTTTTTTTCTCTTTTTTTTCTTTTTTGAAATTTTTTTTGATTTTTTTTTAATGATAAATCAAACAAAAGGAATGAACCTTGCACAATTTAATTCAAGCATAATGCTTGTTGATCTAATTGAGAAACTTTAATTCAAGATAGCAAAAGCAACAGAATATAAACAAAATATACCCAAACAATGAGTCCGAAAATCTCCTTAAGTTTAGGCTCAAAAAGAAGGAAAATGGGTAAGTAGATAGAGAAAATTAGAAGAGAATGGTTAAGGCTCAAGCAAAGATAACAAATAAAGGTTTTCGGGTAGAGAAAAAGAAGAAAAATGCGGAAATAGAGAAATGAAAAGTGGGTTGCCCTTATCATTTTAATGCATAAAACCTCGTAATGCGGCTTCAACATGCATAACAAAGCAAGTTCTAGAATAAACAAACTAAGATTGATGTTCACACAACAAAAATAATTAGAGCGAAGTGGTCGCTCATAGGCTCAAATCCTCACAAAGTTGGTAAATTTGCCATCAAATCATGTACACTTTTCAAATGAATCAACTATCAAAAGTGGTGTAAAATGAGAAAAAAGGTATGAGTGATATGTAAAAGGGAAGGTAAAAAAGATAAGAAGCGAGAAAGATGTATGTAGTGATAACAAAATGAAAGATAAAATGAGATAGAAAGAAAAATAATTGATGAGTATGATAAAATAGAAATAGATGTAAATATTTTGAGATAGATAGGAAAAGAGTAGTGAGAAAGAAAAGAACAAAAAAAAAAATTAAACTTTATATATGAAGCATACTAACTCCAAAATTATTTAAGGACGAGCAGAGTGAAAATAACATTTCCAAACATCAATATTGCAAAAATCCCTCCCCCACACCAAGAACTTACATTGTCCCTAATGTATGATCATCAAAGCTCACATAAAAAAAAATAATGCGTAAGGATAAAAGATTAATGGCAAAAAGAAAAACGTCCCTGAATTGTGAGCTTTGATCCACATAACGTCTATGGGCTTGGCGGAAATGGTAGGATAAATCCCACACTCTCGAAGTATGCGGCCAAATTCTGCTCCATCTTGTTTAGCTTGTGCTCCATTTTCTCTAATTGAATGCTCAAATGTGGTGCCGATGTAGAAGGAATAGTTGGTGGGGCAACAACTTCGTCGTCAAACTCGTCATCAGAGGTGGCGCCACTCCTAGCATAAAGCTTCTTTGGAAGTTGAGTGGGTCCTGATTCAGTAAACTGAAATCTCCCCTCCTTGAATTCGACCACACCTGTTCTTTCAAACACAGACATATCCAAAAATTCTTTTTGGCAAGCAGGATGTAAATCATTATCGTCAGGATCAAGCATACATAAATTTATAGCCAACAGAGTAATATATTGACCAAGATATAAAGTCCTATACTTTTTAAGCATACTCTGAAATTGATCTGCTAACCAAAAACCTAGATTAGGCCTTACATCATTTAACATGCACCAGATAAAATAAAACTTAGTTTTAGAGAAAACTCCCTAGTGATCTTTCTTACCTAAAAAATTATATGCTAAGAATCGATGCACACATTTCAAAACAGGATCACGTAAGAAAGAGCTCTTTGATTTACTCGGGTCATAGGCATTGTGATCTAAAGATAAATTACGTCAAATACCATAAGGCTCAAAATTTTTGCTAAAGTCACAAGTTGTCCCTAAATATGCATCACTAGAAGCATAATTATCATCAATGAATCCTAAAGCTAGGTTAAAATCTGTAATAGAGTATGAAAAATTTCGTCCCATTAACCTAAACTTTATAACATTTGGAGTGTGCAAAGTAAAATCATTCGGTATATTAAATTGAAAAGTAGCATAGAATTCCCTAATAAACTCAACATAACCCAAACAATCAACATCAATAAATTGTCGCAAACTAATTTTATCTATCAAAGCATTAAACTCATCCTTAACATTTAATTTTTCAAGAGTCGGATAATGAATATACTTAGCTGGAAGTATTTTTCGCTTGGAAATATCTTTGTACCGCTCTTTTTTTTGTTGAGTCGTGAATGTGAGGTACTCTCTGAGATTGGATTCAGCAAGCGGCAAAACACTCATGCCTTTTCCATGCTTCGATCTTTGTCTCACGGCTTGACGTGAATCTGAAACGGTGTTCCATGGGACCGTACTGGGAGCGGCAATCTTGGATTTCTTTGCGACGGGTTTCTTTTTAGATGTCGCTGACTTGGTGGTTGATGCTTTCCTCTTCGGCATTGGCACAATAATTTCACTCACGGGTTTTGTTTCAATGCAAAATTACAGCGGCTGGGATGTGCGTTGGTTGGAAACCGGATTGAAGTGCGCTGGAAAATTTATTTGCTGGATACTGAATTGAAGCGCGTTGGAAATTTGTTTGGCTGATATGGGCTGCTGCGTGTGGTTGGAATGAAGAGGCTCTGCTAGAATGCTGATTGTGCGCTCTGGTGGGCTGTGGGAGAGGCTTGCTGGGCGCAGAGATACAGCTCGCGGGTTGCTGAGAAGATGCAGCTGGAGTCGCGCGCTGTTGTCACGCGCTGGAGTCGCGAGGCTGCTGCTGAGGTCGCGCGCTACTGGACTGCTGGAGATGCGCGCGGAATTGCACGGCTGGTATAGCGCGGCACGGCTGGTGCAGCCTGGAGACGCAGACGCGTGGGCGCTGGAGACGCTAGAGTGCTGAAGTCAGGTTGCTAAAGATGCTGAAGTCGCGCGGGTGAGGCAGAAGTTGCGCGGCTGGGTGAGCTGCGGGAGACGCACGGCTGGGTCGAGAGTTGGAGCGGCTGGAGTTGGAGAAGTTGTCGCGGGTTGCTGATTGCGGGCGTTGGAGACGCGAGCTGGAGATGCGATTGTGGGCTGCTGTGTGTTGGAGTCGCGCGCTGCTGGAGAAGATGGAATCGCGCGACGCGGGCACTGGTACGGACGCAAGAGAGACCCGCGCTGAAGTCGCGAGACCCTGGTGCAGCGTGCTGGTGCTGGTGAGACTGGTGAGAGACGCACGCGGCTAGGAAGAAGCACTGCGCGCGGTGGCTGGAGTGAAGGTTGCGGCTGCTGGAGAAGATGAAGAGAAAAGTATTGTTAGGGATTGGTGAACAGTGTAAACGAATTGGTTTTGTTTTGTTTTTTAAATCAAATAAAAAATAAAAATATATAGATATATATATACACAAAAAAAACTCTTTTTTTTTTTTAATTTCTTTCCCCTTTTTTTTATTTTTTTATTTTTATTTTTATTTTTTTATTATTTTTTTTAAGAAGAATAAAAATAAAAACTAAACTCTTCTTTTTTAATTTTTAATTTTTTTTTTATAAAATATAAACTAAAAGAGATTTGAGACACCCAACAAATTTCAGAAGTACTTTTTTTTTTATAAGCATGCGGGCACGCCTTAAAACCATTTCACTTTTAAAATTACAGAAGTACTTCTTAATTAAAGTGTATGCACGCTTTAAAACCATTTTACTTTAAAATTATAGAAGTACTTCTTAGTTAAAGCGTGGGCACGCCTTACCAAAAATTTATTTCTGGCCAAAATAAGTAAAAATATAATTTAAACAATCCGAATCAAAATTAAAAATAAAAGTTATAACATAAAATCAAAATAAATAAATTCTTTGGGTTGCCTCCCAAAAAGCGCATTTGTTTTATGTTTTTGGTAACGTTAAATGCGTCGATCTCCATAAATAGATTCTAAATACTTCCTCCACAATATTCACCGAAAAACCTTCATAAAAAGGTTTTAAGCGGTGACCATTAACCTTGAAAACTTTATCAGAGGTCGAACTCCAAATCTCAACTGCACCATGAGAAAAAATATTAGTAATAATAAAGGGTCCAATCCAGCGAGAACGTAATTTGCCAGGAAAAAGTTTAAGCTTAGAATGAAAAAGAAGAACTTTTTGACCAATAGCGAACTCTTTTCTCAAAATCATTCTGTCATGAAATGTCTTCGTCTTTTCCTTGTAGAATTGCGAACTCTTATAAGATTCATTTCTAATTTCCTCCAACTCTTGCAGCCGTAACTTCCTCTGCTTTCCCGCTTCATCCATTCACATATTGCATTGCTTGACCGCCCAGTATTCTCTGTGCTCTAGCTCTACAGGTAAATGACAAGGCTTACCAGATACTAAACGATAAGGAGACATACCTATCGGAGTTTTGTACGCGGTGCGATACGCCCACAATGCATCATCTAATCGTAAGCTCCAATCCTTTCGATTTGGACTAACCGTCTTTTCAAGAATAGACTTGATTTCTCTATTTGATATCTCAGCCTGTCTGCTTGTCTGTGGATGATAGGCGGTAGATACTCGGTGGGTAACATGATATCTCTTGAACAAAGCCTCCACCACTCGATTACAGAAATGAGTGTCTCTATCACTTATCACCGCTCTCGGTACACCAAACCTTTTGATGACTTGGTCAGAGCAATGTTTCCATAAGTAAGGGTCATACTAAACATAGTACTTGGGATGACTCGGCAACGGTTTAAGCCCTATTTTCGATGCCTGCAAAATAGATGGAAGAAGTTTTACATGAGATGAAGGTAATTCAATATAAGACATATGATGAGTTAAATTTCTCAAAGAATTTAATTCATAAATTAGCTCTTGCAATACAGAATTTAAAATAAACTCATTTTTATCCTTTTGCCCAAACTATTATTTAAAGCATTCGATAAATCTTGACATCTAAATAAAGACTTAACTTGCTTTATAGAATTGATAACATCCAGAAAATATCAGAATGTTCTCCAGGATATTTATGGCATCGTTCGTATTGAACTACATAAACACCATTGAATTCTATGGTGAGAATCACTTTATGTCGTCCGATTTAGTTACGATCTTGAAAAGGTCTTCTAGCAATTAGGGACGAATTAAAGAGTTATCTTCTTAGTATCAATACATAAAAATCGGAGAAAAACTAACTCGTTAACTTGTACTAAGACATCTTACAATCGGGATGTCATTAGACTGTCGTAGGTTGAATTATCACGCCAGTTTCTTTTAATGGACCAACATTCAAAGATGAATAAATAGAACGAGGCATGACATTAATAGAAGCTCCTAGATCTAACATAGCCTTCTCAACTCCAACATTGCCAATTTTACAAGGGATAGTGAACATACCTGGATCCTTGCACTTAGGAGGTAATTTCTTTTGGAGAATTGCTGAAACATTCTCCCCTATGTGAACTCTTTCATCTCCTCTTAATTTTCTCTTAGAGGTGCACAATTCCTTAAGAAATTTAGCATATCGAGGTATTTGTTTGATAGCATCTAATAAAGGAATATTTACCTCAACCTTGCGAAATGTTTCAAGGATGTCTTTCTCTTATTCCTCCTTTTTGGATTTTTCAAACCGGCTTGGAAAAGGAGGAGGTATCACTACAGGTAGGGGTTTAGCTTTGGTGGGTTGTGCATCTTGAGATTTAGGCATCAATTAAATCATACCAGCTCATCTTACGTCTTTATCAACTTTTCTTTACTAGGCTCTTTTGCAACTCTTTCCCCTTACAGGGTGATAGCACTAGCGTTTTGCTTTGGATTCACCTCGGATTGTGAAGCAATCTCCACGATACTTGAGACTCCGGTGGCGGCTCCTTTGTAGTCGATTGACTCGTTGGTTCTCAGTTACTGAATCTTATTGTGGTTGCCTGAAATTGTTGAGTGTTAGTCATGAGTGATTTAACAATTTCTTGAGATATACGACTTGGAGTTTGATTGTGGAGAGGCTGGTTGTCTTGGCGGGTATTATTGTGGGAATCACGATGGCTTTAACTCCATGGCGAAGTTAGGATGATCCTCATCCGGATTGTATATGCATGTGCATAAGGATCATACCTCCTCAAGGCATGCACAATCCTCAGCTGCCTTGGCTTGTTCAGCGGGTTCTTCTTGAAGTGTAGGACACATATCGGTTGAATGACCCGTATTGGAACAAATCCACAAGTCTTTACATTGCATTACTGACAAACTTTTCCAGCGAGTAAGTTTATCTAAACGTTGATCAATAGAAGAAATATTTACCTCATTCGGCTTTCCTTGAAATGGGGTATTATGCTGTTATGGCTGCGCATTGGCGGCCGTATTTGAATCAACTCCGCTTGAGTAGAGGTCTTGTTCACGACACTCCTCATGCTCATCATCGTACTCACATATCCATCATGATAATTCGTAAAAATTGAATAAGAAGATGATCGAGAATTTGATCTTGAGGCGGTGGCACTGATTGTTTGAATCGCTCCCAATCTTCATCTAGTCTCTCGGGAAGTTATGCGATCCATGATGTCTTTTACGATGTTGGCGACCCTTGATGCGGAAAGTACTTCTCGAGGCCTTAACCGTTCCACGTTGTAATAGATCCGGTGAGCCAAGTAGTATAACGGTCTTTAGCTAACCATCGTAAAGAAAAGGAAAACCGCATCTTAATGCTCTTGATCCAGCCTTGTGGCCTCATTACTTGAACACACGCATGAAATTCCTTGGATGTTTATGAGGATCTTCACGAGACCATGAAACTTGGGTAATAAATGAATAAGACCAGTTTTAATTTGAAATTTACCTCTGAAAGTACATGTGAATGCGAGTAGTTCTTTGATTCAAGTCTGGTTCGGTAACTCTCTAGAGTTCTTTCTACAGTGCAGCTCTATCCGTCACTTATTCTTACGATTTTAGATGATTGACCCAAATCGAGCCGTATCTGTTCCGAAAGCAAAACAGCGAGGATTGTTGCTTGGCTCTCTTTGTCTGCTTTATCTCGGTGGTGATTTGTCTTACCGATTTCGAGGATCGAACAAAAGTGTACTGTCTGAGAAGAATGAATCATACACTAAGTAAAATGTAAAAGGATTAAATAAATGACGATCCCGACAGCGGCGTAAAATTTGATGGTTGTCGAAGTCAGCAAAAATAAATACTTACTCTAAATAAATTGTGTATAGTGATTGAGCAGGGTCGTGTCCACAGAGATTGGTAATTATTTAAATAAAAAAAAATGCAAAATGGTGGGATTGTTGACAATAATAAAAATCAAATTAAAATAACAAAAATACAATTAAAATTGTAATTCAAATTAAGAAAAGCTCTGGTTGAACGAATTAACTTAACTTGATTCGACTACTGATCATTGATCTAAATATAAATCATTACTACTTATGAATAGACTGGTTATAGCTACTAAGACCCTCAATAGCCAATCTCTCATGATCGATAGCAAAGTACGACCATTGGTTATTTCACTGAATTAATAGACAACCTAGATACGATCGTAGGATTTAATCGATTAATGACTGAAAAGCGGAGAGACCCAAATCTTAATCAACAAGCAGCATCGATGGTTCGTTTAAATTAGATTGTTTATTCTCATAACATAACGCCTTCTTTATCTTATGTTATCCTGAACATTAAAATCTTACATCGATAAATCTTACAATTGACAATGGATTAAGTTGATAATTAAATAGTGGCCAATTATTAACAAATATAATCATGACAATAATTGAGAGAATAAACAAATACCCAAAAAGCAATAAAACAATTAAAACATAGAAAAAATCTCATAGTAATGATGAATCAGCTTTATTAACCTCGACGAATAATAAGTTTAGTTCCTCGTATAGAGAAAAAATTTAGATCTGAGGTTTCTTTCTTGATGATCACTTCTCTTTGTGTTTTTGTCCCTTTTGTATTGTAGAGTTTTTCTAAAAATAGAATACTAAAATCTAAAATATTCTCTAAATTCAGAATTACAAAAATAACCCAAAAAGCTAAAACACGTTAAAATAAAAACTGCAAGTTATTCGTTGACACCACGCGCCCATGCCTTATCAATAAAGTTCTTATGAAATTCATAATTCCTCCATGAAAATAATCATCCTCAAACATCATCTTCCAGCTCAATTTTAGCACCAATCAATAGAATTGCACCTACAAAATAAAACACAAATAAATCACTATTATTAAGTGCAAAACATTGATATTAAAGGGAGTAAACAATACAAAATTAGTGCATAAATTGCACTCTAACAGATACTGCTAACATATGCCGTACACTTAATTCTATGCCGGTACCTACAGGTGATGATGACCAATCAAAGTTTAAAGATACGACACAACATGAAGAGCCAAATGAAGAGGAAGCACCAGAGTTTGAATTAAAGTCCTTACCAGAAGAATTAAAGTATGCTTATCTTGGAGAACAACAGACATATCCGATGGTAAAGTTTTTTGTAACTCATGCATGATCAAAAAGGTAAGTTGCTAGCTGTACCAAAAAGGCATAAAAATGCATTTGGTTGGACCTTAAAAGATATAAAAGGCATTAATCTTTTAATTTGTACACATCAAATACACTTAGAGGAAAATGCCCAAACAACCCGTCAACCACCAAGAAGACTAAATCCTCATATGAAAGAAGTGGTAAAGAATGAGATCCTTAAACTACTAGATGTAGGACTTATTTATTCTATCTCTAATAGTAAATATGTAAGTCCAATACAAATAGTACTAAAGAAATCTGGAATAACTGTTGTAAAAAATGAAAAAGGTGAACCAATGCCAACACGAATTCCATTTAGTAGGCGCATGTGCATTGATTATAAAAAATTAAATGATGCTACTAAAAAAGACCATTTTCTTCTTCCATCTCTGGAACAAATTCTCGAGAAAGCAGCTGGACACCCTTATTACTGCTTTCTTGATGGATACTCTGGTTATTATCAAATTCTTATACCTTTAGAAGACTAGGAAAAGACCATATTTACATGCTCATTTGACACATTTGCATTTGGGAGAATGCGTTTTGGACTTTGTAATACTCCTGCAACATTTCAAAAATGCTAAACATTTTTAGTGACATGGTTGAAAATTGTCTAAAGGTCTTTATAGATGATTTAACTGTATTTGGTAATTCTTTTGATATATGTTTTGGTAATATAGAAAGAGTTTTGGAAATGTGCAAAGAAAAAGAACTAGCTTTAAATTGAGAAAAATGCCATTTCATGACCACTTTTAGAATTGTTTTGGGCCATGTTGTGTCTTCAAAAGGAATTGAATTTGACAAAGTCAAAGTTGAAGTCATTTCAAAATTACCCTCATCAAAGACAATTAGAGAAGTTCGTTCTTTTTTCGGACATGCAGGATTTTATAGAAGATTTATGAAAGACTTTAGTGCCATATCTAGATTACTTTGTAACCTCCTAATGAAAGACACACAATTTGAATAGACTAAAGATTGTCAACAAGCTTTTGAAAAGATAATTAATCTTTTAACATTAGCTCTGATAATGCAACCCCTGATTGGTCTTTACCTTTTAAGCTAATGTGTGATGCTAGTGATTATTGATTTTTTTGAGATGTCGGTGGAGGCACCGGCCGGTGTAGGAGGCAGCAGCCATGAGAGAAGCAAGTAAAGTTTGAGATCCAGTGTCCACGAACAAAAGAGAGATGAGAGATGAGAACGAATTTGACGGTGCCAAAGTTTTTTGTTGGTTTTGACGATGATCGATGATGAATTGACAATAATTGAAATTGATGTTGAGGATGATTTCAATTGTTACTACTGTTGATGATGAATTGACGATGGTGGATGATGAATAATTGAATAGGAAGAGGAAAATAGAGGTGGCCGTTGGAGTGGGGTTTTAGGTTTTTTTCCCCTTTTTTTTAACCTTTTGCTTTTATATTTATATTTAATAATAAAAATTAATTAACTAATAAATTATAAACTATACTCCGGGTCTGGATTCGAAAATTCGGGTTCAACTAAACCCGCAACCGAACCTGTATATATCCGAGTTTGGAAAAATACTGTTGGATTTCGCGTTTTTCATGCATCTGGGCCGGGTTTAACCCATACCGGATCGTCTAGGTTTGTTCGAGTCTAGAAAAATTTGCCATCTCTAGTCTTGGAGATTGCTTTAGTCTATATAAGGACTTCTTTAAATGACAAACATGATTAGCCTTTTTTGGATTGTGCCATTACAATCATTTCATCCAATTCACCATTAAGAAAAGTAATCTTTACATTCGTCTGCTCCAGATGCATGTCATTTACTACAATAAGTGCTAATAAGATCTTCAAGGAGGATTGTCTCGCCATTAGGGAAAAAACTTTATTAAAATCAACGTCCTCCTTTTAGTGAAGCCTTTGGAAACCAACCTGGCCTTAAATCTTTGTGGTGTAGCCCCTGATATTCCCTGCTTAATCTTGTAAATCCATTTGCAGCCAACCACCTTCTTCTTTGCCGGTCTTGGTATCAGATCCCAGGTATGGTTCTTAATCAATGATTGCATTTCCTCATCCATAATTGCCATCCATTTCTCCGAGTCTTTGCTACTGATAGCTTCAGAGTAAGTTTTTGGTTCATCACTTGTAATGCATTATGCTGCTATTAATACAAATGCAATCAAATCTGCATATGCATATTTCTTAGGTAGTTTTATTTATCTTCTTTTTTTATCTCTTACAAATTGATAATCTCTAACATCATTATCACCTTTTAATTCTTCTTCTAGTTCAGGAACATCCCTATCACATACATGCTTAAGCCCTGCTCTTGGTTCACATTTTATGTCTGAACATGGCAACTCCACCTCAGAAAAGACCTTCTAATAATTTCTTCTAGGTTTTACAACAGCTTATTTTACTGAGATTGAATTTTAGAACATTCTAGACTCATTAAACATAACATCTCTACTAATTGTGGCTCTTGATGGCTTCAAATCAATGCATCCGAGCTTATAACCCTTCCTTCTAGTGGGATAACCAAGAAACATACACTTTAAGGATATAGGCTCTAGCTTCTTTTGTTTAACATGTGCGTATGCTGGACAACCAAAAACTCTTATATGCAAATAATCTATTGGATTATTAGGCGTGAGCTGATAAGAAGTCTTGAAAGTAATTGCAGAAAAGGGACTCTTATTTACTACGTAACAAGCAGTAGATAAAGCTTCCGTCCACAGGTTCATAGATAACTTTAAACGAATGAGCATACACCTTATTTTATTAATTAGTGTCCTATTTTTCCATTCAGCTAATCTATTTTATTGTGGAATTTTTCTTACTATCTTGTGTCTAATAATACCATATTCAGTGGAGAAATCGTCAAATTTCATGTTACAAAACTCTAAACCATTGTCGGTTTTCAACCTTCTAACCTTCTTGTTTAACTGTGTTTCAAACAGTGTTTTCTATGCTTTAAGCTATTTAAACACATTTTCTTTACTCTTCAACACAAACACCTAAACTATCCTAGAAAAATCATCAATGAGAAATATGAAATAACTAGCTCTACATAAAGAAACAATCTGTGCTAGCCCCCAGAGATTAGCATTGATATAATCTAGAGTTCCTTTTGATATATAAGTATCAGTATTGAATTTGACTCTTGGAGACTTGCGTAGGCCGTATTCTTCACAAAAACTAAAAGCCTCTATCTTATCCTGACTTAAAATCCCCTATTTTGATAGTTCTCTCAAGCCCCTTTTACTCATATGGCCCAACTTCAGATGCCACAACATTATCTTATTTACATTTTGGTTTTAACTTCTCCATAACTGTTAACCCTTAAAGGACATACAGGTCATTGCTCGTATTTTCCTTCATTAACACCATTGACCCTTTCATTACTTTTAAAGTACCTGATTCAAGCCTAAGTAAACACCCTATTTTATCAAGCATGCCTGAAGAATTAAGATTCCTTTTTAATTCAGGCACATGTTTTGCATCTTTAAACTCCCTAACCATGCCATTAAAAATTTTCAGTCTAATTGTGCCTCTACTAATTACCTTACAGGAAACATCGTTCCCATTACAACTATTCCATCATCATAGGCTTCATAGTTTATAAAAATATTTTTGTTAGGGCACATATAAAAGGAACAACCAGAATCGAACACCTAATTGCCTTTGGTCTGGCCATTAGTGGCAATAAGAACTCTAACAGAGTCATAACCATTAGAATTTTATATTTTTGATATAACAACATCTCCACTCTTCTCTCTCGTGTCTTTATATTTTATTTTCCTTTTATGACACTCCTTCTTGGAATGGCCTTCCTTATGGCATTAGAAGCATTTCAAGTTTTTTGGCTTGGATTTAGATCTCTTCTTTATTTCCTTGTTATTTTCTATCTTTTTTGTTCTTCCCCTTGTAGTTAAACTATCTCTCTCCTTAGCTTCTCTCTTTATTATAGTCTTGGAACTCAGAGTTTCCTTAACATCTACCATACAAAGGGTTTGTCTCTTATTCATCAATGTATCTACAAGATTTTTATAGGAACTTGGCAATGAGCAGAGTATAATCATGGCTTTATCCTCATCATCAATTTTTACATTAATGTCTTTAAGATCCAAGATGATCTTGTTAAAAGCACCAATGATTAATGATCCTTCTTCCATTTGCAAGGTATACAACTTCTTTTTTTATGGCTAACCTTTTAGCCATTGATTTCTTTGTATATAAGTCTCTTCAAGCTTTTTCCATAACCTTGCAGTTGTCTTTTCACCACCAACCTCTCTGAGTACACCATCCCCAAGGCTTAGAATTATAGCATTGTGTGCTCTATCCAACACATTATATAATTCTTCATTAGTCACCTTTTTGGCTTTTTGAATGATGATGCTTCATCAAGTCCCAATAAGGCCTTTATCTTGAGCCTCTACAGATAAAAATCATTTTCCTTGTAAATTTCTCCACTTTAAACTTAGTTGATGCCATTACAGAAATCAAGAACCTAGAGACAGGCTCTGATACCAATTTGTTGAAACCAAATCAATTAACAAAATCAATTTAGAATCCTCAAGAATCAGTCTAAAAAGCTTGATCTCTGATTGTATTTGTTACTAAATAGAACTTAAAGTGAGTTGGCTTGGTAACTGAAATCAATTAAGATAGAATCAGAACAAAAATAGATTAAATACACACTACATAAAGGTTTATAGTGGTTCAACCATTTTCTTGCCTATATCCATTGTGAAAAAAGAGAAGCAAACTTTCGCTAATTTCAGAGTTTACAAGATATAATGATGAAGAGTATGTTTAACTGAATGAATCTCTCTCGGTAACAAATCATAACACTTTTTATATAGCAGTAGAACCATCTAGAAAGACCCCCAAAAGACTAGCTCATGTTTCTGGATTCTTCAGCTAAGGAAACCCAGCTGTATCCCGCGCAAATAATAGAATTAACGGTCTCTTAAACTGTGTAAAGAAACTTGTCAAGTGCTCATATAATATGTTTAGTGAAACATGTGATGTTTCATGTGTATAACTAATTCATCTAGCCAACAAAATGTTTCTGTCATATAGCCTCTCTAAACTACTATGGCTGACATGTCGTCACTCTCTCACATAAGCATCTGACATGGCAGAAATACTCCTATATCCCGATTTGAGCTTCACCTCTTCAACAATTACGTTAACTACAAGCCATTTGTTGAAAAGAGAAACAAAAATTTTGAACAAAGCCTTTGTTTCTTTTTGTTTGAGAGAGATAAAAAAGGCAAATTGAGAAGGAATTAAAAGAGATGTGTCATTTTGGATTTGTCACTCACTTTACCTTAATTGTGTGGTTGTGTCGAGGGCGAAGCAAATCGAGAACGACTAAGCTACAGTGTCAGCACACTAGAACAGAAGTGACAACAGCGACAATGTGGGCGTGGGTGCTCGTTAGCGGCAGCAACAACTACAGCATAGGTGTGGGTGTGTGAGAGCAAATTTGTTATTCACTCTCTCTTTCCCCATAAAGAAGTCAAGAAAGAAAAGGGGAATTATGGATTGCTTGTATTTTTTTTTGTCTTATAAGCTTGAGCCTGATCTGATAACAAAAATAAAAAGGCTCGACTTGAAAGAAAGCCTAAACATTTAAATTTCGGGTTAGGGTCGGGTTGGGCCTTTTTCCAAGCCTGGATTCCATAATTTTTAAAATTTTCTTAAAAATTTAAGTAATTTAAATTTAAAAAATGGACATAACCTTCCTTATATATTAAAATTTGATATAAACATCAAAATTACTTAAGGTCTCAACCATATAATTATATAAATAATAAAATAAAGATAATTCAAAATTGTCACTTATAGAATTATACAAATAAAATCACATTTTTTTATTTTTCATTTTGAATTTCGGATGGAGTTGGGTCAGGTTGGCTAGGGCCCTAACCCTCTATTTTAATCGGACCCTCATATTTAGGCCCGAGTCTGACCTAAAATCCTTAAATTTAATTATGGTCAATCAGGTTAAAATTCGAGTCGGGCCTTTTTGCCATGAATACTTATACACACACACACACACACACACTCTCTCTCTCTCTCTCTCTCACACACACATGCACAAAATATTATTACTATAATGTCCGATTAGTACTTATTTTTTTCATGTTTAATATAAGCGGTTGGATCAAAGTAAATCAATCTAATGCTATTAAAGTTTTCATGTACTAAACTTGTAAAATACAATAAAATATAATATTATTTTAGTACAGTAAAAGAATCCTAGTAATATCTAATTGTTTGCCAATTAAATTCTCTCTCTAAAAAACTCATGAACTATAAACCTATTTAAATAACTCACTCCATGTAAAGTCTTGTCAAAGGCATAGCACTAACTATCACCAACTTTTAATTTTTAACTTTGATCATTACTATTGGTGTGATGTCATAATTACAGGTGTGGTAAATTCCATATATATGTATATATATATAATTTTATTCATGAATATAATCAAATGCTTTTTCTTTTATTGTTTGTTTCTTGATTTTTCTTTTAAATTATATATTTTATTTCTATTTCATTGATCAATTCTTGCAAAATATTCTGCATCTCTCTAATTAAATTCTTTGATTTTCTCAATTAATTAACAATCCTCTTTTTAAAAGGAAAAAAAAAACAACCATCATTCACTTGAAACTAACTCTCTAAGTCACATTTGAAATACAATAAGAAGACATTGAACTGTAAAATAAAAAAATTAAATAAGAGACAAATGGAAAAATAAGTAAATTAATTGAAGAATATTTAACAGACTCATTAATTCTAGTAAAATTGAATTAGGGGATACAACAATTCTTATTTGCCATAACATTTTAGCTAAGCCCATGGTGAGAATCGTAACCAAGATGCCTCGAACAAATCCAAAGTAACCCAAATCTTGTTTGTCAATCATATGTAATAAGCTACATATGAACAAACAATTAGTTAGATTTTTACTTCATATTAACAAATGTCAATACAGTAAAATATGTTTAGGCCATGTTCGAGATTGAGGTTTAAATTGTAGTACTAAAGTGTTTAGTAAACACTGGCTATTATATCTTAGAAATTAGGTTGATTTGATTTTACACTTATATGATAAAAAAATTTATAATCTCTTTACTAATTTTGTCAACATCATTATTTAAAAATTATTTTTACTAAATACTATTAATTTTTATTTTACACTTACAACTTTTTTTCTTCAACAACTATAATTTAAAAATTACAGAACCTCAATACCAAACAGCACCTTATAATTATGTCAAAGACCATATACTTGTAGAGAAAAAACTTTCATCAAAACCATCTATGACTGCATCATCCAATAAAAAAGACCTACATGAAGTAAAATGGAGAAAAATTATTATATAAAAGATGTTGTCTAATAATTATATATCAAGTTAAACATACGTATCGATTGTTGAGTATTGGACAATTTCTTTTTCTGTGATTGTCTGATTTTTCTGCATCCTTGACAACGCCTGTTTTTATCTCTATCTAAGATTTTGCAGTTTTACCTTTTTTTTGTTTTTCTCTTTTTCCATACCATTATGCTTTAATAAAAATTGTTCAGCACACTTGTTTTTCTCCACAGCTTTTTCATTATGACTTACAACTAGCTTAATCTTCTAAAGTCAATTTTCAAAATCATCCATCAATATCTTACTTACCTCCTGATTAATAATATCCTTCTCAATAACATTTGAAGCAAGTTGAAATAATGTTATAAGTCTTATGAGAAATGAATTCTGGAAACAATCTTCTATTTCTAAACCATGATCACTAATGACCTTATGTCATCTTGCAGATTTTGTCCATCTCTTCATTATGATTGATCCGGCAAATATGTAAAGTGCTTTTTGTAAATTAAATAGAAGAATAAAAAAGAAGAGCAATTTGTGAAAGAATTGATCATGTGTGTTGTGTATTACATTATTTTTGCAAGTATGTGTTTATAGTACATACCTAATAAAAGGAAGAATATACGACTTATGCGTCTAATATAGTAATTTCATCAACGACGTGATATGCCAAATCTAAATGCACAAGTTGTGCCTTTGGCAGGTCTAAGACACAAGCTTATAATATTGACAATAATCTTGGCTGATTCAATTTCAATAACATTGCCAATAATCTTAACTGAGTCAATTCCAATACCCCCCCATAAGCTGGAGCACGAATGTTATGAATGCCTAATGTTGAGTGTTAGAAAGTGCATATTTATAAAGAAGAAATATTTATAAAGTGCATATTTTAAGTCTCACTAATTTTCTTTCAAGCTTGGGTTGAATGTGAAGTCTCAACATGTTCCTTGGGCTTAATTTGGTAAATTTATTTTCTCTTCCCCTCTAATATTTGTGGATGTTTTGACTATTCGTCGATAAATAGTAATAATCTTGTCTAGATACCGCCCTGGTTAAACTGGCACCCTAGTACAAGGTTATTATTATTTGACACGATAAGCCCTTAGCACCATATTTATTTGAGCGTGATTCATGAGGTGTGGAAACCCCCTTCATGGTTTAATTGGTATTAATAAGAAATATTTGGCCCATGGAGCATGTTGATGCAGATCCAGATACCCAAGTGTTTTATTTCAATAGATCTCGTTTCAATTTATTCATGCCATTTTAATTTAAATTCTAGCATAGTTTAAATTACCTTCACCACAAATCCAACTACCCACTTACAAAATTAATTCTACACATAATTAAAATCTACCTCCTCGTGGAATCGACACTCGTCAACATTAATCTATTTTACAATAGATTTGTGCGCTTGCGAGTTCAATAAAATTTGCACAATAAGTTTTTGGCGCCGTTGCCGGGGAGGTAAGTATTTTAATTCATAGAATTAATTTTTTTTTAGTTGTTTTCTTATAATTTTTTTTCTCAATTAAAAAAAAAAGGAAAAAAAAAGGTGAATATGTATTTTAAGGTTAGAATTTTTTTTTCTTCTCTAAATTTGTGTAATTTAATTTTCATATTATTTTTTTTAATTTTTTTTGTCTTGTTATCTTTCTTTGTAATTTATTTTAATTTTAGTTAATATTTGTTTCATGTAATTTCTTTTTCTTATACCAATTGAGTGTGTTTTCATAGTAAGATTGTAACAGTGTGATAAGGTTAGTATCGTAATTTCTCTCTCTGCTTTATTTTTATTAGTTTTGTTCGTATTTTTTGTGTTTTCATTTATTTTGTTCTTTGCATGCATGGTCGAATGTCATTATCACCTAACCTTGAGCCTTTAGATCTTGAATTGGAAAAAACACTCCGCACACACAAACAAATTGCATTTAAAAATAAACTTAAAATGGATTTGCAAAATCAACAACCAGAGCCACAAGAGAGGCCATTTAAGGGCTATTTCAGTCCCTTAGAAAATTTGAGCACATCATGCATCAGATACCTAAATGTAGCTGTTAGGAGTTTTGAATTAAAACCTAGTGTGCTAAATTGTCTCCTAACATTCTATGGCCTAGAAAATGAGGACCCATATAATCATTTAAATGATTTTCATGCTATTTGTCAAACTTTTAGATATGAGAATTTTTTAGATGATGATATTCAACTTAGATTATTCCTATTTTCTTTAAAGGATAGAGCTCGTTCATGGCTTAATACATTGCCTGCTAACAGCATTTCATCATGGGAACAAATGGTAACAAAATTTTTGAATAAATATTTTCCAGTTCATAAAACCAATGCTATTCGTAGAGAAATTTCAGAGTTTACTCAGAGAGACGACGAGTAGTTTTTCGAGTCATGGGAGCGATTCAATGGGCTACTCTTGAAGTGTCCATATCATGGGTACGAGAAATGACACCAATGCCAATACGTTTTGGAGGGATTATTGCCACATGTACAAGAATGGCTAATGACGACCAGTGGAGGTGAGCTAATGTCAAAACGTGCATAAGAGATTTGAGATTTCTTCCAGCGACAGTCGGATAATTCCCAACAACGGAGTCGATCACTCAGAAATAGTAGGAGAATTAAGGGAGTAAACGAGGTTCACATTGGCTAGTCAAGTTCGGGAATTAAAGAAGTTAAAGAGATGATCGAAGGTCTTTCTCGACAAATAGCATCATTGACGACTGCTAAAACAACAGAGCCACATGATCATGACTCATATTCAGATCAAGCCAATGCCATAGGTGTCATGAGAAAGCCATCCAACTACAACCCTTACTCCAACACATACAATCCTGGATGGAGAGACCACCCCAATTTTTCATAGTCTCAAGGATTCCCACAAAATGGACCAACAGCTCCACCTCCACCAGTCCAACCAATTCCTCAAATTCCTCAAGCCTCCCAGCCACCATTTAGACCATACAATCAAAACTCAAACCACTCTTAACCCACACCATGGGAGGATACGTTCCAGAATCTGAAGAATCTCACCAACTCCAGAATTGAGCAACAGAACTGCACCATTGATGAAATGCGAAATGAGATGAGAGCAGGCTTCAACTTAGAAGCCCAGTTGTTTTAAACCTCGAGAAAATGGTGGGACAACTTGCTTCTTCAGTTCAAACTTTGGCAATGACTGTTGAGAAAGGTAAATTTTCAAGTCAACCAGTGCCTAATCCCAATGCAGTGCATGAAGCAAGTACCAGTTCACCACAACAACATGGAGAGGTCAAAGCCATCATGGCCTTACTAAAAGAAAAAAATGTCGACAACAAAGTGGAGATGCCAGTGACAAAATCAACTCAGATTGTACCTGTAAATGTAACACCCCAAATCTAACACGTGTAGAGCACGTGAAAGAAAGAGGTTACTCACGAATCGTAATCTCTACTCATAAATACCAAACTGATATACCTCAAATTCTTATAAGAATAATCCACTAGTTCATGCATCCAACACTAGAAAAATCTCTCCAGAAATATAAAATAAAAACAAAAAAGTCTCAAAACCCAAATTACAACTTTATGATCGAAATAAACTAAAAAGAAACATGAGTCTATTCTTCTTCTTATTCGAATAGAAAACAGAAACAAAAATCTCTAACTTCGACGCTAGGCACACCTCTCAAGGGAACTTAATCTACAAAAAGTAATGACGAGGGGTGAGCCGTCAACTCGGTAAGTAAAACCATTCCTAACACACTAGGCCTATCGATACCCAAAATATATTGCAAGCCTTCTTTGAGCAAAACATATTTCATAAATCCATAAGTTTCATAAAAACTATATTCCATGATGAAGTAACGTATTTCAATTAGATAACGTAAATCCATAAGAATTCAGAATGTTAAAAACATAGTTACTTATTAAGACAAATCATATTCACATGTACAGAAAATGAAAAGTTAGCTCATGTCACATAGTGTCACCTATAGTCCCGGTGACCCGGCCCAGACAGAATCAGAATCAGAATATTGTGTACACATTCAGAACTTATACCCAGTACTGGTCCAGACAGACATATCCTATATTACGATCAGAATCAGAATCAGAATAACTATGGACAATGAGCCAAAACATTAAAAATTCCATACAATCATCAATAACTGAAATCTCACATGAGTACAAAACATTCGTATCAGATTCAAAAAAGTCCATAAAAATAATTTAGGCTTGCAAACTACTTTACAGATAAATCATAAAAGGTAGTCATGTCATTAAATATTTTACATATTGAAAAACATTTATAAAAGATTTTGTTAAAAGAATTCAGGTTTGAAAACATTTTCATAAACGGAATTTGGTATGAAAATCCTTTAATCGTAAAGGTAGTATAAAAACTAAAATCTATTCATCTTCTAAGTAGTATAAAAATATTTATACTTATAATAATAATATCAAAATACTTATACATATCATGTATCCTAGGAATGAAGTTACTTACCTCGATATGAGAATCTTGAACTACATACCTCTAAGTCCCTAAGAGTTCTCAACACCTTAACAAATACAAAACATAACTATTAATAACTCACTCTAAAAATCTGCCTTTCTAATTCATTCCTATACAAGTCTGATCTCAGAATTTTAACTCTTAATCTAAACCTCAAAATGACATAATATTCTACAAAACTATTCTTGACATCCATGGATACCTCATATAAAATTTTGAAGAGGATCTGAGATCAAAAGCATTTTTAAAACTATTTATTTCTCAACAATTTCAAAACTGTTTTCTCATAACCTTAACCGAACAGAACTGTTTCTGAGAATTTTATAAAATGCAATGCTTATCCGAAAATTATGAAATTAAAACTGGAGATACTATACATATATCGTAACATCCACAAAAAATTGCATAATTTTCCGAGTTCATTGGATAGTGAAAATAATTCTGTAAACCCGATCGTACTGCTGGAATCGCAGTTTTCCAGTGCAGTGGTTTCTAATTCGAAAATACATATTAAATTGAAAATGAAATCAAATTTGATTAAATAAAATTTATTAAGGAGGCTCTATATGTCTATTTTCCAGAATATGAATTTCTAATAAAAATTCGTTCACAAAACATCAGTTTAAAAATCAAGATATCATGCTGTCCAGAATCATCCTATATTATGCCAAACTCCTAATTAATCAAAACCTTAAATAAAACCTAAACACATCATATATCATGCATCAAGATCTATAAAAACAAATCTAAAATCATGCCAAATATAAACCCTAAATAGAATGATTTACAAGAAATTCTTGAAGGGAATAAGGAGGGTATACATACCGTTTGCTTTGATTGAATCCTAGGATTTGAGTGAAGAAAAATTATGAACAATTGATAAGAGAGCAAACAAGAATATCATAAGTTTTTAGGGTTATGAAAAAGGGAGATAAAGATGAATTTATAGGGAATCGAATCTTGGAAAAATAACCTTTTATTCCAAAACTATCTTCTAAATAACCCTTATTAATAACTTAATACCCTTTTCTAATAAGGGTTAAAAAGGCCTCCATAATTCCTAGTGAAAGCCCAAATTCCATAAGGAATATTTTTTTTTTGGGCGTTACAATTCTCCCCTCCTTAAAAAAAATTTCGTCCTCGAAATTAATCAAGAATTCTTGTTCAACTCATAAGCAATTCAGTCTCACATGGTACATTTCAAATCACCTCTAATAAGGGGCAATCGAGCATATATCATATTAGTCCCTACCCCATCAGACCTTGAGTTAATCCTACTGGCCTTATAAATCGTACCTTATATCCTACTGTTGCACCATAAAATTCAAGGGATGAAAAAAAAAAGAATAATATGCTAAAAGCTGTAGCTATAGTGCAACCAGTAAGAAAATATGGAGGAAAAGCACAATATCAGATAATCCAAAATTCAAGGCTTTCTATGGAAAATAGGTAATGCACCTGAGGCTTCATCATTCGATTTCTTAATATTTTACTCCATCATGGCAAAGACACGTGGCTTCTTCCTTTGGTTCTCAGTAGAATCCATGTTACTATTGCGCGTCTTTGGGCAATTTATAACCTTATGCCCAATTTTTCCACAACCAAAACAAGCTCCTATTTTTAAATAACATGTGCCATAATGGTACCTGTCACAACGATTACAGAATGGTTTGTTCTCTTGAATAAACCTACCATTAGAGTCCTTATGTTCACCTTCGCTACCATTGCCATCATGTTTTCCTGGTTGGTTATTATGTCGACTAGATCGTGCAGCTTGAGCTTGAATCATATCCCTTTTTGCAATAATCGCACGATCTACCAAATCGGCATAATTATTAAGCTTAAGGATGGTCAACCGCCCTTTGATGTTTGGACGTAACCCTTCCAGGAACTTCCTACACTTACTTCCCTCATTAGCAACCAAGGTAGGAGCAAAACGAGATAGATCAGTAAACTGCTCCTCATACTCTGCAACAGACTTTGTTCCTTGAGTCAATCTTAGGAAGCACTACAAGAATATTAGTCTTTAGCGACGAATCTTTTAGCAACGAAATTATTTTCGTTACTGAAAGTACTTTTTAGCAACGAAAAAGAACTTTTGTCGCTAAAGTCATACTAGAAAAAATAATATTTAATTATTACTTTTAGCGACGAACAATTCGTCGCTAAAGAGTATTTATAGCGACCAAAAATTAGTTTCGTCGCCAAAAAATTAAGCGGCTAAAAATATGTTGGCGCCAAAACCTTTAGCGATGAAAATGTAATATATTGCGATGAAAAAATTTCGTCGCTAAAAATAGTTATTGCGACGAAAACGTTTCGTCGCTAAAAATAGTTTTAGTGACGAAAATATTTCGTCGCAATATATTAGTTTTAGCGACGACCTTGATGTCGTCGCTAAAAATAGTTTCAGCTACGAATAAATTTGTCGCTGAAACTCTCTGATATGCCAAAAGAGTTTGTTTTGGCGACGAATATATGTTTCATCGCTAAAAATACCTTTAGCGACGAATGAATTTGGTCGCTACAATTCTTTGATATGTCAAAACATCATGTTTTAGCGACGAATTATATTTCGTCGCAATAAATAATTGTAGCGACGAATAGAATTTGTCGCTAAAATTCTTTGATATCTTAAATGGCCATGTTTTAGCGAGAAACAACATTCGTCGGTAAAACTACTTTTTGCGACGAAATATATTTTCGTTGCTAAAAATTGTGAAAATTTAAAAAAATTTTGGCGGATGATTTTGCCCCAAAATTTAAGACCTTTAGCGATGAAATTGAATTTCATCGCTGAAAGTGTGCTTTTAGCGACGAAAATCACTTTTGGGGACGAAATATTTCGTCGCTAAAAAATGTCAAAATTTTAAAAATTTTGCGGGATTATTTTCCGCCAAAAATTAGGTTTTAGCGATGAATTTTAAATTTCGTCGCTAAAAAGTCCTGTAACCTATTTATATACCACTTAGTTCATTTTTTTCATTCTTTCTTTCATTCTTTCATTCTCCCATTCTCTCATTCTCTCATTCTCTTATTCACTTACTTTTATTATTTAATTCTCTCATCTCTAAATGTATAATTCTCATTTTCTAATTTAATCCCTACTTCTTTTCTCTTTTATTTTGAATTTGATGTAATTTTTTTTATTAATCTTATTTATTCTAACTTATATTATTATTAAATTTGTGTTTATTATGTTAACTAATTATTGTGTGTTTATTTGTAGGGAATATTGAAGACCAATTACATCAAGATGAAGAAAACTAAGAAATTTATATTCATTTGTAACAATTTTCTTTCAAAAAAGAGATATTAAATTTTGTAATTATTTTTGAATTATTCATCAATAATAATAATTGTTTTAAAATTAATTAATTCTGTTTTAATCATTATCGTGTTAATTGTCATTGTAATTTAATATTAAAAATAATAATATTTTAACAATAGTAATAATAAATAAATGAAAGAAAAATGATATTTTTTAGCGACGAAATAGTTTTCGTCGCTAAAACTACTTTTAGCTACAAAAATTAATATTTGTCGCTAAATGTTTACTTTTAGCGACGCAAACGTATTCGTCGCTAAAAGTATTTTTTGCGACGAAAAATTTTTGTCACTAAAAGTACTTTTAGCGACGAAATTTGAAAAATCGTCGCTAAAGACCCAACGCGACCCTCCTATAGCGACGAAATGGCGACGAAAATTTTTTTGTTGTAGTGATACAACCAATACCACAATAATAGATGAACCTATTGTAGATGCAGCTAATGAATAATCACAATAAGAGTTTTTAAATCCAATCAGACAAAGAGTTGAAGAAAAATTTTCAAACCAATTACAAGAAGCTTGTTTAAGAGTTAAGACCATATAAGGACTTTTGAAATTGACAAAGTAAAAGCTTTCTTTGTTGACAAATCTTAGCTGAGGATTCATCTCTATGAAGAAAAGCATTACGAACATTAAGCTAATATAAAGACCAATTTTATATAGTTGCAACAATAAGAACACATTGAATAATTGTTAGCTTAACTGCAGGGGAAAAAATTTCAAGATAGTCCAAACTTTCTGTTTTAGTAACGCCTTTAGTTACAAGGTGAGCTTTGTATCGTTCAATAGACTAGTTTGACCGAAGCTTAATTTTATACATCAATTTTCAATCAATAGGCACCTTTCTAAAAGGAAGTTGTGTAAAAGCCCAAGTCTTATTCTTATTGAGAGCTTGAATTTCAGCAACTATAGCTTCTTACAGTTTTAGGTGCCTAATTGCTTGAGTATAGGATGTTTGCTCAACTTTTATAGAATAAAAACTGTAAAAGTAGGGATGGGCATTATTTGGAAAATCAATCGGTTCTTTAAAATTACAACTGAATATAAACCAAATTTCAAAATGAACTAAAATTTTTCAGTTTGGTTTAGTTTGGTTTAGTTTGGTTTTGAAATTCAGTTAGGTTTGGTTCAGTTTGGTTTTAGTTAGCTTGGAACTGGATCATGAAGCCCTTTTTATTGGTGACTACTGCTCATTGATTTTAGATCAAAGGTTGTATTGAACTCTAATAATTGGACATTAAATTAACTGAATAAAACTAAAAGAGATAAGCCATCTTGATTCATTCAACCATTTATTTATAAAATACCCAATAAATTAAACTCCAATCTATGAATTCTAACTTACAAAATTAAGAAAAATAAGTGTGACTTCTATTATTGAGCATGATAGTTGCTATAAAAGCAACTTAAAATCGCTTTAATTGGGAACAATGGCCTCTCCATGAACTTCATGAAATCTATTTGGATGTTTTAGATAATCTATAACTGTAAAATTGACCTTTCCATTTTCAACAGGATGTCGACAACATGAGTGTGACAAACTAGAGGCAAGGCTGTGGATGATGTGACAATGACAAGCTAGCACAACCTCGATGGCGGCGACGACAAGCTGGCAAGAGCATGACAGTGACGACAACAAGTTGACTAATAAATGACAGTGGTGGATGGGTTGTGTATGTCATAAAAAAGAGATAAATGGTGAGGGCGTGCATGCGCAAAGATGAAGTGAGGTAGAAGTGTGTGTGTCAGCTGGTGTGAGTTCTGAGAGTGATGGTGTAAGTTGTGCATGTGTTTAAGAGAGGTTTTAGGGTTTAAAATTATTTTACTTATTTATACTTTTATTTTAAAATTTATTTATTTTAAATGAAATAATCAATCAATTTGTTGGTTTGGTTTTCGAAGCGAATACAAACTAGTTAGTTTGTAAATTTTCAAACCATTTAATTTTTGCCCTTAGAATCGAACTGTTTGCTCACTCTTATGTAAAGGCAAAATGTTTAGAAGATAATGTGTTATAAGATATTAATTTATGAAGAAGGTAAACGACAGCTTTAGACTTAGAAATGGTTGGTAAAGAATGATGATGTAATAGGTTAAAGTGAGTGGCAATGACCAAACAATGATAATCTGGAAGATATGAACGTGGTCGATAAGTACGAATGGAATAACAAAGACTATCAATGTCCAAGCCAGATGCTGGTTCTGATTTTCTTGATCAAGTGTAGATAATTGCAGATTTTCTTGATCATTTGGTGGTGATTGATTTTGATTATTTGGTGGCTGATTATTAGACTCATTTGGTGTCTCATTGATGACTTCATTCATCGGTATAGGCAAAATAATTGAGGGTTGATTCTGCTCAATATATTTCCTCTAAAAAGGAAATATTGTTTCTTAAAAAGTGACATCACAACTAGTGAATACAATATGCTGTTTAAGATCATACATACGATAGACACATTGAGCAAAAAGGGGCCTAATAAACATACATTTAGTTGCTCAAGGAGCAAACTTATTCTTGGGCGATAAATTTTGATCACAATATAAACATCCGAAGACATGCAAATGGTCATAAGATGACTTAGAATTATAAAGGAGCTCATGAAGAGTCTTACCTGTAGAGTGTAAGCATACGATTTATAAGATATATATGTTGCCATTAAGACATATTCACCTTAAAATTTGAGAGGTAAGCGAGCTTGAAAGCAAAGAGCAAGAGCAACTTCTAAGATGTGACCGCGTTTGCATTCAACGACACCATCTTATTGTGGCCACAGAAGTACATTGATGCATAATGCCATGTTCACTAAAAAAATGAGGCATATATATAAATTCAAGTCCATTATCACTACGCACCTTCTTAATGAAACATTGAAATTGGGTTTTAATCATGGCATAGAAATTCTTTAAATGAATTTGAGTTTCAGATTTATCTCTTATCAAATAAAAGCCAAGTGCATTGTGAATAATCATCAACAATAGTTAAGATGTGACCGTGCTTGCGTTAAACAACAACTCATCAAATGAACTTCAGTTTCACAACTTCTATGATGTGACCGTCTGATACACCCTGGCCCATCAAAATGAAGGAGCTTGAAGATGGCCCAACAGTCGAAAGGCAAGAAGTTGAGCAAACATTGCAACGTCCAGCTCGTATTCGCAAGGCACCAGAGTATCTCAAAGACTATATCACATAGGGAATATTCGAGAGGATTATTCGATAAAGGACAGCTATGATTTTTGTTATTTTATTGCCAATAGTTAGTTACACAAAGTTTTAGAAAGAAAAAGTTATATGTACACGGGTAATGCGTGAGCTCGAAAAAAAAAGAATAGAATTTCACAAAAGTTTATTTTCTTCCCTGTCTCTACTCTTTTTCTCTCTCTTTGTTCTTTGGAGCCAACACCCGCTCGAAGGGTGAATATCTTGTATACGGACAGAAAATTATCTGTGGTCGTATCAATTGGTGCTTTCATTCTCTTTCACCTATTCCATAATTCTCTACAACAATGAGCAACCAAGAGGCCACACCAGACTCTGAGATTATTTCTAAGATGCAAACACTTCTGGAAAGTCACACACTGGCTGTGCATCAAAGCCTCCAACAATATATGTCCACGGTTGATTCTCGATTTGAGGAACTACGGTCTCAAATCAATGGCTCTATCGGAGCTTCAGGAGGTTCATTCCGTCCCCCTGCATCACCACCATCATCTTCAACTACGGCTCCGACCGCTTCGACGATTTTTCCAACTGCATCCACTACTCTTGTTAGTGGTAATGATATTTCCCCTCTGTTACGCTCCATGAAAATGGAGGTCCCCAAGTTTGACGGAACTGATCCAAATGGATGGGATTTTCGAATCAACGAAGTTTTTAATTTTCATGGCACCCCATATCATCTTCGGTTACGTATTGTTTCTTTCCACATGGAAGGGAAAGCTGCTGCATGGTTTCAATAGATGAAAGCCAACAATCTGTTGAGCACTTGGCAAACTTTTTTAATCAATCTCAAGCAACGTTTTGGTGCTTCTATGTATGAGGATCATCCGGGAAATTTGTCCAAGCTCACACAAACCTCTAAAATCGCAGAGTTTCAATATGCTTTTGAGGAGTTGATGAACAAAGTTACAGGCATTTCCGAGCCGTTACTGATAAGTTTTTTTATCACTGGCTTAAAACCTGACATTCGGCGAGAATTGTTATTTGGCAGACCCACGTCCCTAATGGAAGCCTTTGCTCTAGCACGAGCATATGAAGCTAAATCCGAGGAGTCGAAAATATCAGGCCGTCCTTGGACAAAATGGCACTCTGTTTCCCTTCAACTGCAACAAACTACCTTTGCTCTCCCTCGCCATATCCAAAACAAATTCCCTTCCACCTCTTCCCATGCCAGTTTTGCTACTTCAAAACCAGCATCACAACCGCCACTTTTACCTACCCCAAAACCAATACCACCACCACCACTACTTTTACCCACTCCAGCCCTTCCCATCCGTCGACTGTCACCTGCGAAATTGAAAGAAAAACGAGACAAGGGGTTGTGTTACAATTGCGACCAGAAATATAGTGCAAACCATCATTGCCGTAGTAAATTTCTATTTTTGTTAGGCATAGATGATGATGACAATGACCCATCTGAGGAATCTCCGTTGCTTGAACATCCAGAGGAAGTTGTGACAGCTGATATATCCAGCTTAAATGCCCTTGCTGGGCAATCTAATCCACGTTCCTTAAGGGTAATAGGAGAAATTGACAGCCACCACTTACATGTTTTAATTGACAGTGGCAGTACACACAACTTCATCAAACCACAGTGGGCAGAACAACTTGGCCTAGCAGTTCAATCTACCCCTGCTTTTCGGGTTTATATCGGTAATGGAGACTTCTTACTTTGCCGTTTCCAATGTCCTAAAGTCCCACTAGCGATACAAGGTTACACTTTTAATTTGGACTTTTATATATTACCAATTGAGGGTCCAGATGCTGTCTTGGGAATCCAGTGGCTTCAGCATCTGCGTAAAGTATCTACAGACTATCGTGCAATGACTATGGAATTTTGTTGGGAGGGCAATCTAGTTCTTTTACGAGGTGACCCCATCCAAACCCCTAATCTGATTTCCTTCAATCAATTTCAGGCCTTGTTATCTAAAGACGATGTGCACTCATTATTTGAGCTCCATTCCATTTCCAGTGACGAACCTGATTCAGTTACAAATTCCTCCTCTTCAGAACTAAACTTTCCCCCACATTTACCAGAGCCAATCACCTTTCTCCTTCAACAATATAAAACCTTATTTTCACCACATACGGGTCTACCTCCTCATCGACTCATCGATCATAAAATCCACCTCCTGCCTACTTCAAAGCCAGTGAATGTGAGGCCCTATAGATATCCTCATTATCAAAAAACTGAAATGGAGAAACTAGTCAAGGACATGTTAGAACAGGGGATAATCAAGCCAAGCCACAGCCCTTTCTCATCTCCGGTTTTATTGGTCAAGAAAAAGGATGGCACATACAGATTTTGTGTCGATTATCGAGCCTTGAATGCGGTCACAGTGCCGGATAAATTTCCTATTCCCACAATTGATGAATTATTTGATGAGCTAGGAACTGCACGGATTTTCAGCAAATTAGATTTGAGAGCTGGTTACCACCAGATTCGAGTTCATAAGCGAGATACTTACAAAACAACATTTCGTACTCATGAGGGGCATTACGAATTTCTGGTCATGCCATTCGGTTTATCTAATGCCCCCTCGACATTTCAAGCAACCATGAATCAACTATTTACCTCTTACTTGTGCAAATTTGTTATTGTCTTTTTTGATGACATTTTGGTCTATAGTTCTTCCTTGACTGATCATGTAAATCACTTGGCACAGGTTTTATTTTGCTTGCAAAAACATCAGTTTTATGTCAAGTGGTCGAAATGTCTATTTTGCCAAGAAGCCATTGATTATTTGGGCCATATAGTGAGTGCTGGAGGAGTAAAGGCTGACCCAAAAAAAATTGCAGCCATGGTGGAATGCCCATTACCGAAGACAGTTAAACAATTACGAGGCTTTCTGGGGCTCACAGGCTATTATCGCCGATTTATCTAGGGTTATGCTTTAATTGCAACCCCACTGACCACATTGTTGTGTAAAGATGCATTCACCTGGTCTACTGCAGCTTCTGATGCTTTTATGGCTTTGAAAAATGCAATGATAGCTGCACCTGTATTGCATTTACCCAATTTTGAGCTTGAATTTGTTCTCGAGACGGATGCTTCTAATATCGGAATTGGAGCAGTATTGATGCAGCAGGGTCATCATATTTCCTATTTTAGTCAAAAGTTGGGTCCTCTTTTGCGTGCTGCCTCTACTTATATCAAAGAACTGCACGCTATTGTTGTTGCTGTGCAAAAATGGCGCCAATACTTACTTGGTCGATTTTTCATCATCCGAACTGATCATAAAAGCATTAAGGAGTTGTTTCAGCAGGTAATTCAAACTTCTGAACAACAAGCTTACGTCAGGAAATTGTTGGGTTTTCATTTCCGAATTGAGTATAAGCCTGGCAGTTCTAATAAGGTTGCGGATGCATTATCTCGAGTCCATGCGGATCAACTTTCGGACTCTATAAATTCTCTAGCTGAGTTGTTCTCTATAATTTCCAAGCCAACAGTTGAGTTATTGACCACGTTACATGAGGAAAATTCTTCCTTACCTGATTTGTTGTTGCTTCACAAAAAGTTTGCTGCGGGTGAACTTTCTTCAATTTTTTGTATTTGTGATGGATTATTATTTTACAACCATCGATATTACATTAGTCCTCACTCCAAATTAAAGACCATGCTTCTTAAAGAATTCCATAACTCTCCCATGGCAGGGCATGCAGGCGTGAAACGCACCTTAGTTCGGCTTTCTTCTAATTTTTTTTGGCCGAAAATGCGCTTTGATGTTGAGCAATATGTTGCTTCCTGTCTCACATGTCAGCAAATTAAAACTTCTACTCAAGCACCTGCTGGATTACTTCAACCTTTACCTATCCCTTCACTTGTTTGGGATGATTTGACTATGGATTTTATTACAGGCTTGCCACCTTCCAAAGGCTTTGAGGTAATCTTGGTGGTAGTTGATCGCTTAACAAAATCTGCCCACTTTGGTGCACTGCCCTATCAGTTCACAGCTAGTAAAACAGCCACTCTTTTTGCCAATTTGATAGTCAAGTTACATGGGTTTCCAAGCTCAATAATATAAGATCGAGATCCTATATTTATGAGTAACTTTTGGCAGAAACTATTCGAGCTAAGTGGCACTACACTGCGGCACAGTACTGCGTATCACCCTCAAACGGACGGCCAAACAGAGGTAGTAAACCGTGGCCTCGAACAGTACTTACGGGCCTTTACTCAGGACAAACCGCAATCATGGTCAAGCTTGCTAGGATGGGCTGAATTTTGTTACAACACCAGCTATCACAGTGGATTGAAGATGACACCTTTTCAAGCACTCTATGGGAGATTACCCCCCACCATTCCTAGCTATACGAAAGGTTCTACTTCGATTCAAGCCTTAGAAGATATGTTGTTGGAACGGGATGAATTGTTGAGAAATTTAAAAACTAATTTACTTCAAGCTCAGCATCGTATGGAACAAAAAGCCAATGCCCATCGACGAGAGCTCCAATTAAAGGTTGGTGATAATGTTCTGGTCCGCATACAACCTCATAGGCAAATTTCAGTGGCTAAGCATGCTTCTCAAAAACTGGCTAAACGATATTATGGCCCCTTCCAAGTATTAGAACGAATCGGAGCTGTTGCTTATAAGCTGAAATTGCCTGAAGGATGCAGAATTCATCCAGCATTTCACTCGGCTGTTTATGCTTCATCTTTGCCTCCTGATATCATTGACAAGAAGCCCGTCTCTACCCCTATAGCTATTTGTGCTAACCGATCCATATTAAAAAAAGGAAAAAAACATTATCAAATTTTGGTTCAGTGGTCTGGCTGTGCTCCTGAGAATTCCACTTGGGAAGACTTTGCTGATTTTTGCCGACTTTATCCAGAGTTTCACCTTGAGGACAAGGTACCTTCTCAAGTGGTGGGGAGTGATACACCCTGGCCCATCAAAATGAAGGAGTTTGAAGATGGCCCAACAGTCGAAAGGCAAGAAGTTTAGCAAACATTGCAACGTCCAGCTCGTATTCGCAAGGCACCAGAGTATCTCAAAGACTATATCACATAGGGAATATTCGAGAGGATTATTTGATAAAGGACAGCTATGATTTTTGTTATTTTATTGCCAATAGTTAGTTACACAAAAGTTGTAGAAAGAAAAGGTTATATGTACACGGGTAATGCGTGAGCTGGAAAAAAAAAGAATAGAATTTCACAAAAGTTTGTTTTCTTCCCTATCTCTACGCTTTTTCTCTCTCTTTGTTCTTTGGAGCCAACACCCGCTCGAAGGGTGAATATCTTGTATACGGACAGAAAATTATCTGTGGTCGTATCACTGTCCTTGCAATCAACAACACCACCTTTTTGTGGTGTGGGCACAAGAGTAAATTGTGCATAGTGCCATGTTCATTAAAGAAATGAGGCATAGATATAAATTCAAATCCATTATCACTATGCACTTTTTTTAATGAAATATTAAAATTGGGTTTTAATCATGGCATAGAAATTCTTTAAATAAATTTGAGTTTCAGATTTATATCCCATCAAATAAAGCTAAGTACATTTTGAATAATCATCAACAATAGTTAAGAAATAATGAACACTAGACAAAAAAGAAATGAAATAATCACCTCAAATGTCAACATAAATTAAATCAACAAGTTCATTACAACAATTATTTTTATTAGAAAAAGATAGGCGACAATGTTTTGGTAGAGGGCACATATGGCAAAATAAATCATCACTAGAAGAAATGTTATCTTAGCCAAATGACGAAGTCGAGATGTGGATGAATGACCCAAGCACCAGTGCCATAGATCAAATGCAAAGTGCTATTGAGTGAGCAAAATAGTAGGAAAAGAAGTAGGATCAGACTAGTAAATTCCTTTATGTTCTTTACCTAGTCTAATCATCTATTTCGACACAAGGTCCTAAAAAACACATAAATCAAGAAAGAAAATAACAATACAATTTAAGGACTTAGTAATTTTGCTGACAAACAAAAGATTAAATGAAAAATCAGGGACATAAAGAACTAAATTAAGTCTAATTTTTTTCTAATAGATTGATATTCCCGAGATGAGAGATTTGTGAAAAACTCCCGTTAGGCAAGCGAACATGTTTGTGAGCAGAGATAGGCGTAACATGTGATGATGAATATATATATGAAGTAATATGATTAGATGCACCAATACCAATTATCTAAGGTGAAAATGCAGAATTGGAATGATATACAGACTTAACCATGAAAGTTGATTTTAGTTATATGTAAATTATAAAGATGCAAAATATTTACAAGTGAAGAATGAAATGGAATAAAAATATATAATTTTAAAAAAATCATGGAACAAACAATAAAAGAAAAAGCATTTACATTTATGTGTAAAATAATAAAAGCATTCATATTTTCAAAAGAATTTTGCATACTTGTTATTGTGAGAACACACCGACAGTAGTGGTTAAAGTTAAAACTTAAAAATTGATGATAATCAGTGTTTTTGCTTGACGACACATGAGGATGAGTTATTTAAATAGGTTTATGGTTCACATGATTTATAAAGAGACAATTTAATAGACAGACTGCTATCTATAACTAGGGCTCTTTTGCTACAGTAAAATAATATATATTTTGTTGCATTTTACTAGTTTAGTGCGTGGAAGCTTTAAGAGCATTGGGTTGATTTAATTTGATCCAGTTGCTTATAATGAAAATGCAGAAGATAAATAATAGTCGAGCATTCGGATATACTCACATACACATATATGTATATACATTATACTATTAAACTGTATATTTTAACAACTTTTTCAAAATTTAATAGAGTTAGATCCTAGACTAGATCAATTATATATGTATATATAAAGATTTGATAAATAAGTAAATATTGGAAAATGAAAAAAACAAAAATGTTAGGTGTCCACATGAAATTCTGCAAGGGCTAGCAGCCCTACAGGCGGAGCAGCTAGATAGCTAGGACGCTGCGAGCTCTACTTTGATGTTTTTAATTTGTTTCATATATATTTTTCTCTGTCCCATGAAATATATGTTGTTTACAGCTTAGGGCACGTGATTCGGCCACTTCGTCACCGGATCGATAAAAGAAAAATATATAAAATGTTTTATCTCGTCAATCAAGCTTAATAATTATATAATATATTTATATTTTTTGAATAACCCTTTTTAATCGAGGAAGACTTATATTAAATGACTAAATAAACAAGGTCTCTGCGCTTGACACCTTAAAAACAACTGCAATATTCTGTAAACAGCAAGAAACCAAAAAGAAACACCGAATTATTTATTTCTCTGACCTCCATAACGTTGTTACGTTTGGGTCAATCTTTTTACCTAATCTTTGTCGAGTGATAAAATGGTATAGGCGCCATTTATACAGCTTATCAAGATATCACTTCGGAATAAGATAGAAAAGAAATTTATATTAAACTATGATTATTATTATTAAAACAGAATTTGTACATGCTATTGATTCAAATTTCGAAATAAATGACAATTTAATTCTTTAAAGAATTATTGGTGGGCTAACTCGCACATCTAACTTTAAGTGTACCGGGTTCATCTTATATTGAGATAGTTTTTTTATCACAAATTTATGAGTATGAGTAAATATCTCTCTTATAAATTTATAGATAAAAAATATATTTAATTATAAATATAACAAAGTATTAAAAAAAATACTTTTAATTTGGACTTCCAAACAGTTGAATCGAGTACAATTTCTTATCAAGTAGAATGATAATAATGTTAGGCATAAATTTGTAAAGAGATGCATTTTTCCGAAGCAATCATTAATTATTACAAAATAATTAAACTTGACTGCATACACTCAGTGAAAAAAAAAAAAAAGGAAAAAGAAGAAAACTTGACTGCATTAATTTCTACAACACCTAACACATACCAGAGTTTATTTAAACGGTAGAGAAAGAAAGAGATCAAAACTAAGTAAATAAATTCTCTCTCAAAGCTTTTAGAGGAGTGAAACTTCAGGACTCAAAATCAAGACCAGACCCCTCTAGTTTAATGCGTGCAATCTCATCGAGACTCTGCTTCATCTCAGCCGTGAAATAATTCTCCCAGTCCCCAACCTTACCAAGTCTAAAAAAGGCACTATTCGGCACGTTGCCAAAAGGAAGCTCCCCATTTTTGTTCACTTCCAAATTCTTAAGCCTCTCAAAACTCGATCTCCATAACACTTTATCCACATCATCTTCACCAACAAGTGGCCGTCCAAGAAAAGAAGCTAGCCTCTTCACCTGCCCTCTGGGATCTCTTTTCAGCTCTTCATACTTCAAGAAAAGTATCTTGTTAGGCGCCTTCAGGCTCTCTGACCAGTACTGTAAAACATGATCAAAAAATGGTCCATAAGAATGAACCCCAGCACAAAAGTTATTATACTCTTTCTCAAAGGGATATGGATCTTGATTATTGCGCCGTAGAATCTTGTTGAAGTAATGCCATCCTGACACCATAGTGTCACTAGGGTTTCGAGTTATGTAAACGATCTTGCACTCGGAGTTCTTGATTGACTCCGGCAAAGCGCTGTAAGGCAAATGAGTGTGGAAGAGTCTTGGAGAAGGCATAGCTGAGAGATCTTTGGGATTTAGGGTATCTCCGGCGAATTCGTACTCTAAAGTCTTCACAACAAGATGAGGATTTTTCGACGAAAGTTGGTCATCATGATAATCCATGATGCAAGCACAAAGAGCTTTAAGCCATGTGGTTCCAGTTTTCAGGGAGGAAGCCAAAATGACATCATGACAACGTGCTTTGTAGTTAGATCGAAAGGCTAACACGCCTCGTATGACTGCGGCTGGATACCAAAAACCTTCCCATTGATAGATATTGTAAGCTTCCCAATGCAAATGTTTTGGAAGTTGATCGAGTAGTTCCTGGCTCGGAATTGAACTTGCGGTTGCCATGATCAAATGACAGATGATTTAACAACAGATTGATTGAGTTCACAACACAAGCCTAGCATTTCACTCTAGAAAGCATCAATATATCCATTTTCTTGCTCTCATAACTGATAATTTTATTCCCTGAAAAGCCTAAAATGCCCACACGGTTGACCGAACTATTTGTAATAATATGCAGGGCAATTTGGTAGTTTTGTGGCTTATGTCAAAATATATCGGAGTTTTTTTTTTTAAAATCAAAGTAGCATTCCTACAAGGACGTTTATTTAATTAGTCATTTGATTTCGAACTCTGATAAAGATTAGGATACTTATTTATTTTTTTTTTCAATATCATAATTTTAGTTTTATTATTTTGAATTTAAATAAGGACGTTTGTACTGAAAAAGTTCAAGAATTACCACAGAAACTATATAAAAAAATTGTCATTCTAATGAATTTTTTTTTTATTCTTGTGGTGTTTTTTTTTTATTTTTTACCCTGTATTGATAATTTGTCATTTTTATGTTAATTTTGGGGTCTTGCTATATTACAATAGCTGTAGCATATGATAATCCCAAAATAATTTTTTGTATTCTTAAGTTGCTGCCACTTAAACAATTTAAAGATCGTAAAAAATTAATTTTATGTCGGCCATAAATATGTAATTAATGTAACTTAGCAGTTGCTTAATTTTTATACATCTATCACTACTGTTGTAATTTAAGTTGACTGACTTCCGGCTTCTATTTCATCGGGCATTTTGGCTTATATTTAATTTATTTTATAGTCTCTTTGTCCCGTCGAATGAACTCTCTCATACATGTGTTTTTAACTTAGATCGTTAGTTGCCATGTGCAATAAATAGTAATAAGCTTGTTTCAAGTGAAAAAAACATTTTATTTTTCCTTGATGTGGCTGCCGAAGTAGCTTAATCACGTGCCCTAAGGTCCAAAACTGTAGACCACCATCAAATATAGTGTGATCTCAATGAATTAATATTCTATAAATGAACAATACCTATTATATAATAATTTTTTTATCAATAAATTAAATTAATAATTTTGATAAATTAATAAGATAGTACTTGTTCTAAATTGTTATATAATTTTATGGTCCCATTCGTATTATAACCTATAATTTGTTAAAATTACAAATATAAAATTTTCGATATTTAATATTGTTATTACTTGTTTTTCTTGAAATTTAATATAGTTAGATCTCATCTCTAATTTTACTTATTACTTTTACAAGTTCTAGGTTGAATTCTCAAATTGCAAGCACTTTAAATTTTTTTGGTCAATTTAATCTTTATTTAATGGTTAATTCATTTTTAATTGATTAAATTGGTAAAATACGAGGTGCTTTTAATTAATTAAATGAATGTTCATTGAATTGTATTTATACTCTATAAATTAATAAATTAATAAATTATTAATTTATTGATTAATTAATACCTTTTTAAATTAATAGATATTTTATAAGCCTATATTATTAATCTATATATACACACACACACAAGGGATCGTGAAAGTATGAAACAAAAACCATGAGGGTGGATCTTTTAGTCCTATTAGCCGAGCAGTGAGAACCAACCATTATGGTGCTCTAAAATAAGTTAGAATATACTGACTTTATTTGGTATAACTTTTTAAGTAAAGTTGATTGAAGTAGAGGTTTTAGTAAAAAAAAAAAGATTTGTTTAGTTGTCAATAAGAACTTTTATTGACAATTATAAAATTACTTTAATAAACAAGTTTCTTAAAGTTGCATTATGAAAGAAATGAAATAAGATTATAAAATAAATAAGAAATATTTTTAAACAATTTAATATTTTAAAAAAGCTTTCCAACCTCTCAAGTAGAGGTAAACTTAAGGATAACAAAAAAATGTGGGTTTGGCACTGAATCCAAAGACCCAGTCGAGGAGGAATGGTGAAAATGTGAGAACTTGGGCCGAGCACAATTCACAGAGGAAGCCTGTCGTCCACTGGCATAGTTAGCTTTGTTGGGCTTGAGCTTCGCTTATTTTTTCAATTTTTTAAAATTGTTGTAAAGTTAAAATGAGTTAATAATAATTAAGTTGTTGTAATCAAAAATAAATTAAAGAAAATAAATATTTCAAAATTAAATAATAAATAAAGAAAGTAAAGCAAATAAAAGTTTAGAGATATAATTTTTTTTAGTACTAGATTTTCTAATTCAAACACCCTCTTAATTAATTAATACTAAAAAAAGAGTTTAATATTATAATTCTAAATTTTTTGATTCATTATTGATATATGAATTAGGGATTAGGCTTTCTCTATCTCTTTTTTATTTTTTCATTATTTTTAAATTTTAATTTATTATTCTAATTTATAACTTAACTTTTCTTCAAAAAAAATAAAGGACTTGGACTGGCCTGAGCTTTTTTTCCTAGGTCCTTATTTGCACCTTCATATAGGAGGCTTAGAAGATATTAATCAATTAAAAATATATGAATTTGAATTCTAAAAATTAAGTTCTATGTGGATCTGGATCCAAATCCAAATGCAAAATGCATTTAGAAAATCAATCCGAATTATTTTTAATTAAATTATTTAATAAATATAAATTAAATTAAAATATAAAAGTTAAATGAAAAAATAAAACGTAACAGGTAAACACATGTATGGATCCATGTGGATTTTTGGTGGTGTTAAATTTAGATTTATGTTATTCTTGATATTTGATTTATATTGTGATATTTTTATTTATGGATTTATGGTATTGTATGTTATTCTAAGTGTTGAATTGTTATTTGCTGAATTATTATTGGAGTTTATTTGATTTTATTAGGTTAATTTCTTGAATTTTAAATTATACTTAAAATTTTAAATTTAGTATTATGCAGACCCAGATACCTAGAAAATGCGCCTGCAATTTGTAGAGTACTACCCATATCTAGATTTCAACATATTAATGTAGATTGGATTCGAATGTACCTACATCTAGAGATGGATCTAAATTTTGCCATCTCCAGGTGAACTAGCTTGTTTAATACTAGAAAGATCCATTTAAAACACAATCAGAATCACTAAAAATTTTAAAAGGATCTTATAAGATTAAATAAATACTATTGAATATTAGATAAACTATGTCAAATACACACTAAAGCCCAAATTCATAAGCACTTGATGAGATTGTGTCCAAATAATATTTTATTTTCAAATCCTATATTGGGAGGATCAATAGATATTTTACTCTATTCACAATTGAGGCTTGAACTCAAGACTCTTTTTAGGCAGGCTATGCTCTCACATCTTAAGCTAATTATTAAAAAACATGATAATAATTAATTAACTATTTAGTTCATATCCAAATCCAAGCACTCGAATAGATAGTTATTAACATAAAATAAGTTGTTATATATATGTTAGTGGGAATCAAACACTCCTAAATTCACCCTATTTTAATTGATTAAATACATCTTAAGAAGATACATTATTCTGATATCCCAATGGTTAATTGGAAAACAAAGTAATACTATGCATAAAGGTGTTAGAACTATAAATCATTTCGTGAAAATCATCACCTATAATTGAAGAACATTCATGTTGTATTATCAAGAATCAATAATGGAATAGGTAGAAGCGTACCTGAATTCATATTTGTCTTCCAAATCAATACATTCTCTTAGACCTAGAAAATCCTTTCAATTTCTCCGTGCTAACTCTCTGATGATGGGATGTCAGAAAGAATAGATTGATAAATGTTACCTAGGGATCATAACCACTTATATAAACAACTTTTTTTTTCATCTTTAAGTATTTCTATTTTAGCCCATCATAAAAGTAGAAATTACCCTTAAGTATCTATATATTAAAGTCCACACACTCTATTGGATACATGAAATCCCATATTACTATAAACCTTAATAGATCACTTTTAATTGGGCTTAACTTTATATAACAGTTTTCAATACATAATTGTTCATATATAAGCCCGATGTTAGATTAAGGATCCAATAATCTCCTAATTGGGCTATATGTGTGATAATTCTACGAAATGGGAGTTGTCATAATATTTTTAGACTTCAAAATCAAGATTACTTAAACAGTAAATGATTTGTTTTTATTGCATTTTAATGATAGTTTGCTTTAACATCTATTTTAGTTTAATTTTAATAAATTTTGTTTGATTTCTAATAATTGTATGCTTAAATCATATACATAATGTAGGCAGTTAGAAGCTTAAATTTTGAGGAAAGGATGCTGTTGCAATGGGCTTGCAAAAAGAATGAAAGAACATAACTACAGAAGAATTGAAACAAGTTTGGAACAGTGCAGATACTGCAGCCATTGCTGTAGCAATCTTGGAGCATTGACAGAGAAGATTTAAGGCGAAACACTTAACAGATTGCGAGCTGGAGTTTCTAAATCTAGAAGATACGTGCCCTAGACTTCCAATTACCCTAATTTTCATCTATAAAAGGAGTATATGTGCAAAAAAAAAAAAAGAGGAAGGAGGGAGGCCGTCAACCAAGAACAAGAAAAAAAAAAAGAGCAAAACAGAATTCAAGAGCACAATTAAGGGCTGCATGAGAGGAGAATTTGAAGAAATCAATCAGGAACTCAGTCTTTCTTCTCTTATTTTCTTGTTTATTCTTTAATCATGAGGATGTATTTAATGACCGAAAGTCTGTTGTTCATGTTTCTTTTACAGGTTATGAACTAAATTTATTTGTGGTTGAGTGATAAAAAATCTTGATGGTTTATTGACTGTATATATGTGTTGCTGCATGTTGCTATAGCATTTTGTTCTGATAATATTTATTTATATTCATTATTTCAGCTGACTACCCATTTAATGATATAAACTGAAAAAGAGCCACAAAAGGGCCTATCTTAGTGGAACATATTAGAGCAATACTTAGTTTTATATTGGGTTTTCTAAGTTGAGTTTTACTTAATTCCTAAAGCGTCATGCCTAATCCAAAATTAGTGATGAACTAGACATAGGAATTCACCTTGTAGGGTAAATAGAACCTAAACATGTAATGCTATATCTTATGTTGGCATAACAATTTGTCACTGTTAGGTTGTATAAAGATATAAGACTTCCAACATGCGACAATTGAAGATACAATAGGATTATGCCCAGTGCTGCAACAAATGTTGTAGCAACCAAGCAAAAAAATTAGAAAGAAAAGTCAAAACCATAAGAGAGTTTAATCACTCAACTTACTTCATTCTCATTGGCTTTATTCTTATGTTTGATGTGAAAATTTTATTTATTGAGTTTTTAGCTCTTGCATTTTATACTTTAATTAGTTATTTAATCTTATTGATTATCTTGTCTTAATTTAGAACACAAACTACACTATTCAAGATTGTTGTAGCAATTCTGATAATGTCAATCGTTGTAGAGACGATCTTAGATAATTATCATTATATTACTTATTGTGTGCACTTGCACATTAACACCATACAAGAAAAAATTGCAACAATGTGTAATCTTATAATTATGCCTTACATAACTAACCGTATGAGCTCAACTGTACTGTCATTACTGAAATGCATCTACAATTAATCCTATCCATTAATTATACCAGGATTCGATTAAAGCAGTCTTTATTACAACTATCGTAACTTGACTCATTAATGGTCACTATGCTAATACATCTGAATGAAATAGATCATTATGAACATTTGTAGCATGAAAATTTCGTGCAATATGATTTTAACATGCCTAGTTCTAATTGTTCTACCTTAAACCTTAATATGATTAAACCATACTAAAGTCAGAGTGTGAATAAAGCAGAACTTTATTTCTGTAAAAAATAACTCGGAATATCCATAAACTATAATAATTGAAAAATATCTATAGTATAAAATATCTAAAATTACAAACTCTCACTAAAACTGAATATTCTTTAATGGCGCAACACCTATATGAGTAGTGTGCTCATAAAATATCATGGTGCGACAATCCTTTAGTAAGCAGATATGTGATTATGGAGTTTGTGTCAATGTGCTCTATAAACAACTGTACACTCTGAACTTATTTTTTAACATCTACGTACTTGATGTCCATATGCTTTGACTTACTCGAGCTTGGGGGTGGCAAAAATACCTACCCAATCCAGACTTAGACTGCACATGAGGTATGAAGTCGGACTGGTCTTAGGCATCACTTGATAAACCCATAACCCCGCCCGGAACCCGAATTTTATTAAAAAAATTATAAAATATATATTATTTTAAATATTTTTATTTATTTGACTCATTTATTACGTATATATAATGTTTTAAACACTTAAAGTTTACATTTTCATGTCAAATTTTATTGAAATAAATTTAAAACTTATAAAATTACCAAAAAACTATACATATATAATATTAAAAAATATAAAATCTGGGTACTCTGATTAAAACCCGGCCCGGTGTCTAGCTTAAAAAACACGGCTCGGGTATCTAAAAATTGCATCCGCAATGGCCGGACCCAGACCCAAGTTTTGCTAACCCTAGTCAAGCTCCTGTTGTTGAAATACAACACTGCTAACTTATTATCATAAAATAACTTGAGCAATCTCTCAGCACCATCTACTATATGCATTCTTATGACAAACTCCATAGCCCTATTTCGTGATTCACGCCTCGTAACATGCTATGAATTTTACTACCATTGTAGAAAAAGTTATAAGAGACTACAAAACTCTTTTAAGAGATAGCGCCCTTGCCTAATAGGTAGATATACTCTGATGTGGACTTCATACTATCGAATAACTCTATGAAATGAGAGTTATCATGACATTTTTAAACTTAAATCAATATTACTTAGAGAGTTAATAATATGCTTTTATTACATTTTAATTACATTTTGCAAGAGCATTTATTTAAGTCCACTTTTAATCAATTGATTTTTTTTAGATCATTTTGTGCTTAGATTATGTGCATGATTGTAGGTAACCAAAAAGTTCAAGTTTTATGGATGGAATGCTACTACAACATATTTGCAAAAAAGACAAAAGAACTTGCCTGCAGAGGAATCAAAATAAGTCTGGAACAGTGAAGATGCTGTAGTCATTGCTGAAACAGCCCTGTAGTAATGATAGACTAGATTTCGTGTGCGATAACTAAAAGATTATGATCAAAGGTTTCCAAAAATGGAAGATACGTGGCACAAGCTTTTGGTTGCCCTAATTCCAAGTTATAAAATGAGCACGCCTGAAAAAAAAGAGAAAGAGTTGTCACTCAAGGAAAATAAAAAAGAAAGACAAAAAGAAAACATAAATTAAGTGAGACTTAAGGGTGCAACAGAGGATTTGCAGAGAATAAGAAGAAGAGATTGAAAGATTAAACAGATTTCAACAGTTTATCGTATTATCTTATTTTCTACTTATTTATTGTTTTATCGCAAATTATGAATTAAACTTTGTCGTGGTTGAGTGATGAACAAGCTTAATGATTATTTGATTGATATATGTGTGTTGCTTTGTATTTGCTATAGTATTTTGTCTTGATTTTACTTATTGCAATTCCCTATTTTGGTTGACCTCCCATTTAGTGGATATTAGGTAAGGAAGAGCCTTAAAAAGGTATGAATTAGTGGAACAAATTAAGACAATACTCGGTTTTAGATTGAGTTTCCCAAGTTGAATTAATCTCGATTTGAATAGGGTCATGCTTGTTCTATAATTTTGTTCTATAATTAGCGAAGAACTAGACATGTAGATTCACCTTGTAAGGTAAATGAAACCTAGAATGTTTAATACTGTATCTAAAGTTAACGTAACAATTGGTCACTATTAGGTTGTATTTGGTATAAGATATGCAACAGGCGATAGCTGAGGATGGATAAGGGATTCTGTCCAACGTTGTAGTAGATGATGTAGCAGCATAATCTTAATTAGAAAAAAATAGCCAATACCATTAAGTTAGTTTAAATACTAAACTACTCATTTTCCATTAATTACATCCTCGTGTTTAATGTGAGAATTTTCTTTATTATATTTTATTTGTTGCATTTTTATTTTAATTAATTCATTAGTTTCATTAATTGTCTTATTTTAATTTAGAATAAAATTGCACTGTTATGATTGCTGTAGCAAATTTGATAATATCAATCCATGTAGAGACGATCTGAATACTCATTAGTATATTACTTATTGTGTACACTTGCACATTAACACCTATATCAATAGAAATCATCCAACATTATCTTAGTATCTAGTAAAATCGAAGTCAGTATACTCAAAGGTCTCGCGCTGATCCAACCTTTGATATGTGATCATATAATCTTTTGTCCTCCGTAAGTACTGCATGGCTCGTTTGGTGACTTTTCAATGGTCTACTCCTAAATTACTTAAATATCTACCCAACATCCGAATAATGTATGTAATTTCTGGTCACGTACAAAGACTTTCTATTACTAATGCATAAGAAATCTTTTGTATTTCTTTCTCCTCAAAATCATTCTTAGGGCACTGATTGAGATTAAACAAGTACAATGACTCACTATCTGAGATTAAGCTTTTATCCTTTAACACAGGGGTATCACTTATTTGCAATGTTGTACGCCATATCTGTTGAGAACCGTTTCAATATAGCACTTTAATGATAATCCAAAAATACCTCGGGAGCAGTCTTGGTGTATTAGTATACTTAATACAAAAAAGCATCACGAAGAACTTTCATCTCAAAATTCTTAGGTAGAAATTTTATAATATTGTAAAATAAGTCTTTGTTGTTGTTGGCAAGCAAAATGTTATCGACATATAAAAGAAGAAAAATATACTTACTCCCCCAAAACTTATGGTATATGATGATTGCAGTCCAGATTCATCTCAAAACCAAATGAGATAATCACTTGATAAAACTTAAAATACCAATGTTGAGATGTTTACTTGAGCCCATAGATGAATTTTTTAAGTTTGTAAACTATATTCTTTGGATCTGTTAATACAAAGTTTTCTAGCCGTATCATATAGATTGTCTTATCAATGTTACCATTAAGAAACATTGTCTCGTTAAAGTTTACCATTGAGAAACCTTGTCTTTACATCTATCTAGTGTATCTCAAGATTGAAATGCACCACTAATGCCATTATGATCTTAAAAGAGTCCTTTAAATAAACTAGAGATAAAATCTCTTTATAATCAATGCCTTCTTTTTGTGTAAAGCATTTTGCAACAAAACACGCGTTGTACATCTTCAAATTGCCTTTTGAATCCCTCATGCAAGTGCTTTGAATTAGACTTCTTGCTTGTCCAAAGCTCATAAAGAGTTTTGACAACTGCTTTAGTTGGAGCCCTATTAATGATATATGTTATAGTGTTAAACGCTTCTCTCCAAAGTGATTTTGGTAAGGTAGAATGACAAATTATATTTCTCACCACATTATTAAGCGTCTTATTTCGTCTTTCAGCAACATCATTCATAGTGGGTGAACCCAGCATAATATACTATGGGATTATACCTCATTTCTCTAGGAATTTAGCAAACATCGTGGATGTTGTTGACCTAAACTATCATAATTACCATAATTTCCCTGTGAACAAATTCACATCTATGTGTGCAATAATAGTGGGTGACATGTGTCATCAGGGAGAGAAACCAGGGCAAAACCCTAAACCCATGTCACTCATCATCTATAAATGGGGACCATCTGACCAAGCCAAAAAGAAAAGTACTGTTCATCTCTTAAAAGAGAAAAAATTAATCTTATTTATTTTTCTTATTCTCATTAAACTTTAAATCAAACACTGACTTGGGCATCGGAGTGCCTTTTTCAGGTATCTACAGAATTTGAGTTCAACAAGCATCATAAGTTCTCTGCAAATTAAAAATATGTGTGAAGGTAAATTCTAGTCTTCTTCATTGGCACCGTCTATGGGGAATACGTGGCTAAAAAGTTTTTTCTCTCACTATAACCCCACATGAACACTACTTTATCATTATTTTTTTAGATTAGATCTGGTTGTGTATAGTTGACAAAAGAAGAGAATACTCACTCATGCTAATGAAAAATGGGTTTGTGTGTGAGACCCAAACCTAAAAAATGCTTAAAAGGCATTAAAGCAAAAATCCAAGAGTAAAAATAGAGGTTTCTCCTTTAAATGCCTTGTTGGAAAAAAAGAGAAATGATAAAGAAGATGAAGGACCTATTTGGTCAAAATAAAACTTGGACAGTAAATAAAAGTAAACAATAGTCAAAATCTCTTAAAATAGTCTCTAGGGCTAAACTTAAGACTAATTTATCATTTAGTTTATTTTATCTTCATTTTCCTTTTATTTTGCTCATTCCACACTACTATGCTGACTTATTTACATTCTTGCCATTATGTTTACTCCATAGTACTTCTTTATTTTTTCTCACGAGTGAGGCTAAGGAAAATCTAAGCATTCACCTTATCCAGTGGAATATATGCAAGTGTTAGGTTGACGTGGATTAACATAATTTTATGTTCTAACATAACAACTATGATTCCGCATTTAACATATTAACACATTTTATTTTTAATTTTCTTATATCATTCATGTCTTTACTTGACTTACCTACAAGTGAGGCTAAGCAAATCCCAAATATTCACCTCTTAACGAGGAATAAATGAACGGGTGTCACACCAACATGGACTAATCTAACTTTTCTTACATATTATGTAACTAATGATTACTTTTACGCATCTAACCTTTGCATTTCCACATTTATATTCTAATTATTTGTAAATTTTATAACATTAGATGCTGAATCCGGAGGAAAGTGGACATTACCCATTCCCTCTTTTTCCTTATTTATCTTTTCTACTAAGTATACCCTTGTTTCCCCCTTTAGCAGAAGGCTTTTTAAGCCTAGATTATATTTCCATAGAATAATTCTCAAGAGCTCTTAAAATGCCTTAGCATAAATTTTCTTAAGCAATCAAAAGAAAGAAGGGGGAAAAATACTTGAAAGCACAATGCGTTTCCTCATTAAAATCTCTTCTCTATGATTCAGCCACATTTGAATTTTGTTTAAAACAAGCAACTAAAAGGCTAATGAAGGCAAAATGGATGTAAATGCAAGCAACCATTAGCCAAACCTCCCAAAAAATAAGTTTCTTACGGCTTTTTACAGTAGATCTGGAAGTATCTGTTAAAAGGTGAGAAGCGCCACCCGACGATACCTTGGCACAAATCTTACAGCAATTGGAAGAAACAAAAAAGAAAAATCAACAATTAAAGGCTAGGCTCTTTAGACTGGAGCAATAGTCAAAGGAGCTAAGAGGGAGCTCGGAACGAGGGGAACAGAACCTAAACCCCCTAACAGTTCGCATTGGTCAATTTCCAGAAGACCGGTAAGATACAAATATCAGTGAGGAGTAGAAATTCCAGGAACGTCTACAAAAAGGAATTCAAAAGGTTCTAGGTGACTCCGGAAAAAATTTTCAGATGGCTTCCACTACGGACGACACTGCCATGGCAGCTCTTAAAATCAATGCCACTTTCTTTATGGAAAGTATCATTTTCGCTCCTAAGCTAGAAAAATTTCAAGCACCGAACTTCTAGCAATTCAATGGAAAAATAGATCTTGAGGATCATCTCTATTTTACAAGCAAAAATAGGCATTCGAAATTAATAATGATGCCACACTTTACAAAGTGTTCCCCACCAACTCGACCAGACTAGCACTAAATTGGTTCCGTAGCTTGCCTCGTAATTTCGTCAAGAATTTTCATGACTTGTGTCACTACTAGAAAAATGGGCTTTATTGACACCAATTTAGTGTCAAGACAACTTTACGACACTTGTTAATCGAATGCCCAGTAACGCACCGACACTAATTTTGGTGTCGAATTTTTCAATAATAATTGTGTATCGTAGTATCACCCAAATAATGACACTATGGCTAGTACTTAATGATACTATTTACATGTCAAGAATTCATGTCACTATAGTATCATTAAAATAATAGTACGAAGTGTAAATATTTAATAATACTATTTACATGTCTATTTAAAATTGAATCGGTATTTAGATATTATGCTGCTTTTGGTTAGTAATATATTTTTATTTTTATTGTATTTTTCCAGTTCATTTTACAATTAAAAAACTAAATATATTAAATCTCCCAACACAATTCACATAATAAATATCCCAAATACATCACTTAAATTAACATAATTTAACTACATCGCTATTTGAAAAAAAAAAAAAAGAACATAAATATCAAATTAAGTTTTCGATAAGTTTTAAACAACAAAGTACCAAATTCAGTTTCAACAAATATTAACCAACAAGAATAAGCACAAGAATGTACTGAATATCCGAGAATCACAAAACGAAAATATGCACTGATGAAGTTCTTAGAATACTTTGAAATGACCAATTAAATCTACAAGCAGATTAACTTCACATCATTCCTCGGTTATCATTTGTATAGGCAATATCTACATCTTTCTCCATCTTCCTCACACGATGAACCACGGATTTACATCTACCCATCTCTTCCTCTTCACTCAATTGCTTACAGAGTACCAAGTGATAAGCAGAAACTATTTTTTCAGTTGTACGTCCTACAGTCAATTTCTGGTACCAAAAGCAACAATTAATAATTCATAATCAATAAACTAAATTTCACATACAAATGCAACATATACCGGGGCTAAATTTCACCACAAGTGAAGAGACAAAAAGAGACAAAAATATAGAGAATGATCATCAGAACGCCCACACCCTTTTTCCCTACCGCTCACCTTTTTATTAAAAAAAAAAAGATTTTCATTTTTCCATTTCCGCTTTAGAGAGAGAGAGAGAGAGAAAGATGCAGGTAGAGAGAGAAGACCATGACTTGCTTGACCCGACCTTAACGCTTTGACTTACCAGAACCTCCGATTCCGCCGAGCAATCAAGTTTTGAGAAGCCGGCCATAACCGCATTCGCCCGCCGCCGAAACCGAGTAACGCCGAACTGAAGGAAAACTCGCAAGATCCGGTTTTCCGCCGACGATCTAGTTGAAGGTGACGCTACACTGGGAATTAATCCTCCTCAAAGAACCTTCCACCAAGCACGATCACCGGAGACGTCGATTTGCCGAATGACCACCGGAAAACCCGCGGCTTTGAGCTTCGATCCGACGCCGCTGCACGTGGGTGACACCGCGTGGCATGGTTGAACTCAGCGCGGAACTAGCTGAGTTGAGCTTCCGTCGCCGTTGAACAAAGTCCGGTCCACCGCTTGACCGTTGAAGAGCAATACAAGAAATTCACAAGCTTTGGGGGTGTCGGGCGGGTCGTTTCATGTGCATCGAGATGACGGTAATGGCTAGTCGAAAATAGTGATGGTAATTCAGAAGTGGCTAGTCGAAAGTAATGACGATGTGACGGAAGAGATTTTGGGTATGTGGGCGTGGTGGTGATTTGTTTTGTTTTCGATTGAGTTTTAGGGAAAGAGATTTTGGATTGAGTTTTAGGGAAAGAGATTTTGTTTTCGATTGAGTTTGAAATGGGGGAAAGGGATTTGGATTGAGTTTTAGGGATTTTACTTTTGTTTTTATATTTTTATTTTTTAATTTTTTTAAAAGGTACTCGAATCCTGCATCTGTAGGTCTTATGGTCTTTGGTTCAATTGTAAAAATTTTAAATTGTAGAAGTTTTTGGTTCGAGTCGGAAGATTTACAAATTATAATAATAATTTTTTTAATCTCTGATACTTCAGTGGCAATGATTTCTAATACTTAATTTACTGACACACTAGTATCAGTCATTTCTAATAATTATTTGTTAAAAGCGGAAAATGATGCATATGTATACAATTACTGATACTTTTTACAAAATGTCAGAAACTAAGTGTCAGTAAAGGTCATTTTTGTAGTAGTGTGTACACAATTTTTTACCCAATATTTCCGCAACAAAAAGTAACCTAAGACCTTTTTCCATCTCTTTAACCTCAAACGGGAGGAAAATGAAAGGGTTAAAGACTTCCTCTTCCGCTTTAATCAAGCAATGACCCTGATAGGGAAAGTTGATATGGAAGTTGCCACGACTGCTTTTGCCAAAGCAGTAAATCTGAACACGAAGTATAGGAAGTATATTCTCAAGAAGAATTTTAAAACCATGGAGCTGACCAATTTGAAATCTTAGCAATATGTAAAGTTGGACAATAATAAGGCCTTATGATAGCAAATGGCTACAAAGAGAACACAATTTAACACCCTGCAGCAAGTAAGCGAGAGCACGCAAAAGAAGCCAATAAGAGAAGGCAACCAGATGAAAGGTAATTTGAGCCTCTAAATACTTCCTTATATCAAATCTGGATGGAAAATAAAGACTCCAGAATATTCCATACCCCAAGGCCTATCAAAGCGCCTATGAAAAAACAGAATCAGTCTAAGCATTTTCTTTTCCATAATGATAAGGGACACGTAATCAATGAATGCTGGACCTTAAGAATCCATATTGAGGCCCTAATAAGGAAAGGCATGCTCTTAAAATATAAACTAGCTCCTAGGCAAAGTGTTATTTAACCCTATATTCCTCCTGCCCTTGAGGCAACTCCTAAAGAGAAGGAAACACCTTCTGCTGTGCATCTGATACAAGGCTCAGAAAAAAAAAAGCAATGACATCCTAGAATCAGACTCTTTCTACCAATCAGATTCCGTGATAGGAAAATTTTCCATCTAATTACAGCCAAATAGTTTTTCGGAATTACAAACAGAAGATGACGAAGCAGCATCGGAACCCAAATCCCCAGTAACAATCCATGCAATCCATGTTTTTATCTATGACTACCTTAAAGAACCAGAGAATGGGGAAATTGCATGCATTATAAGAAAAATGATGCAAATGACTCTTAATGAGCTGCACTCCGCAGCCATCCATGGACGTTCGGTATCAGATTTTGGTAGAGAAGTCTAGCGTGTTCAATACAGAAGAGTGCTAAAGATGCGACAATGAGGAATTATTAAACTTCCTCACTTATTATCATGTCTATTTTGGAAGATCTTGCTCCGATTACTTTTACCTAAAGGGACTTAGAAGGGATTGATATGCCCCATATAGACCCCATGGTGGTTACTTTGGAAATCGCCAACATTACAGTTAAAAGAATCCTCCTTGATGATAGAAGCAGTGTGAAAATTCTCTATTGGGATGTGTAGGTGCCATATTCCAAAGGGTACCAAACCATGTCATGTGTCCATCCTATCAAATAAAAGAAGCTTTTCTAGGGAAATAACACCTAAGTTATTACGAGGAAATATCACTTAAGGAAAATTTTTTTTCGAGCTTATAAAAATGGCAAGGGGGGGGAATTATTTCCATAATCTATTAGTTTATGAAAATCATGCCTAAAGATCATACGAGTAAGGAAACACACAGGGTTGGAATAATTCCTTAGATCATATTTACCTCCACATGTACAAAAATGATGGGTGACACATGTCCTTAGATTAAGAGTTCAAAGCAAAACCCTAAATGTACATCACTCATCATGTATAAATAAAGACCCATCTCTAAGAGAAATGAGGTCTTTGGCCTCCAAAATCACTATTTATATTTAGAGAGAGAAACTCATTTTCTTTATCTTTCTTCTTTGTTTAATATTGATCAAACACTAACTTAGGTGTCGAAATGTCTTTTTTAGGCACTCACCCCTCAAGATTTGAGGCGGACGATTGTGATAAGTTTTCTACAAACTATAAACATGTGTGAAGGTAAAAAAATCCAACACATTTAGGATGCATTTAAAAAAAATGAGACTTAAAGAATCAGACCTGTGGAAGTGTCATACCTCTCTTGTGGCCTTTGAGGGAACAAGACTAACGATAAAAAGAATCGTCAACCTCCCCGTTAAAGCTGGAGAGAAGATTGCTTCAGTAGATTTCGTAGTTGTTAATGCTCCGTTAGCTTACAATGCAGTTTTTGGGAGGCATTGGACTACATTGAGGCAGTTCCTTTAACATTACACTAAGTAGTCCGATATGTCTCTCTAATAGGGAGGGAACATTTGATATAAAAGGAGATCAGATGATGGCAAAACAATGTTATTCTATTGCCATTAAGTGTTGCAAAAGAGCTCTTAGATCGGAATCGTTCTAGATGATAGGAAAAGGCTGGCAATAGAAGAAAAGGGGAAAATTGAGGAATCTGTTCCTTTACCACAGTAAGTGATGGAGGATGTGACTACATAGCAATTACAGGACCCGAGGCTATAGTAGATGTTTCATTCCTTACACTACGAGGCTTTTGTTGTTGAAGACTTAGAAACGGTATCTCTCAACCCTTTGGCTCTAGAAAAATAAGTACAAGTTGGAACCGAATTACTTCAGACGGAAAAAATATCTTATCTCCGTGTTAAAAAGAAACCAAGATGTTTTCGCATGATCACATAAGGACATGCCTGGAATAGATCCAGAAGTTGAATGCCACCAGATACCAACTAAACTATAGTAAAACCTGTGCAGTAAAGACAAAGGCAATTTGCTTTGGAAAGAAACAAGGTCATCAACGATGATGTAGAACTCCTCGAGGCAGGATTCATTCAAAAAGTTCACTACTCGAAATGGATTGGTAATGTTGTTGTGGTGCAAAAAAAGTACGAAAAATGGATAGTATGCGTAGATTATGCGAACCTCAACAAGACTTGTCCAAAGGATCACTTCCCTTTACCAAAGATTGATCAATTGGTCGATGCCACCACTGGTTATCAAAGGCTATCTTTCTTGGTTGCATATAGTGAATACAACTAAATCCCTATGCATTTGGAGGATGAGGAGAAAACAACTTTCATCACTCTGAGGGGCCTATTTTGCTATAGAGTCATGCCTTTTGAATTGAAAAATGTCGGATCCACTTATCAAAAGCTTGTAGCCAAAATCTTTGCTAGACTATTGGAAAATATTATGGAAGCCTATATTAATGACATGGTAGTCAAGAGCGAGAGGGTAAAAGATCACATTATAGACTTGGAGATAGTTTTTGATGTTCCAAGGAACTACAATATGAAGCTTAATCCTTTAAAATGTGTTTTTGGGGTTTCGTCAGGCAACGTCCTTGGCCATATAGTTAGCCAGAGGGGAATAAAACCAATCTTTCCTAAGTCAAAGCATTATTAGAAACTATAGAGCCAAAAACAGCAAATGAGATTCAGGTGCTAACAGGAAGAATTGCGGCATTGAACAGGTTCATTCTCGAATGTCAGATAAATACAAAAGCTTTTTCAAGCTTATAAAAGCAGAAAAAGGAGTACAGAGGAAGGAATAATCCAAAGCCCTGGAGTAGTTAAAGAGTTATCTTGTCCACCCGCATATACTTTCCATACCAAAGTTCAGGGAGGAACTTTACTTATATCTTATTGTGAAATACAAGTGTGCAACCCAAGAGCGGGGGTGAATTGGTATTTTAAAAATTATCCTAACAAAACCACGCGATAATCCAATCTAATGCCTTAATAAATTTGAAAGCAATAAGTTCAATAATAGCACAATAATAAATGAGTAAGAGAGAAGAGAAACAAACACACGAAATTTTACGTGGTTCGACAATCCCCGCCTACGTCCATGCCTCCAAGCGATCTAAGTTTGAGGTTTTCACTATCCAAGCCTTCCAGGACTTAAAATGCTTACAATTGACTTCAAGGTGTCAATGAATCTTTACAACAAAGAGATTATCTATCAATCTCTTCACTCAAGTGTCTCACATACTCAAACATTCACAATTGAAATGAGGAAATGAAAATTACAACAAAAACTCTCTTAAAGAGTAGATGAACAAGTTGAAGAACAAGATGATTCAAAGAATTATGATTTATGAATTGAGAGCTCAAGATATGTTGTGTGCCTTTTGTTTGTGCTTGCTAGAGAGCTTGAAAATGAGTTGGATTTGAGTTTTTATAGTTGGAGCTCAAGAACTAGCTGTTATGAGCATTTTGGTGATAATCGGCATGCCGTTTATGTGAATCTGGTTAGCCGCTTCAAGTTACCATTACAGCAAATATTTGAATTTTTGAACATCTGGTATGCTGCTTTTGCAAATCCGGAGTTCCGCTTTTGTTTTAGTAACTTACTGCCCAAATCCGGTCTTCAACTTTGTCACATCTGGTTAACCGCTTTCATTTGAGTAAGTTTCTGCCCATAACCGGTTTGTTGCTTTGTAATATCCGGTTATCCGCTTGCTACAGTGCTGGCTTCAGTGAACTATTTTTAAAAATTATGGTTTTACCCTAAAACGTTTTATAACTATATTAAGGCCCGAAACGTTATGAAACTTTACAAATAGATCCAATTTCAGAATTTTCAAGTAATACCTTATGAATCCCAAAACTTTTTAAAATTATGATATCGTCCAATCTCTGTAAAATTATAGGATAGTCCCAAAATATTTAAATATTCTCAAATAAGTCTAAATCTGAAATTTAAAAACAATATCTATTAAAATAAAAAATTCTTTCATTTTCAATTCACGACTTGAGAAACACCTTAACTTCACAAAATCATTGTCTTATTTTAAAAAGCATAACATATATAAATCTTTGTTTAACTACTCTCAATTTTTTTTTTAACCAAAACATGTGATTTGTTATCATTAAAATTAATATTTATAGCCATATAAGTTAACAATCTCCCCTTTTTGATAATGACAAAACACATTATAGAAAAGTAATTTAGTTATGAAAATCTCCCCCTTAATCAATGCAAGGTTAAAAACTAATTTCAAAAGGATTTAAAAAAAAAAACTCCCCCTGCATAAGTGCATATGAGTATTTTTCATAACAAATGAATTTCTCAAAATTTCCCTTTACAAGATATATCTCCTCCTTCATCATAAAAAAGAATAAAAGCTCCCCCTATCAATCATCAAAATCTCAATACAAGCACATTAGTTCAAAAAATATCTAAAACATAAGGAAATAGCATACCAAAGCAAATCCATATTATCCAAAACAAATACATAATCTAAAATTATAACAACCATCCATATAATAAAAAATAAAAGAACATAAAGCAGTAAATGAAATGTAGGTGCGTCCAAATACAAGCATAAGAGACTACTGGGGTGGTGAGGATGGTGGTGATGGGGGGTGGATACGGATATGAAATACCGAAATGCTTAAAAACAAGTCGCTGGCCATGAATGAGCTACTGATACTGCTGGGAGAGGCGCTGGTGCTCATCGAGAATATGCTGCTAAAAGCTATTCTGCTGCACAGAGAGAGTCCTCACCCATCTATAAGTCCGAGAGTAACCTTTCGTAAGAGTGAGGCCGAGGTGGTAAACAGTGCGTATGCACATCGACGATCTCTACGTCTACGTTGTCCCCGAAATGAAAGTAAAACATCAGGAAGTTGATCATCCGGTACAACATCATTGAGTGGCCGATCATCACTCAAAGCAAGAAAAGTGAGCTTGTTTTCAGAGAATCTTTCCCAAGATCTATCTTGTCACTCAAATCCTAAAGCACATACAGCTTCATCCCCGATACTCTTAGAAGTTCTAAAAGAGGGTTCATTTATGGATGCCTCAAAATATTTGAGTATCCGAGTGATAAAATGACCATAAAGAAGTGAACGAGTAATCAGTTTGGGTGTAGACAACATGGTTCGAGACAACATGGTTCGGATAATGGAGTGTCCTATGTTAACTGGACGACGTTTGAGAATGCAATCAATCAAGGCAACATCCATATAGGATACCTCATCCAAATGGCCAGACCTAGGGAGCACAATGGTTTGAATAAATCGAAGTAATATCCGAGTTTGGAGACAAAGACATTGGGTGCAGAAATGGATGGTATAATCATCATCAGTGAATCAATACAATGACATATATTCTTAACTGCGTCAATATGAACATAGTCATCAACATCGGGAGATTTCCTAGGCGAAAAGATTTCTAGGCCATCATCAAAGGTTTTTAAAATAGAATTCAACTCCGAATCATCAAAATTCAATCGAAACTCCTCCAACTTTGGTGATTATTCTATTTTTTTCTCTATGGAAGTATCCATATTCGAGTAAAATACTTTCACCAAGTTGGTATTTACATTTTCGTCAATCACAAGGGCATTTATCCGACCAACATCTTCCAACAATTGAAATAAATTACGATTACTAATACTGAGACTAGACAACCAAATCGGTAAAACGAAAAATGTAGGGAGTACCTCACGAGTCATGAACTAATGACGAAATCGTTTGACTAAGTTCTTGGCTAGAAAATACATGGATTCAAAGGTGGATTGATTGGAAGAACCCCCTGCTTTTCTTAGCCGTTTGGTTTGTTGAAACGGTTCTATACCTTTATTCCGAACCAGCCGTGAGCTTGACATGATGCTTTTGAGTGATTTGAAGTGAAAAGAGGTAATGAGAAGGAAGATGATGAGGATTGGAAGTAATTTTGAGGAGCAATTCGAGTTAAAAACGGCTTAAGAATAAGAAATCTAGAGAGAGAAAATTCTTTAGAAACCCTAAGTTTGATTTCGGATCTAGGAATTTTGAGGTTGAAAATGAGTTTTAAAGATGATTTTGGACACAAGATTGGATGGGGAACAAGTTGTATGGATCAATTTGCATTAAAAAAGAGTATAAATGAAGGGTTTTAGAGTGAGAAAGAGAGAGGAAGAACCAGCTTTTAGAGAGGGAATGACATCTGGTTTACCGAAAATGGAAGAAGATGAACAACATTAATAAACTTACGAATCCGGCTAGCCAGATTATCCTAACCGGTTAACCAGTTGAAGGCAGTAAGCAAGCAATGTGAATCTAGATTTCCAGATAAGTGAACCGGCTGTTCGGTTAAGGTCAGTAAAGCTTAAACGTGAAACTAATTTTTCAGTTTTAATAACTGGCTATCTAGTTGTGCAGCAAAGAGTAAACATTGATCCAGCTTACCGATTTTATAAATCCGGTTCTGCGGATTTGTCAAATCCAATGTCAAATAGATTCTGGTTTTCTGGATTATATAACCGGGTATCCGAAATTTTCCAGCAAGTAAATCCAATTCGATTTACCGAATTTCATAACCAGCTAATCGATTCTTTTCAGGAAATGAGATAATAAAAAGGGCTTACCGGTTTTTCATGATCCAGTTATCCAATTTGGGTCCAGTGAGCAAAAATAAGATAAACGGCTTTCTGGATGAATAGAAGTGGGATAACGGTTAAGCTTTGGAGAATATTTTTGAAAAATGGTAAGCTCTTAGACTTGTATTATACACACTAATTTATTTTTGGCTTAGAAATTGATCAATTTTAAATCATTTAGAGATTTAAAACTTTTCAATAAGCCATTTGATTCATGAAACGAAAACTCATACAATAACAAACATATCAACTTAATCAACAAATCATAATTCAATATGCAACATTCATCATTCCAAGCTCATGTCTTATCTTAATGAATTGCTCTTCACTCAAAGGTTTTGTAAAAATATTGGCAAGTTGTTTTTCCGTAGAAATAAATTCTAATGCAATATTCCCTTTTGAACATGATCTCTTAAGAAATGATGTCTAATCTCTATATGCTTGGTTCTAGAGTGTTGAATGAGATTCTTTGATAGATTAATAGCACTAGTATTATCACACTTGATGGGAATTTGTTCAAGATTATTGCCATAGTCTCTAAGTGTTTGTTTTATCAAAAGGGCTTGTGCACAACAACTATATGCGGCAATATATTCTGCCTCAGTGGTTAAGAGTGCAACCGAGTTTTGTTTCTTACTAAACCATGAAACAAGTGAATGACCTAAGAAATGGTAAGTCCCACTAGTACTTTTCCTATTGACCTTATAACCGGCAAAATCAACATCCGAATAACAAGTTAAATCTATATGAGTTCCTCTAGGATACCAAAGGCCAAGATCTATAGTTCCACTCAAATAACAAAAAATTCATTCAACAGCAAGCAAATGAGATTCCTTGGGACATGATTGAAATCTTGCACACAAACATATACTAAACATGATATCGGGTTTACTTGCTGTTAATTAAAGTAAAGAGCCAATCATACCTCGATATTTTTTAACATTAACGTCTTTACCTTTTTCATCATTGTCAAGCTTGATTATTGTGCTCATTGGAGTGCTCTTGATGTTTGAGTCATCAATGCCAAGCCTCTTGAGCAAATCTTTGACATATTTAGCTTGGTTGATGAAGATTCCCTTATTGTTTTGCTTGATTTAAAGTCTAAAGAAATACTTCAATTCTCCCATTATTCTCATTTCAAATTCTTTACTCATACAAGATGAAAACTCCTTGCACAAGCACTCATTAGTAGAACAAAAAATAATATCATCAACATAAATTTGAACAAGTATATCTTGGTTTTTATGCTTAACAAAGAGAGTAGTATCCGCTTTTCCCATTGAAAAATCGTTATCCAGCAAGAAATTTTTAAGCATATCATACCATACTCTAGGTGACTGTTTCAAAACCATACAATGCTTTTGATAACTTATAAACATGATCTGTAAATTTTTCATTTTCAAAACCAGGGGGTTGTTTCACATAAGCTTCCTCCATAATATAACCATTTAAGAAAGCACTTTTGACATCCGTTTGAAATAAAATGAAATCTTTATGACATGCATATACTAACAACATTCTAATGGATTCTAATCTAGCTACAAGTGCAAAGGTTTCATCAAAATCAATTCCTTCTTCTTGATTGTATCTTTGAGCCACTAATCTAGCTTTGTTCTTTACAACCACAATGGATTCATCCATCTTATTTCTAAATACCCATTTAGTACCAATGATGGATTGATGTTCTGGTTTAGGAACTAATTCCCACACATTATTTCTCTCAAATTGATTTAACTCCTCTTGCATTGCCATAATTCAAGATTCGTCATTTTCTGCATTCGTAAAAGATTTTGGTTTAATTTGAGAAATAAATGCAGTATGCTCACATGTGTTCCTAAATGATGATCTAGTTGTAACAACTCTTGAAGGATCTCCTAAAATAGCATCCTTAGGGTGAGAAGAAACATACGCTCCTTGGGGAGTGTTTGAGAAGAACCTTCATTTTGCTCTGCATTTGTTCTTCATGTTGCTCCTCTTGATTTTTTGCATTCTTTTGGTTGTTCTTTGATGAATCTTCTTGTATATTTTCATCTGCATCATCACCAACAGCAACTTTCTCCGTAGAGGAAGGGTCAGACTCGTCTAATGTAACATGCATAGATTCTTCCACAACTAAAGTTCTTTTGTTATAAACTCTATAAGCTTTGCTTAAGTTTGAATACCCGAGAATGATACCAACATCAGATTTTAGACAAAATTTTCAAGATTATCTTTTGTGTTCAAAATAAAATATTTACATCCAAAAACTTTGAAATATCCAATGTTGGGTTTTCTATCTTTCCAAAGCTCATAGGGAGTTTTGTTGAGATGAGATCTAATCAACACCCAATTTAAAACATAACAAGCGGTGTTGACGGGTTTGACCCAAAAATACTTAGGTAATGCATTTTCATTCAATATAGTCCTAGCCATTTCTTAAATAGATTTATTCTTTCTCTCAACAACTCTATTTTGTTGTGGAGTTCTAGGTGATGAAAATTGATGCTTAATGCCAAAATCATTACAAAAAGTCTCAAATGTATGATTTTTAAATTCTCTACCATGATCACTTCTAATACAAGAAATATAATAACCTTTTTCATTTTGAACATTTTTATAAAAAACTCTAAATGCATCAAAGGCATCATCATTATTAAGAACAATACCCATATGTATCTAGAATAATCATCCACAATCACAAATGCATAATACTTGCCACTCAAGCTAGCATATCTAGAAGGTCCAAACAAATTTATGTGAAGTAATTGAAGTGGTTTTGAAGTAGAGACATGATTCTTATTTTTGAAAGAAGTTTTGATTTGTTTTCCAAATTGACAAGCTTCACAAACTCTATTCTTTTGAAAATTGATTTTTAGAAGACCTTTAACCAAATCATTTTTCGAAATTTTGAAATCAAATCCATGTTTGCATGTCCTAGTCTTTTATGCCATAACCATCCATCATCATGCAATGTCGAGAAACATTTATCAATGGTAGATGCGCAATCTATATTAATGGTTGGCAGATTGTTAGCCTATATGGCTATAAACATTGATTTTGATGAAAACAAACCACATGTTTTAGTTTTAAAAAAAATTAAAAGTAGTTAAACAAAGATTTATATATGTTGTGCCTTTTAAAATAAGAAAATGATTTTGTGAAGTTAAGGTGTTTCTCAAGTTGTGAACTGAAATGAAACAATTTTTTATTTTAATAAATATTTTTTTTAAATTTCGGATTTGGACCTATTTGAGGAATTGAGGAATGCCAAAAGCATGGTTCCTAAATCTACCAACCATCAGAATTCCTCAATTCAATGACAAGTCTTGGCCTTTTCCACAGTAAGGAATGGATATTGTGGCCCCAATACCACCTGCCCCAGGAGGAGTACTATTCATATTTCTAGCAACCGATTATTTTACTGAGTGGGTTGAAGCTTCAGCTTACTCAAGTATCACAGGAAATGAAGTAACTAAATTCCTCAAATCTAATATCATTAGTAGATTCGATCTTCCACGGATCCTGATTTTTGATAATGGAAAGCAATTCCAGAACGCTGATATGGAAAAATTTTGTTAGGAGCATAGATTTTCATCCCACAGCTATTTGCGGGGAAATGGACAAGCAAAAATCACCAATTGAATAATTTTTGACAATCTAAAAAAAAAGCTAGAAAGTCGGAAAGAGCGATGGCAGAATATCGAAAAGGCAACCAACATGGAACTCCCCTTATTCCCTTGTCTACAACGTAGAAGCTATACTTTCAACAGAAACTACCCTTCCGTCTTTGAGGCTTAAACTCGCCCAGCTTGCTAAAAACAATGCATCTGTAGTACTAGACAAGGATTTGGTTGACGAAGCTTGAGACACAACTGTAGTACACAACGTTGCTTATAGATAATGAATTAAAATGCTATACAATGTCAAGTTTTGGAAATGTTCAAGTTCAAGGAGAGGGAACTTGTCCTCAAAGTAACAATGGATGTCAAGAAAAAGGTCAATGCTCAAAATATTACGAAAAAGTGGGAAGGACTGTACCAAATCATAAAGTTACTTGGTAAAAGAGCTCACAAGCTTCAAACTCTTGATGGGAAAAAGGCCCCACTACTTGGAACATTATTCACTTGAAGAAGTTCTATGCCTAAGACGAAATTTACTTGACACCTTCTTGACTCCTTTAATTACTACTATCGGTCGACTAGTTTGTTTGTTTGCTTTAAGTATTGTTTTTATTTCCCTAAACATATGACGCTATTTTGAGCTTCCCTATTAGATTATCAATGAAAGATGTTATTAAGGAAAGTCTGCTATATTTTCTAAAGCATTGCCATTTTATTATAACTACAGTTCCTTATGAACTTACACTACTAGAAAAACAGTCTTTTTTGACACTTGTATTGTGACACTTTATTAAAAATATCAATAATTACATGCATTTGGGCCATTTTTTGTGTTTAACAAATAAGTATCACAAAATGATGATACTATAGTGTCTGTAAATTAAACATTAGTAGTTTAAAAAGTTAAATTTTTGTTTTGTATCTATTGGTAATCGAACTGAAGACCTATAAGTCATAACTTTTTAATTTTAAATGCTAAACCACTGGGCTACAAGTTGCATTAAATTTTTTTATTAATAAGTAAATGAATATTAAAATTAAATTAAATTACTTATAAATAATTGATAATACGTCGTTTTTAATGGATGGTGTATATGAAACCAAAAATCTAAAAATTTCTGTTAAGTCAAAAGTCTATCCTATAGTTGCCGAAGCTCTCTCTTCCTTCTCTCCCCCTCACTCTCTCACTCTCTCTTTCTCTCTAATAATGATCTGCCTTGAAAGCTACCTCCATCAACACCTTGAAAGCCGCCATCCTTAAGCTAAAATATCCCTCAAAAGAATCTAGAAATTGTTTGAAGAATTTGGGCAAAGCTAGGGTTTGAAATTGGAATCAATGATGCCATAACGTTTTATCTCATTCTATCTATTCTCATTGTTTGAATGTTTATATGTTAATCGGTTGATGTTCATTGGTGCGAATGAGACATCGTATTTGTTTGGAAATCTAGGGTTTTTATTGCTAATAATCTAACATAATATCCAATAAAATAAATAAAAGGCTGCTGTATTATAATTTGAATTCAATTTATTAATTGAGACTTTGTATTTGTTTGGAAATCTAGAGTTTTGTTGCTTATTAAAGTGAATGATTTTGTTAATTTAGTGTTTTAAGTGAATGATTTTGTTAATTTAAGATAGAGGTGTTCCGTTAATAACAATTCCATTCTCACTTAGGCTAGCAAAACCTTTTTCTTTGTCGGGCAGTTTATATATTTATAGATCACTGAGGTTATGGTAATGAAATTGGTGAATCACCTTATCATTTAGTTATGTATCTGTGGCTTTTTATACTTTTGGATATTTGAAAAGTGAAAAGCAAGGTTATTGTTTGTTTTTATGTCTAATTTTACTTAAAACATGGGGATTAATGATATTCAAGTTGCTGGAAACTTGATTTTGAGGTGAAAAGTTGATTAATAGTTTATGAAATTAGGCTGAAAATTTGAGGATTGATAGACTGTTGTTGTAAACTTAGTTGTCTTAAAACTTGATTAAATGACTTTTAATTGATTTAAAATTTTGAGAAACTAAATTTGAATGTGAACATTTCACCTTTGGAAATTTTGGAATGAATTGGTTTTATGTTTGATTTTCAAAGGATTTCTCAACATGGTTGGTTGTTGTCCAATTTTGTTAGAAATTACCTATGTACCAAGTTTGATATTGCAAAAGAATAGCCTAACAGTGTCAAAATAAGCTGAAATTTGGATAAACTAAACTTATATAGGCATACTTAAAATTTAGAAATTTTCATTTTGGTTGAACTTGTAATTTATTTGTAATGATTTTTCAAACTTTGCTGCCTCTGCCGTAACTTCTTTTGACAGAATTGCTTATTAATCTTTGATCCCATTAAACACTAGCCTAACGATATCAGAATGACCTCAAATTTAAATATATTATTTACTTATATGTCCACTTAAAATTTGGAAGTTTTCATTTTGGTTGAACTTGTAATTTATTTATTTTTTTTAAGCTCTGCTGCCTCTGCAGTAACTTCTTTTGACAAAACTGCTCACTAATTTTTTATCTTATCAAACACTAGCCTAACGGTATATGAATTGTTAACATGTAGATGTTCATTATATTGATTTTAATGATAACAAACCGTTTTTTTTTTTTTAAAATTGTTGGAGCTTTTCGATAACAATCATTTTCTTAAAAGCCAAAATAATTTTCTAAATGTGTTTATGAAATTTGAATAAACCGGAAAAATATTCCCTGTAAAATTCAGTAAAAATGTGTACATCTAGGGGTAAACGGTGAACCGTTAATTTTAACGGTTAACCGATAAAATTTAGAGAATGGTTATTTTTTTAAGCTTCAACCAATTGTATAAACAAACAAAAGCTAGCTACTTGAAGTAAACGACTAACCTTTTATTTTAACGGATAACCGTTTAGTTTAATGGCTAACCGATAAAATTTAGAAAAAAAGGGTTATTTCTTAATCCTTAACCAATTAGCATACAAACTAACTAGAAGTAAACGGCGAACCATTATTTGTAACGGTTAACTGATAATATCCAAAAATGAATTTTGTGCTAATCCCTTATCGTTTAAAGCAAACTGGTTAAGTCTTTTTGTTTTACGGGTTTCTGGAAATAACCAGCACACCATTAACTAAAAACGGCTAACCAATAATTTTCAGAATGACATTCTTTGTTAATCTTTATTAGTTTAGTAAGAAAGGTTAGTAGAAATTTATTTTGCAGGTCTCTGGAATTTAACTGCGAAAGGTTAGTGACAAATGGTCAACCGTTTGTTTGAAATTTGGCTCAATGGTAACTTTGACTCAGACAAACAGTTAACCATTAATGGTTAACGACAATCTGTTTGATAGCAGACAGTTAGTAACAACTATTTTTCAGCTCCAACTATAAATAAGCTCATTTGAATTCAAACAAGGGTTGATCACAACACTTCTATTGAGCTTATATTCGAGTATACAATCCTCAGAGAGCTTTAAACACATTTTTACTTCATTTATTCAGACATTGGCCATTGATTTGTAATATTAAATATTGTGTGTGAGAAAAATATTTTGTAATCTTTTATTTTTGAGTGATTATAAGTGTTGGGATACACTTGGGTTAAGAGATTGAGGATAATCTCTTATTGTAAAGGTTTATTGACACCTTAGAAGTCAATTGTAAGCATTTGAAGCCTCGGAGGCTTGCTTAGCAGAATCCTCAAGCCAGGAAAGCTTAGAAACGTGGACGTAGACGAGGTTGGCGAACCACGTAAAAATCTTCTTGTTTGAATCTCCCTTACCTTATCTTCTTATATTGTGATTGATTTATTTGTTATTGCTTTAAATTTCGTTTTCGATTTGCATTAAGTTTTTTCTTTAGAATTGAATAATTTTTTAGAAATCTAATTCACCCCCGTTCTTGGGTTGCATAACTAGAATTCCATTTGGTATTAGAGCAAGGTACTCTCGTTAGGACTTAACCATCTAAAGTAAAAGATTCATGGCAACCTAAAATGACTTAACCTTTAGGGAAGGATAGTCCACAACTAGACCTCCGTTCTTTGACGGAAATGACTACCCGTATTGGAAAAATAGAATGAAAATTTATTTACAAGCACTAGATTATAAAATTTGGGAAGTTGTTTATGATGGTCCGTTTATGCCCTTAACTAAAAATGAAGTCGGGGAAGATATTCCAAAACCTTCACGGGAATGGAATGAATTGGAAAAGAGGAAAGCTTCTCTAAATTCCAAAGCTATAAATGCCTTGTTTTGTGCAGTTGATAAGAAAAAGTTTCATAGAGTGTCTAGTTGTGAAAGTGCTCATGAAATTTGGCACAAACTTGAAGTTGTCTATGAAGGTACAAATCAAGTGAAAGAGTAACAAATTAGTAGGTACACTCGACAATATGAGTTGTTTCAAATGGAACAAAATGAGAGTGTGTACCCTATGTATACTAGATTTATGGATATAGTAAACACCCTATGAGCCCTAGGAAAGACCTTCACAAATAGCGAGAAAGTTAAGAAAATCATTAGGTCGCTACCTAAGGAATGGAGACAAAAAATGACTGCCATTGAGCAAGCCAAAGATTTAAACATTTTGCCTATTGATGATTTAATTGGTTCTCTTATTTCTTATGAGGAAGACTTAGCAGCTGAAAGAAGAAATGAGGAAAAGAAGAAAAGCATTGCTCTCAAAGCTTGAAAATACGAAAGTGATGGGGAAAGTAAACCAGATAATGAAGAGTTAGCTATGCTAGCAAGGAGGTTCAGAAATTTCTTCAAGAAAATCGGTGAGCGAAGAAAATTCAGAAACTTCAAGAATCAAAAGGAGAGGAAAGAGTTACTCACATGCTATGAATGCAAGAAGTCCGGTCACATAAGATCAGAGTACCCACTTATCAACAAACTCAAGAAGAAAGCCATGGTTGCAACTTGGGATGATAGGGATGAAGATTCAAGTGATGAAGAAGAGTAGCAAGAAGTATCAAACCTAGCGCTTATGGCAATAGGAGATGATGATGATCTTAATGAGGTAAGTGATCCTATCTATGATGAATTGTATGATGCTTTTAAAGAATTGCATAATGAGTTGATGAAGATTGGTAAAAAGAATGTATGCCTTAAAAAAGAAATGGTAAAACTCAGAATTGACAATGAATCCCTAAATGCAAAAATTACATGCCTAAAACTAGATAATAAAGCATTGCATGATAAAGTTGCATTATCAAATGAGAGACCTAGCACCTCACATGACTATTTACAATCACATATAGATGATTTGAAAAATGAAAATGAAATGCTTAAGAAAAAGAGTAATGAGTTAAAAGAGATTGTTTTAAAATTTACAAATGGACAAAAGATGTTGGATAACTTGCTCAACTCACAAAAATGTGTTTTTGATAAAGGAGGACTTAACTATAAGCCTAATTTGAAACAAAAATTTTATAAGAACTACTTTGTGAAGAGTACATCTATTAACAATCAAGTTATATGTCATTATTATAATCAAGATGGTCATATGAAAAATTGGTGCCCAGTAAAAAGAAATGCATATTTTGGTATGAAATGAATTTGGGTTCCAAAAGGAACCATTGCTAACACTCAAGGACCCAAAAAGTTTTGGGTACCTAAGACTTAAGATTTTCTCTACAGGGTTTCAAGAAGAAGAAAAATAAATGGTTCTTTGACAATGGTTGTTCAAGGCACATGACCGGAAACTATGCATGATTTTTAAGTTTCACCAAAATTGAAAACAGTAGAGATGTTTCTTTTGGAGATAATTCAAAAGGGAAGATTCTTGGAATCGGAAATGTCGGTAAAATTTCATCAACCTTAATTGAAAAGTGTATGTTTGGTTGAAAATTTGAAATAAAATTTGATTAGTATTAGTCAATTGTGTGACAAATGTTATAAAGTAGTTTTTGATAAGTTTAGATGTGTTATTGAAAATGCATGTGATGGAAAGATTTTATTTGTTGAAAATAGATGTGGTAATGTTTATACATTGACATAGAAGTTGCATCTACTCATGATAAATGTTTTTCGGCATTGCATGATGATAGTTGGTTATGGCATAGAAGACTAGGACATGCAATTATGGATTTAATTTCAAAAATTTCCAAAAATGATTTAGTTAAATGTCTTCAAAATATTGGTTTTCAAAAAGATAGAATTTATGAAGCTTATCAATTCGGAAAATAAATCAAAACCTCGTTTAAAAGAAAAAATCATATTTCTACTTCAAAACCTCTTCAACTACTTCACATAGATTTATTTGGACCTTCAAGATATGCTAGCCTAAGTGGCAAGTATTATGCTTTTGTAATTATTGATGATTTTTCAAGGTATACATGGGTATTATTCTTAGATAATAAAGATGATGCTCTTGATGTTTTTAAAGTATTTTATAAGAAAGTTCAAAATGAAAAAGGATATTGTATTGTTTGCACTAGGAGCGATCATAGTGGAGAATTTGAAAATCATTCATTTGAAAATTTCTGTATTGATTTTGGCATTGAACATCAATTTGCATCACCTAGAACTCTACAACAAAATAGAGTTGTTGAGAGAAAGAATAGGTCAATTCAAGAAATGGCTAGGACTATGTTGAATGAAAAATCTTTGCCAAAATATTTTTGGATCGAGGCCGTCAACACCACTTGCTATCTTTTAAATCATGTGTTGATTAGACCTAATCTCAATAAAATTCCATATGAGCTTTACAAAGATAGAAAACCCAATATTGATTATTTCAAAGTTTTTGGATGCAAATGTTTTATTTTGAACACAAAAGATAACCTTGGAAAATTTGATCCAAAATCCGATTTTAGTATCTTTTTTGGGTATTCAAACTCAAGCAAAGCTTATAGAGTTTATAACAAAAGGACTCTAGTTGTGGAAGAATCCATGCATGTTACATTTGATGAATCTAATCCCTCATCTGCGGAGAAAGTTGTTGATAATAATGCAGATGAAGAACTACAAGAAGAGTTATCAAAGGATAACCAAAAGGATGCATCACATGGAAATCAAGAGGTGCTACATGAAGAAACCACTGCAGAACGAAATCAAGGTACTTCTCAATCACTCATCAAGGAGTGGAAGTATATTTCTTTTCACCCTAAGGATGCAATTCTAGGAGATCCTTCATGTGGTGTAACAACTAGATCATCTTTTAAAAATACTTGTGAGCATGCTGCATTCATTTCTCAAATTGAACCAAAATCGTTTGCGGATATGGAAAATGATGAATCTTGGATTATGGCAATGTAAGAGGAGTTAAATCAATTCGAGACAAAAATGTGTGGGAATTAGTTCCTAAACCGAAACATCAATCCATTATAGGCACTAAATGGGTATTTAGAAATAAAATGGAATAGCCCGGAGGGATTGTAAGGAATAAAGCTAGACTAGTGGCTCAATGTTACAACCAAGAAGAAGGAATTGATTTTGACAAAACCTTTGCACCTGTAGCTAGATTAGAATCCATAAGGATGCTCTTAGCATTTGCATGTCATAAAGATTTCATTTTATTTCAAATGGATGTCAAGAGCGCTTTCTTAAATGGTTATATTATGAAGGAAGTTTATGTGAAACAACCTCCTGGTTTTAAAAATGAAAAATTTCCAAATCATGTGTATAAGTTGTCTAAAGCATTGTATGGATTAAAACAAGCACCTAGAGCTTGGTATGATAGGCTTAAAAATTTCTTGTTGGATAATAGTTTTTCGATGGGAAAAGCGGATACTACTCTCTTTGTTAAGCATAAGAACCAAGATATACTTGTTGTTCAAATATATGTGGATGATATTATCTTTGGTTCTACTAATGAGTCTTTGTGCAAAGAATTTTCATCTTGTATGAGTAAGGAGTTTGAAATGAGTATCATGGGAGAGTTGAAGTATTTTCTTAGACTGCAAATAAAATAAAATGCTGAAAGAATCTTCATAAATCAAGTCAAGTACATGAAAGACTTACTTAAGAGATTTAGCAATGATGACTCAAAGACCAAAAGTACTCCGATGAGCACAACAACCAAGCTGGACAAAGACGAAAAAGGCAAAGAAGTGGATATCAAAATGTATCGAGGTATGATCGGATCTTTACTTTATTTAACTGCAAGCAGACCAGATATCATATTTAGTGTATGTTAGTGTGCAAGATTTCAATGATGTCCCAAGGAATCTCATTTGCTTGCTGTAAACAAATTTTTCGTTATTTGAGTGGAACCATAGATCTTGGCCTTTGGTATCCTAGAGGAACTCATATAGATTTAAATGCTATTGGGATGCAGATTTTGCCGGTTATAAAGTGGATAGGAAAAGCACTAGTGGAACTTGTCATATACTAGGTCACTCACTTGTTTCCTGGTTTAGCAAGAAATAAAATTCTGTTACACTTTCAACTACTGAGGCTAAATATATAGTTGCAGGGAGTTGTTGTGTACAAGCTCTTCGAATGAAACAGACATTAGAGACTATGACATTAACCTTGAACAAATTCCTATTAAGTGTGACAATACTAGTGCTATAAATCTTTCAAAGAATCTTATTCAGCACTCTAGAACTAAGAATATAGAGATTAGACATCACTTCTTGAGAGATCATGTTCAAAAGGGTGACATTACATTAGAGTTTATTTCTACGGAAAAACAGCTTGTTGATATTTTTACAAAACCTCTTTGCGAAGATCAATTTTCAAAAATTTGGCATGAACTTGGGATGATGAAATTTTCTCATTAACATTTCTATCCATGCTATTATGTCTATTGAATTGATTATTTTATGATTTGATGATTTAATATCCATTGAATGCTTAAGTATGATATACTAGTAGTGTGTATGTATGTTTAATTACTTGTATTAATTAATTGTTTTTAAATATATATATGTTCATGAATTTTGCATTGAACTGGCCTTAAAACATTTTTGGATCAATGCAATGATCATGAATTGTAATATTTGTTGCCCAAATATCGAAACAAATGTGCGAAATGACCAATAAAATAAACGGATAACCGTTTATACATAAACGATGTACCGTTTAATTCCAAAAACTAGGATATGCTGACTGCTACTTACCCCCTCACCATTTATGATTAACGGTAAAACGTTTAAAACTAGAGAGCTCCCTAGAATTTGCCCCTTCACCGTTACCCTTACTCGTTAACCGTTTTCGACAAAAGGCTTTTTGGTTATTAATCCATCACGTTTATAGAAAATGGCTTGTCGTTTTCGCAAAATATAAAACTGTTCAAGGGTTCCTTCTTCCTCTTCACTTACCCTCTCACCGTTTCAGCCATTACCGCGCAACCGAAGCTTTCCCTTTTCTCCATTCTCCATTTCTCTCCGTTTTCGTGACAAATCACACTGCTAGAACCCTTTCCAATCATCCTTAGATCGATTTTACCAATTCAAATCTTTAAATCACATCCAAAATTGAAAAATCCCAAATCAAAATCCTAAGGGCATCCAAACTGTCTTTTTCAATTTTGATCCGATTTTTATCATTTCTTGACAAATTGAACCTCAATATCACTTTCTCTACTCCCTCTAAACTCAATAATCGGTTTTATTTGCTTCCAAATTCATCTTTCAAAATTTTTTTATTTTTTATTTACCATGGCTGAGTCATCTCGGAGAACTCAGAGCAGAAAACAAGCTCCCTCCATCAACCTTATTCCATTACGAGAAACTTCTTAATTCGAAAGACTTCACCTTCCCACAGCACCATTGTGCAAGCGCTTCGAGGATCGCTTTATGGGTCGACAGGTACTTGACTCTTACTATGTGGATATAGAAGATTTCAAAGAGTTAATTGTGTGTGGTAGAAGTGTTAGGAATATGCTTCGACCTTGGGAGTCAGCTATTGATTTTGATGATCGAGTCTATCCTAATCTAGTTCGAGTTTTCTATTCAAATATGAAACTTTTCGCAACTCGTTTAGATAGGATTGTTACTCTTGTTGGTGGCATTTCTATTGACTTTGATGTTAAGTATTCTTGGAATTCCGGATGATGGTCATACCATTTATACATCTAAAAAAGTTCTCTCATTTGGTGACTTTGTACACAATGAGGGTGTCGGAAATATTTGTCGTCGTCGGGATCTTACTGCTGATATTTGTGCACTACCTTTTCGATCCCAGCTGCTACCTCTTCAAGTTTGCATGCTCCATAACATTTTGCAATACATCCTTACTCCTCGGAGGGGTTACTTGGATGAGGTAACTCAATTAGATGTTGGGTTACTAGATAGTCTCATTAGGGTATTGTTTGTAATATACCCTAAAGGCCAATCGAATGATGTTTGCTTTTAGGAAATTTTGTATTTGAATAATATTTTGATATTTATAAAATGGAAAAGTTATTAATATTCATATATTAATTTAATGAATATAGTCCAAGAAGTAAAATAGTTGAAGAGCACATTCTCGAGTTTGTCGAGAATATGAAACGTGTACCCTTTGTACTATAATTTTAAAATAGTTCCTAGTGGAGGATTTATGATTGGACATTATAAATTCCTATCAACACTAGTATGTGTTATGACTCCCTATGGTATGTGATACTAAAATGGATGGTGAGTTTCATATCATTGACATGAGATGTCAAGTCAAACACATAGGTATTTGTTGTGAGAACGAGTTTACTGAACTTGACCAAATATAATAAGCCATATGGTTTAGTGTGTTAAGCATTTATGCTTTATCTCAAAATAAATATAAATGAACTTGGCATGAAAATATAATTTGAACTCCTTTAAACATATTTCACCTTGGCCAAGGATTTCTCATGCCAATTCATATTATCTCACTGGGACATTCTTTTTGTATATTATAAAGTGATTAATTCCATCTTGGCCATACACTTATCTCCATACATAGCCATCTTTGACCGCTATTGCTAGATCTCTTCCTTGATTAGGAATCAATCTTTATGCTTTCACATATCAAAGATGTCTATGTATAAGATATCTGTGATGCCTCAGGTCTAAAGACTATTACTAAACATAGTGTCTTTCACAATGTATAATAAGCCATTAACACTCAAAACCATATGGCTTATTATATTTGGTCAAGTTCAGTAAACTCGTTCTCGCAACAAGTACCTATGTGTTTGACTTGACATCTCATGTCAATGATATGAAACATGTATCCTTTGTACTATACTTCTAAAATAGTTCCTGGTGGAGGATTTATGATTAGACATTATAAATTCCTATCAACACTAGTATGTGTTATGACTCCTTATGGTATGTGATACTAAAATGGTAATCTATTTGATTTAGGTCTTTAAATGAAATAGCACCTCCCACTATTTTATCATTTCATTACACTCCCATATGCAAGAAACGGAAACTCTCATTGGTAAAAGTTTCTAGTAGGAATCAGATTCTCATTAACTTAAGTTTACCTCACCTAGCAGTTCTTGGCTTACTTATTATAATGAGTAGGTAACTCTTACCAAATACATCTCATGCATATACCGATTATTCTTCGGCCTCTAAATCATTAATACCTCACCTAACAGTTCTTAGTATAACTGATTTAGTTAAGTTTACCCTAATACCCTTGCATATTTCAAAACATCTTACTAACCTCACCTGACAGTTCTTGGTAGCTTAATGTATGAATTATGCATCATCATATGATATGTGGTTTGTTTTCAACATTTTAATGAATGAGTAGCTCATGTATCCATGACAACTAGCCCAAGCATAAAATATTTTAAACATTCCATTGATATTAGTAGGCCATGATAGATATTCTTAATATCCATCATTACAACTTAATAATAATTATTTTTATTTTAATAGGGAGTATTTGGTCATTATTATGGTCTCACTTTTTAGCATGTTATTCCATTTTCAATAATCAAATATGTCTAAGCACCCTAATAGACATCTTATGTCAATGATATGAAACTCACCATCCATTTTAGTATCACATACCATAAGGAGTCATAACACATACTATGTTGATAGGAATTTATAATGTCCAATCATAAATCCTCCACTAGGAACTATTTTAGAAGTATAGTACAAAGGATACACATTTCATATTCTCGACAAACTCGAGAATGTGCTCTCAACTATTTTACTTCTTGGACTATATTCATTAAATTAATATATGAATATTAATAACTTTGCCATTTTATAAATATCAGAATATTATTCAAATACAATAATTTCCTAAAAGCAAACACCATTCAATTGGCCTTTAGGGTATATTAATAATAATCTCCCACTTACATTAAAGCCAATCGCTATGGTATCTCATACCCATCTTCTCAAGATGACGATCTAACAGCTGTTGAGTCAGTGCTTTAGTCAAAGGATCCGCAATGTTATCGGCGGAGGCTACTTTCTGCATGGTGACATCACATTTTCCAATGATTTCTCTGATAATGTGATATCTTCTTTCAATGTGTTTGGACTTCTGGTAAGACCTTGGTTCCTTAGCTTGTGCTATAGCCCCATTGTTGTCACAATATATTGAGATTGGCAACGCAATGGTTGGAACCACTCTGAGTTGTTGAATAAACTTCCTCATCCAAACAGCTTCTTTTGCTGCATCTGATGCAGCTATATATTCCTCTTCAGTGGTCGAATCTGCAGTAGTTGCTTGCTTAGAACTTTTCCAGCTTATTGCTCCACCATTGATAGTGAATATAAATCCTGACGTAGATTTTCTATCATCTACATCTGACTGGATATCTGAATCTGTAAAGCCTTTTATTTTTAGCTCACCCTCTCCATATGTTAAGAATAAATCTATAATCCTTCTTAAGTACTTAAAGATATTTTTAATTGCGGTCTAATGTCATTTCCTATAAGCAATATGTCATCTATATATAGCACAAGGAAAGTTATTGCACTGCCACTGACCCTTTTATAAACACATGGTTCATCCTCATTCTTGATGAAACCAAACGATTTGATTGCATTATCGAATTGGATGTTCCAACTCCTGGAGGCTTGTTTTAGCCCATAAATGGACTTTCTTAGCTTGCATACTTTATGAGAATCTGTCTTTGATTCAAAACCACGAGGTTGTGTCATATAGATATCTTTCTCAATGTACCGTTAAAATGCGGTTTGACATCCATTGCCAAATCTCATAATCATAGTATCTTTCTTATAAGCAATAAGATTGATAGACTTGACGTAGCTCTTGGTGAAAAGGTTTCCTCATAGTTTATACCTTGGATTTGACGATAAACTTTAGCTACCAACCTTGATTTATGGGTCTCTACCTTTCCATCTAAGCCTATCTTCCTCTTGAAGATCCACTTGCATATGATAGGTATAATACCTTCGGGTGGATCCACTAAAGTCCAGACTTGGTTGGTTCTCATAGAGTTCATCTCTAAATCCATGGCTTCAAGCCATTTCTTAGAGTCAACATCTGATATTGCCTCTTCGTAACTAGTAGGATCATCTTTATGATCTGTATCACCTAATAAAAATATATCGTTCATCTGATGAAGTAAACTATATCTTTTTGGTGGGTGAATTACCCTACTAGATCTACGGAGTTGCTGTGTTCCTTGTGTTTGTACTTGAACAGGCTCTTCATTGGATTTATTCTCATTAGAATTCTCAATAAATTCTAATTTTCTTCCTTGTCCACCTTCTTGAATAAACTCTTTTTCAAGAAATATGCCATTTCTACAAGTCATGAGTGAACAAAGCAGAACAGTTAGATATGAGATATCTAAGAAACTGTTCAGAATGAGAATGACTGAAGGGTCGGTCAATGAGCATGTACTCAAAATGATTGACTACATTAAGCAACTTGAAGATCTTAATTTCTCAATGGATGGGGAATTAGCTATTGACCTTATCCTACAGTCCTTGCCAGACTCATTCTCTCAATTTATCATGAATTTTAACATGAATAAAATGGAGTCCAGTCTTGCTGAACTACTAAAGATGCTTAATACTGCTGAAACTTGCATAAAGAAACAAAAAGATGTTATGGTTATAGAAGGGCCCTCAGCTAAAGAGGGTAAAAAGAAAAAGTTTCAACCCAAGGCTAAAGATGGGATTAAGAAGGGGAAGGCTAATAAGCCTAATGACAAGGGAAAGTGTTTCCATTGTGGTAAGGATGGGCATTGGAAGAGGAACTGCAAAGCTTACCTCGGCAGCTTGAAAGTCAACCCTAAAGAGAATCTTTCTGAAGGTATGCTCATTATTGAAACTAATATTTCAATTATTCATTCTACTTCTTGGATTTTAGATTCTGCTGCAACCACACATATTTGTATGTCAATGCAGGATCTGAAAAGAAGTAAAAAACTAAAACAAGGAGAAGTGTCTCTTAGAGTGGGAAATTGAGCAATGGTTGCTGCCTTAGCTATAGGGACATTTTTCTTAAAAATGCCATCTGGGCATGTAATAAGTTTGAATAATTGTTTATTTGTTCCTTTTGCTGTAAAGAACATAATTTCAATTTCATGTTTATGCAAAGAGAACTATAAATTTTATTTCAGAAATAAAATTTGTAAAATTTATCATGAGAATAAATATGTTGCATATGGTACTTTAGATAATGATCCATATGTACTAAACATGAAAGAAAATAATGAGCATGTTGTGAATGTAAATACCATAACACATAAACGTGAAAGAGAAGAAATAAGCCCAAAATATAAGTGGCATTTAAGGCTAGGTCATATTGGAGAAGATAGAGTCACAAAATTCGCTAAAGATGGACTGATAAGTCCATTTGGCTTAGAACCTTCTCCAACTTGTGAATCCTGTCTTCAAGGAAAAATGACCAGGGCACCCTTCGTTGGACGAAGTACAAGGGCCACTGATTTACTTGAACTCATACATACTGATGTATGTGGGCCATTTAATGAAATGGCCAGGGGTGGATATTACTACTTCATAACTTTTATCAACGATCACTCAAGGTATAGTTCAGTGTACTTAATGAAGCATAAATCTGAAGCCTTTGAAAAGTTCAAAGAATACCAAAATGAAGTAGAGAAACAGACTGGAAAAGTTATTAAAACCCTACGATCAGATCGAGGTGGTGAATATCTCAGTGGAGAATTCCAATCTTACTTTAAAGAAAATGGTATTATTTCACAATGGACACCTCCAGGTACACCAGAGCTTAATGGAGTATCTGAAAGGAGAAATCGCATATTGTTAGATGTGGTGCGATCAATGGTGAGTTATATAGACTTACCAATTTCTCTTTGGGGATATGCTCTCCTTACTGCAGCATATGTACTAAATAGAGTACCTTCCAAGTCTGTACCTAAAATACCATATGAGATATGGCATGGTAAACAACCAAGCCTAAATCATCTTAGGATTTGGGGATGTCCTGCTTTTATCGCACGAACAGCTTCTTTTTTTCCACGATTTGGGATCCTTAAAGCATCCCAATTGTGATGCCTCTAATCAGTCTTCTGGACAGTGTTCGTAGCTTGCTGTTTTCTGTCAATTTCTCCTATCTCAAGAAGTCATTTTTGAAACTACAAGTGAGGTAATTAAACTTCAATCTTTCCTCTTGATTTTCGTTTTTGAATGAAGCCGATCCGAGGTCTTTAGAGCTTCAGCCATCCGTTTTAATTTTACTGTGCAAAAGTTGCGTTTTTAGAGATCTCATGGACAAATGTTGTCCTTCAAGTGGCATCAGAGCCATCTTCATTCAATCTTGAATTTTTAAAGCATGATTTATGTTATTTCCATTTATAATAGCATGAAGGATGATCATGGAAAGACCTAGATATTTTATGATATATTTATGTCATGTGATGGTTGAATATATTCATGATTATGTGAGCTATTGATTTATTTGTTGATTTGGTCGATTTTTAAAGGCTTAAATGGTAGTAATATTTTTAAATAGGGACTTGCATGTCCCTCCCTCTATAAAGATTTGATTGTATCCCATTACCCCTAAATTTGTACCCGATTCTTCAAAATATATAATTTCAATTTCATGTTTATGCAAAGACAACTACAAATTTTATTTCAGAAATAAAATTTGTAAAATTTATCATGAGAAATCCTTGACCAAGGTGAAATATGTTTGAAGGAGTTCAAATTATATTTTCATGCCAAGTTCATTTAGATTTATTTTGAGATAAAGCATAAATGCTTAACACACTAAACTATAAGCCGTGCTTTTCTCAGGACATGGATGATGAAGAAACCAAGACATAAAGATGCAATGGAATAGGTTCTATAGATCTAGCAATTCTTGTTATTTGGGTAGTTGTGAAATACTGCTAGGTGTCACTCATGACTTGTAGAAACCTTAAGATCATTATTAGTAAAGCGTATTACCAATGTATCTTAAGGTCATTAGAAAAGTTCTAATTGATGACTAAAAGGTTTAGCATCATTTAATGAATAAAGAGTTATCATTAAAATAGTTCTACTACCTTATAACAAAGAACCTAAAAGGTCACACACCTAATAGAAATGAAAAAGCAGTTACTACAAAATGAGATGTTAAATTTCCTAATTTTAGGAAAATCGATATTTATATTATAATTCATTAAGAATGAATGTATATAAATATTTATCTATCTTTTCTATGTACTTATCTTGACATAGACCAATCAAGGTAATAGGATCCCGTCAAACGGTAGTTATCCAGAATTCGTGCCAACGAATTATTCATTATTAAATATTTTCATGTTGCCTTTGTAGTTCATTAGACATTGATGCCAATATATAGCTTTTAGCACTTAGGTCATCATCTTGCCACTTCTGATAAGTGACACGTTCTGCCTCACTTGCACCCTTAAGAATTATATTTGGCTTAGGTGTATCAAGAACATAGCTAATTTTCTCATAATTAAGAACAATTCTTAAATGCTTAACACACTAAATCATAAGCCGTGCTTTTCTCAGGACATGGACGATGAAGAGACCAAGACATAATTTTCTCATAATTAAGACAGTATCTTGTTATTTGGGCAGTTTTGAAATCATACAGTTAGTATCACTAGCAAATACTAGAGTAATCCGGGTGAGAAATCATTGGAAAAGGTGATGTCATCATGCAGGGAATAGATTACTCACCGCTTGCTCCCTTGGATATATCATTGTGCGACACATGTTGACCACCCCAGCGATTACTCACCGCTTGCTCCCTTATGGCAGTATCATCACTAAGATACTGCGGCACTTCCATGTGCCTATCCGGGATGCTGTGTACAAAGAGCCCAAACGAATAGATTGAGAAGCTATGACTAGCATTGGTTTATCTAAGAAGAACGGGCAATGGTTCAAGACCTCAAACTCCAAGAATCAGGACACATCGATTGCTCCAAAAGATGATCGAATGATTAATGATATTTATCCTCCTGACCAGCTTCCTGATTTTAGACTCGGGGCTCGTCCTCTACATTCCCGTCGTCGAGCTGTTCCCCAGCCTTCAGCTCTTTTTGATACTGAGGCGTATAAGATGGACACTGATATTTCTTCTGCTTCCGAGCCACCTCCAGCTCTTGAGTAGCCTTCCGCTCTGGGCGACCTTGACTCTCGTTCGGCCACCGTTTGATTTTTTCAGCGGTTGTCGTGATATTCACGGTTCGGCGGCAAGCGATTTTGATCGCCTGGATACTCTCTTTCGCAATCAATGACTCGGTCTCAAGTTCAAACCTTTCGGGAGGCGGTATTGATCGATGGTATGAGATTATTCTTTGCCTGACGCCGAACTTCTTGGCTATTCGGGTATGACCACAGCGATTACCTCTTGGCCTAACTCTTGTGACCTCCTCCCACAGTTTTTATTTTCTTTTTCGCACGTACATTTCATGTTATGTTTATATTTTTTGCATTACTTTTTCTTGATGATTTTGTTAATGGATTAGTATTTTTTTTTTGTTGGTTATATATATAGTTTTCTCAGGCATGATTATATCTGCTTGGATTAAATGTCATTGGAGTTGTTGGGATATGGAAACTTGTTGAGTCATTTTTTTGGAAGTGTTTTTAATCATGTATTGTATTTGAGTATTTGTCCAATTTTAAGGGGAGACTCTGCCGAAGTTTTTGCTCGCCTATCATGGGTAATCTCTTCATCTTGCATCTCATCTTGTCCAATTTTTTTTTTTTTATAATGAAGAGGGAGATAATGGACTATTTTTTATCAATACATGTTTTTTGTTTTCAAAAGAAAACAACATCTCATATTGGCTAAATTATTTTTGGTCATACAATTAGGGGGAGCATATAGTTAAGGGGAGCAAATTATTGAATGAAGTTTGTCATCATTAAAAATGGGGAGAATGTTAACATGTAAATGTTCATTATATTGATTTTGATGATAACAAACCTTAATTTTTCTTGACTAAATTGTTAGAGCTTTTCGATAACAATCATTTTCTTAAAAGCCAAAATAATTTTCTGAATGTGTTTATGAAATTTGAATAAACCAGAAAAATATTCCCTGTAAAATTCTATAAAAATGTGTAACTCTAGGCGTAAATGGTAAACCGTTAATTTTAACGGTTAACCAATAAAATCCAGAGAAGGGTTTTTTTTTTAAGCTTCGATCGATTGTATAAACAAACAAAAGCTAGCTACTAGAAGTAAACGGCTAACCTTTTATTTTAACGGCTAACCGTTTAGTTTAATGGCTAACCGATAAAATTTAGAAAAATAGGTTATTTCTTAAGCCTTAACCGATTAGCATACAAACCAACTAGAAGTAAACGGTGAACCGTTATTTGTAACAGTTAACGGATAATATCCAGAAATGAATTTTGTGCTAATCCCTTACCGTTTAACGCAAACCGGTTAAGTCTTTTTGTTTTACAGGTTTCTGGAAATAACCGGCGAACTGTTAACCAAAAACGACCAACTGACAATTTTCAAAATGACATTCTGTGAAGAATTGAGTGGTGAATTTGGGGACTAAAGTGTAAACGAAAGAGAGTTCTTGGGCCATAATGCAGATCGCATTCAGTGTAGGGATCGAGTTGTAAATAGTTTACTGACGTGGCAAAGTTTGTTATGGTCGTTATGCCCGTTTCTGGAAAATTTCCAGAAACCTCAGCTTATAAAAGGCTGGTGAATAGCCTCTGGTGGGAGTGTGATATCTTTTCTTGTACTTACTCAAATTCTGTAATTCTTGCTTTGAATAAAAGCTTGTAATCTCCAGTGTAAAGAGAGATCGAGTGTGATTCACTTTGAGCAATAAAAGTGAGTGAGTTTTTCCTTCAAAAAGAGTGTGTCGTTTTTGTTCAAGCCATCAGTGTTCTTGGCTTAATTTCTTCTTTGATTCTTGGTTTGTTTTTTGAATCTTTTTCTGGTAATTTGTTCACAAAATTAACAAGTGGTATCAGAGCCTTGTTGGTTCGTAATCAATGTCCCTTCCGAAGCCTGAAATTGAGAAGTTCACCATTGGTGGTGACTTCTCACTTTGGAAGCTAAAAATGCGAGCTCTTCTGGTGCATCAGGGCCTTGAATCTGCTCTAGAAGAAGATAATCCAGATTCAGCACAATCATCAATTCCTGATGAGAAGAAGAAACAGGTTCAGAATAGGGCTCATAGCACTCTCATTCTAAGTCTGAGTTACTCAATCTTTAGAGAGATTTCTGAAGAAAGGACAGCTCTAGGCATCTGGAACAAAGTTGAAACTTTATGCATGAAGAAGTCATTGGCTCACAGATTGTTCTTAAAGAAAAGGCTATACACCTTCTCAATGAAAGAAGGAGTCTGAATTCAAGATCATATCGACACCTTCAATAAGATCATTTTAGATCTTGAAGGAGTTGAGAATGTCAAGATCAGTGATGAAGACAAAGCTTTCTTTCTACTGAGTTCACTGCCAAAACCTTATGAAGGTTTTGTCGATACAATGTTGTATGGCAGAACATCTTTAACCTTGGAAGATGTTAAAGCATCTTTGAGTTCCAAGGAAATTCAGAAGAATGAGCATGAGGAAAGCAATGGTGAGGGATTGCTTGCCAGAAAAGAAAAGAAGAAAGACCAGAGAAACAAGAATCAAGGAAAGGGGCAAGGAAAGAATCAAGAGAATGCAGACAAGAAAAAGAAGAAAAAGGAAGTGTTTCTTTTGTAGAAAAGAAGGGCATTACATCAGAGATTGTGCAGAGAAGAAGAAAAAGGAAAGCCAAGAAAGATCAGGGGATGCAGCAGTAGCCTCAGATGACTCCACTGATGAAGGTTATGAGAGTGCTGATCTGTTGATAGCTTCGAAAGGTGATTTGGAAGGTCAGTGGGTGTTAGATTATGGGTGCTCTTTTCATATATGTCCCAATAGGTCACTTTATCATGAATATCAATGTGTTGATGGGGGTAGAGTTCTCATGGGAAACAACAATGGGTGTAAGATTGTTGGGGTAGGATCTGTCAAAATTAAGATGTTTGATGGAGTCATAAGAACACTACATGGGGTTAGACATGCTCCTGAGTTAAAGAGAAACCTCATCTCTTTAGGCATGTTAGATAACTCTAAATACTTATTTAATTCAGATAATGGGGGGTTAATAGTGACCAAAGAGGGCTTTGTGGTGATGAAAGGTGAAAAGAAAAATGGGATGTATGTCTTTGATAGGCTCTTATTCTGCTTGTCTTTATGACGGTGAGAATCTGATGTAGATAAAACTAAACTCTGGCATCTCAGGCTTGGCCATATCAGTATTAAAGGGCTACAAGAACTAGAAAAACAAGGGTTACTTTGTGGTGACAAGTTAGGTAGCCTTGATTTATGTGAGAATTGTGTATTTGGTAAGGCTCATAGAGCTAAGTTTCCTAAAGGAATGCATAAGTCTAAGTGTGTCTTAGAATATGTGCATACAGACTTATGGGGACCAGCTCAGGTTCCATCATTATCAGGAGGCAGGTACTTCATGACATTAATTGATGATTACTCCAGAAAGGTGTGGCTCTATATTATGAAAACAAAAGATCAGGCTGTGGAGAAGTTTAAAGTCTGGAAAGCATTGGTAGAAAATCAAAGTGGGAAGAAGCTAAAGGCCCTAAGAACTGACAATGGCCTGGAGTTTAGTAACAGGGAGTTTGAGACTTTCTGTCAAAAGCATGGCATCTTGAGACACAAAACAGTCAGATTCACCCCCCAGCAAAATGGATTAGCTGAGAGGATGAATAGGACTATAGTTGATAAAACCAGATGCATGCTCATAAACTCAAAACTTCCAAAATGTTTACAGGCGAGCGATGAGCCTGACTGTTACTTGGTGAATAGAAGCCCATCAGCAGCCATTGACTCCAAGACACCAAAAGAATTATGGTCTGGTAGACCACCCAAGTATGAAAATCTTAGGATTTTTGGGTGCCCTGCCTATGTACACATCAACCAAGGAAAGCTAAGTGCTAGGGCCTTGAAGGAAACTTTTGTAGGTTACCCTGATGGAGTCAAAGGATACGGGGTTTGGTGTGGAGAGAAAAGGAAATGCATTATTAGCAGAGATGTGGTGTTCCATGAGGCTGCACTTCTCAGAGGAAATACAATAGATGGCACTGGATTAAATGTTTATAATCAACAAACTGCTGATGTACCAACACTTAAGGTGGAGCTTTCAAGTCATGAAGTAGATGCATATGACAATGAGGATGGGGCCGTTACTGAAGCACAAAACACTGAGTCACCAGCATTACAGCAATCTGATCTCCAAAACTACCAGTTGGCTAGAGACAGGGTGAGAAGGCAAACCAGAGCTCCAAAAAGGTTTGGCTATGCTGACCTCATTGCTTTTGCATTAGTGAGTGCTGATGAAATTGCAATTGAGGAACCTGGAAGCTACTTTGAAGCCATAAATGGTAATGATTGTGATAAATGGCTGGTAGCCATGCAAGAAGAGATGGATTCCCTTCAGAAAAATAAGACCTGGACACTTGTGCCAAATCCAGGGAGCAGGAAGCTAATCAGCTGCAAATGGATCTGAAATACAAGTGTGCAACCCAAGAGGGGGGTGAATTGGTGTTTTAAAAAATATCCTAATTAAACCACACAACAATCCACAATAATCCAATCTAATGCTTTAATAAAATCAAAAACAATTAATTCAAACAAGCATAATAATATAGGAGTAAGGGATGAGAAAGCAAACTCAATGATTTTTACGTGGTTCGGCTATCCCCGCCTACGTCCACGCCTCCAAGCAACCCAAGCTTGAGGATTTCACTATCCAAGCCTTTCCAAGGCTTCAAATATTTACAATTGACTTCAAGGTGTCAATGAACCTTTACAATAAAGAGATTATCTCTCAATCTCTTCACTCAAGTGTACCACACACTTAATCACTCACAAATTTGATGAGAATTGAAAAGTACAACAAAAACTCTCTCAAAGAGTAGATATACAAAATGAAGAACAAAGATGGCTCAAGGATTTGTGATTCACGAATTGAGAGCTCAATATATGTTGTATGCCTTTGTTTGTGCGTGCTAGAGAGCTTGAAAATGAGTTGGATTTGAGTTTTTATAGTAGGAGCTCAAAAACTAGCCGTTATGCATTTTTGCCAGAAAACGGATCAAGGTTAACCCTTAACGGCTAACCGTTTGCGCTGGTCAAAGTTACCGTTGAGCTGAATTTCAAATAAACGGTTCGCCGTTTGCTTGTAAACGGTTAAGGGTTAATTTCCAGAAACCTGCAAAATAAATTTGGCTTAACCGTTCTTACTTAACGGTTCAAGGTTAGCAATCTGGAAATAAACGGTTCACCGGTTTCCGTAAACGGTGAAGGGGTAATTTCCAGAGACCAGCAAAATAAATTTGGCTTAACCGTTCTTACTAAACGGTTCAAGGTTAACATCCTGGAAATAAACGGTTCACCGTTTTCATAAGCAGTGAAGGGTAATTTCCGAGACACTGCAAAATAGATTTGGCTTAACGTTTTTAATATACTGTTCATGGTTAACATTCTGTAAATAAACGGTTCACATTTTTATTTTTAACGGTTTAGGGTTAATTTCCAGCAAACTGTTTTCCATAAATTACAGTTTTGCACAAAACTTTCTATAACTGTATTATGGCCCAACGTTATAAAACTTTACAATTAAGTCCAATTTCAGAATTTCTAAATAATAATTTGTGAATCCCAAAACTTTCTGAAATTATAAAATGGTCCAAAATACTATAACACTTTTTAAATAAGTCCTTCTCCATAATTTCAAACAATACTTGTTGATTTTCAAGTTTTCAAAACACTTTCAATTAAACCATAAACATGAAAAACAATCAATTTCATAAAATCATTTTTCCATTAAATATAAAACATTTAAAATGTGAAAATAATGATTTATCTAAAATGTATAAAAAATAATTTAAGCTTTTAAAAACTTAATCATTCTTAATCTTATTTGTTATCATCAAAATCAACAATATGTAAACATATATGTTAACAGGATCTTTAAGAAGAAAGAAGGTATTCCAGGTGTTGAGCCCTCTAGGTACAAAGCAAGACTTGTGGCTAGAGGATACACACAGAGAGAAGGCATAGATTTCACTGAAATTTTCTCTCCTGTTGTAAAACACAGTTCTATAAGAATCATCTTAGCTATGGTGGCTTTGCTGGATATGGAACTGGAACAAATGGATGTTAAAACAGCCTTCCTCCATGGGAACCTTGAAGAACAGCTACTGATGAAGCAACCTGAAGGTTTTGAGCAAAAGGGGAAAGAAGAATATGTGTGTTTGTTGCATAAGTCACTATATGGACTCAAACAATCCCCTAGGCAGTGGTATAGAAGATTTGATGAGTTCATGCTGAGTAATGGCTATCACAGAAGCAAGTATGATAATTGTGTTTATATTGGTGGCTCAGATCAAGGTGGAGCCATATACTTACTTCTGTATGTGGATGATATGCTAATTGCAAGCAAACACAAAACTGAGATAGAAAAATTGAAGAATCTGCTGAAAGGTGAGTTTGAGATGAAGGATCTAGGGAGTGCAAAAAGGATCCTTGGCATGGATATATTTAGAAACAGAGCTGCTGGAACTTTATTTTTTAGCCAAGAAAAATACATCAAGAAGGTTTTAGAAAGGTTTAATATGCACAATAGCAAACCTGTTCTAACACCCCTTGGCTCACAGTTCAAGTTGGCAACAGCTCAACTCACAGAAACTGAACAAGCTCAAATGGATGGGATACCATATGCTCAGGCTGTAGGAAGCCTGATGTATGCAATGGTCTGCACCAGACCAGATGTAGCCTATGCCGTGAGTGTGGTCAGCAGGTTTCTCAGTTGTCCAAGCAAGACTCATTGGAGTGCTGTTAAATGGATTATGAGGTATCTCAAGGGTTCTTCCACATGTGGTCTGTTATATGGGAAGTCAAGGGGTGATGTAAGTGAAATAGTAGGGTATGTGGACTCTGACTTTGCTGGAGATTTAGACAAGAGAAAGTCCATCTTAGGGTACATGTTTATGCTAAACATGTGCATTATAAGCTGGAAAGCATCCTTACAGCCAGTGGTAGCTTTATCGACAACTGATGCTGAATTTGTTGCAGCTACAGATGCAGTGAAGGAGGCTATGTGGCTTAAAGGAATTCTCAATGAACTTTGGTTGAACCAGAAAACAGTTCAAGTCTTCTGTGACAATCAAAGTGCCCTGCATTTGATTAAGAATCCAGTTTACCATTAGAGGACTAAGCATATAGATGTAAAGCTGCAGTTTATCAGAGATGAAGCTCCAAAGGGGACTGTAGCAGTGTCTAAGATACATACAGATATGAATTCAGCAGATGCACTTACCAAAGTGCTTCCCACTGCAAAATTTGAGTCCTGTGTGAAGTTAATGGGTGTATTGCCCAACTCAAACTGAATTCACAAGTGAGTTACAGATTGGTGAAGGTTTTTTAGATGTTGCTTTGATGACTGCTCAAGCTGAATCTGATCTGCAAGGTGGAGAATGTGAAGAATTGAGTGGTGAATTTGGGGACTAAAGTGCAAACGAAAGAGATTTCTTGGGCCATAATGCATATCGCATTCAGTGTAGGGATTGATTTGCAAATAGTTTGCTGACGTGGCAAAGTTTGTTATGGTCGTTATGCCCGTTTCTGGAAAATTTCCAGAAACCTCAGCTTATAAAAGGCTGGAGAATAGCCTCTGGTGGGAGTGTGATATCTTTTCTTGTACTTACTCAAATTCTGTAATTCTTGCTTTGAATAAAAGCTTGTAATCTCCAGTGTAAAGAGAGATCGAGTGTGATTCACTTTGAGCAATAAAAGTGAGTGAGTTTTTCCTTCAAAAACAGTGTGTCGTTTTTGTTCAAGCCATCAGTGTTCTTGGCTTAATTTCTTCTTTGATTCTTGGTTTGTTTTTCGAATCTTTTTCTGGTAATTTGTTCACAAAATTAACACATTCTTTGTTAATATTTAACCGTTTAGCAAGAACGATTAATAGAAATTTATTTTGCACGTCTCTGGAATTTAACGGCGAAAGATTAGTGACAAACGGTCAACCGTTTGTTTAAAATTTGGCTCAACGGTAACTTTGACTCAGACAAACGGTTAACTGCTAATGGTTAATGGCAATCCGTTTGATAGCAGACAATCCGTAACAGCTATTTTTCAGCTCCAATAAGGGTTGATCACAACACTTCCATTGAGCTTATATTCGAGTATACAATCCTCATAGAGCTTTAAACACATTTTTGCTTCATTTATTCACACATTGGCCATTGATTTGTAATATTAAATGTTGTGTGAGAGAAAAATATTTTGTCATATTATGTTTTTGAGTGATTATAAGTGTTGGGATACACTTGGGTTAAGAGATTGAGGATAATCTCTTGTTGTAAAGGTTTATTAACACCTTAGAAGTCAATTGTAAGCATTTGAAGCCTTGGAGGCTTGCTTAGTGGAATCCTCAAGCCCGGAAAACTTGGAGGCGTGGACGTAGGCGAGGTTAGCCGAACCACGTAAAAATCTTCTTGTTTGAATCTCTTTTTCCTTATCTTTTTATATTGTGATTGATTTATTTGTTATTGCTTTAAATTTCATTTTAGATTTACATTAAGTTTTTTCTTTAGATTTGAATAATTTTTTAGAAATCCAATTCACTCCCACTCTTGGGTTGCATAACTAGAATTACATGAATGACATCAAATTTTAATATATTTTTTACTTATATTTCCACTTAAAATCTGGAAATTTTCATTTTGGTTGAATTGTAATTTATTTTTAATGAGTTTCTAAACTCTGCTGCCTCTGCAGTAACTTCTTTTGACATAACTACTTATTAATTTTTGATCCTATCAAACACTAGCCTAACGATATCGGAATGACCTCAAATTTTAATATATTATTGATTTGTATGTCCACTTAAAATCTGAAAATTTTCATTTTGGTTGCACTTTTAATTTATTTTTAATTATTTTTCAAACTCTGCTGCCTCTGCAGTAACTTCTTTCGACAAACAACTCATTAATTTTTAATCCTATCAAACACTAGCCTAACGATATCGGAATGACCTCAAATTTTAATATATTGTTGAATTATATGTCCACTTAAAATCTGGAAAGTATCATAATGATGTCTTTGGTATTTTAAATTTAATAAATATTCAAATACCTACTACCAGCTTTACAGATTCATATGTTGTTTTGACTTATATAGTTTTGTCATGTGAGGAGCTCATGTCGAGTTGTCCAAATGATTTGGAAATTTTAAATGTGATTGTAACATATGCACTTTATATTTCTAAAATAAGTGCATTATTTAATTTTATTTCGGTATGAATTTTTCAGATTTTCGGTAATGTTACAGATTTATTGAGGATAGAATTGACGCGTTTAATTATTATTTGATGTTCGAATTAATTTAGAAATTATCACGGTGTTGAATCACGATAGATTGAGCGCGATTAAAAACTCGAATAACTGGATTTTATTTCTGTCACGGGTCCGGTATTCGTTTAATCTATATTGTTTTTGTAAAAACAAAAAAAAAAGAGAAGGGTTTCCGTTTTTCGATTTCTATTTATAGAGAGAGAAAGGGAGAGAGAGAGATCCGGGTTGACCCGTTTGATCGGATCTAACCCGACGACCCGTATTTTCACCCAGCTCCAACTCGCGATTCCGGCCACCGTTCCGAGCGAGCTTGGTACTGATTCGAAGCTCGTGAGACGCCGGTCGTAGCCCTGCCATCCTCATCGCCGGAAACCGACCATTATTGATATCGAGATTGGACATTGTCACTGTGAGTGGAATATACAAAACCTATTTTTATAGTAATTTCTGATTTTACGATTCAGTACAGTAAATTTTGATAAATGAGTATTTAATGTTTTAATTTAATGATTTTCTCAGAAAATGGATTTCTAACTATGTGCTGATATTTTTTATTATTGCAGTGAGTTGATTAATGATTATTCTATTGTTTTTTAGTAAATACATGATAATAGTTTTAAAGAGAATTAAGTAGATTTGAGATATGTTTCACAGAAAAGAAATGAGATTCAGATATAGTTACATGTTTATGATTTGTGCATAGAGATTGTTTTGAAATCATTAGACAGTACCGTTCCCCTCCAGATACAGAGATACAAATCAGATCAGATTAGATGAGATGAGAGGCCTTTGGGGCCCGTCTGATCACACCCATAGGCTTTGGGCCGTGTGTTTGGGCGCTTTTGCCTTTTGGGGGCTTATGCATGCAGTATAGTGATTACAGAGATACAGATATTCAAATTACAGATGAGACAGTTGAGACAGTATTTTCCCTATCTATCCGTTGTAGCTCTGGGACATGATGGTTCCCTGATTGTTCGTCCATTGAGGTCCAGATATGATGAGATTATTCCCCTGGGTACTTGTTTAGTGATAGTTTATCAGTATTCAGTATTTGATGTTATCACTGTTATGATTTCATTGATTTCATGCAGACTTATGAAATATTGCTATTTCAGTACATGATTTGAATTAAAAGAAATTATTAAAGTTTTTTTGAGATTTTAATGAGATTGTTTAGAGAAAGATTAAAGTATATATTTTTTTAATTAAATCAGTTATTTTCAAAAATTACTATCCACTCACTGGGCTTACTGAGTTTTATGCTCACTCCGTTTTTATTATATTTTTCCCCCCCATGAGACTTGCAGGTACATCAGTCGACCCATCAACAGTCGTAGATTGATTTTCGAGTTATATGATGGTGCTAGGAATTGTAGTTATTTTATTAAGATACTTTGGATTGTATGAATTATTTCATATTTGTGGTTAAGAATATTTTACTGTATTTGATATTATAATAGTTGGAGGAGTTTTGATATGTGGATTAAAGAAGATGGTTGTGGGTGTTGGTTGGATTTGAAATCATATTGGGAGTGTTAATTTCATGAATTTGCAGGTTGGGTATATTATATTTATAGAGGAGGTTCTACCGAATTTTTAATAGAATTTTATCAGTTAATAGAATTATTATTAATTTAGTTAAGCAAGATTAGATAGACTCATCCTAGGAGTTCGGGGCGGGTCGTTTCAGTTAGTATCAGAGCATGGTTTTAGATTCTGTGGACTTTAAGTTGCAATCAGAATACGTTTTATAGTTATTAAAGTCAGAATTGATATTTTGTGGACTCCATCATGATTTGTTATAGTAGTAGAGTGGCCGAGGGCGTATTAGAGTAGTAGCTGGGTTGACTCCAGGAGATATACCTGCGAGGGAAAATTATCCCGAAAATGAGGGAATATGTTGAGCATTTTATGCACAAGGTTGCACATCAGACACCAGGATATAAATCGAACATTGAGCAGTTGATTAATAAGTAAGTTCATATTATGATTACAGTGTTATATAATCAAACCCATGCGCATGTTGGTCATGCAAATACTATTGTACGTGTGAGAAGTTTAAGGGTAAGGAGTTTTAATAATTTTATAGAATCATATAAGGCTGAGTCATAGTTTGTTAAAGTCGAGCGTATTTTTGATGTGATGAAATGCTCAGAGAAAAATAGACGTTCCTTTGTTATATTTCTACTTGAATATAGAGCTTATCATTAGTGACAAACAGTAGAACATAAATATCAGAGACATGCTGTAATTACTTAGGCCTCGTATTATTATCGATCTTGGATCTTTGCATTCTTTTTATTTCTCGTATTTTTGCCATGCATGAAAAGATAGAGCCTAAACCGCTGGATTATGGTTTAATTATTAATACACCTACGAATGCGTCATTGTTTGTCGAGAGTGCGTATCGGCATAGTATGATCAGATTGCATGAGTATGAATTTGGAGCAAATTTATTTATTTTAGACATTCGAGATTTCAATACCATTTTATGTGTGACCGAGCTTGCATCTCAATATGCTATTATGGATTGTTTCAAATAAGAAGTTGTGTTCAAAAAGTTAAGAGAAGGTGAGGTAAAAATTTAGTGATGAGTATAGAATTTTATCTTCAGTGTCATATTAGCTATTAGTGCCAGACAGTTACTAAGAAAAGGTTGCTCGGCTTATCTTGCCCATGTAATAGACACTGAAGCTTGGGAGTTGATATTGGAGGATATTCCAGTAGTCCAAGAGTTTCCAGATATTTTTCCAGACAAACATCCGAGGATGCCACCTAATAGGGTGATTGAGTTTCTATCGATTTACTCCCAAGGACGGCTTATATATCTATAGCACCGTATAGAATAACTCCTGCAGAATTGAAGGAACTTAAAGTTCAATTTTAAGAGTTGGTGAATAAAGATTTTATTAGACCTAGCGTGTCTCCGTGGGGCGCTCCAGTTTTATTTATTAAGAAAAAGATGATACTTTTAAACTTTGCATTGATTACAAACAGTTGAATAAAGTTACAGTACGTAATAAGTATCTACTACCACGTATTGATGACTTGTTTGATTAACTTTAGAAAGCGAAGGTGTTTTCTAAGATCGATTTACGTTTGGGATATTATCAGCTTAAGATTAAAGGGGCCGATATTTCTGAAACAGCATTCAGAACCCATTATGGAAACTACGAGTTTTTGGTTATGCCATTTGGATTGACTAATGTTCTAGCAGCTTTTATGGATATTATGAATAGAGTATTTTGCTTTTATCTAGATCTATTTGTAATTGTGTTCGTTGATGATATTTTAGTATATTTTTGGAATTAGAAGGAACATGCAGAATATTTACAGAATGTTTTGCAGACTTTAAGACAAAAGCAATCGTACATTAAGTTAAACAAGTGTGAGTTCTGGTTAGATAAAGTAGTATTTCTAGACCATGTGATATTAGCTGAACGAATTTATGTCGATTCTTAAGAGATTAAAGCAATCATGAATTGGGAACAGTCTACAAATGTTATTGAGATTACGAGTTTCTATTGATTGAGTTGATTAAGGACTACGATTGTATTATTGATTACCATCCGGTCAAGGCGAACGTGATAGCTGATGCGTTAAGTAGGAAGTTCTCCAGTTCTATAGCTCACTTGCGAGTGATATATATGCCTTTGATGATTGAGCTTAGATATTTGAAAATTGAGTTAAAAGCAGATAATTGTAAAGCTTTAAGGGTTAATTTTTGAGTTAGGCCGACTTTGAGTGACAAAGTCTATCAGATACAGGATCAGGACCCATAATAAATAAAGTTAAGAGGATGTACAGAAATGATTACGAATTGATTTTGCGATGAGAGATGATGGCATTTTAGCTATGGTTAACTGACTTCACGTATTAGGTAATAAAAAACTAGAAAAAGAAGATCATGAAATAAACTCATTGTTCAGCTTATGTGATGCGTCTTGGTAGTATGAAGATGTGCCACACCTTGAGGGATTATTACTAGTAACACGGTATAAAGAGCGAAATAGCAGAATTTATACCTAGACGTTTAGTTTTCAGTAGATTAAAGTTTAACATCAGAGACCTGTAGGGGTTATCGTAGTTGCTTTCTATTCTTGAGTGGAAGTGGGAACACATTAGCATGGACTTTATAGCAGGACTTTCACGTACCTAGAAGAGTTACAATGGTGTTTTACGTGGTTGTTAGTTAACTTACAAAAGCTACTCACTTTTTATCTTTCAAGACCATTTATTCGATGGATAAATTAAGAAATATTTTGTGTGGTTGAGATAGTTTGGTTTTACAAAGTACTTGTGTCTATTGTTTCAGATAGAGATTCTTAGTTCATTTTTTTGTTATGAGTCAGCTTGCAAAAGGCTTTAGGTGCCATGTTGAATTTTGCTATGGTTTTTCATACTTCGAATGATGGCAGTCAGAGTATACTATTCAGACACTGAAAGATATGTTGCGAATTTGTGTATTGGAATTTAAGGAAAGTTGGAACATTTATTTACCTTTGATGAGTTTGCTTATAATAATAGTTATTAAACTAGCATCGAAATGGTACTTTATGAGGCTTTATATGACAGGAAATGTAAATTTCAATATGTTGGGATGAGGTTAGGGAGTATAGATTATTTTGGTTCTGAATTAGTTTACGATATCAATAAGAAGATACAGCTCATTCAAGAATTATGAGTATTTTGGTGAATTATGATTTAAATTGAGATTATTTGAGGTTAAGTATGAATTGTGATTATGTTGAGGAATTTAAGAATATTTGAGTTTATGATCAAGGATTAATTTTATTCTTATGAAAGTATTTTATTGATTTTAGGCTGATGATATCGATATGCGTTTGTTGTGCGAAGATGCCAGGAAGTAAGTAAACTAGAATTCCAAACGAATCACAATAAACAGTATATATGTTTGATATGTTTGAAAAGTCTATTTGGATATAAATACGAATATTGATTTATATGGTTTGCCCATATGTTTATGTGATGTGTTGACATGATGTGTTATTATGTGTATTTACGGACATGGGCATACGTATGTGTGAATAGAATGATTCTTTGGCAAGAGCATGAAAATGTATTATGTTTTGTTTTTTGAAATGAGAAAGTGGATTTTAGCAAATGGAATTTGAAGAAAGGAAGATTGTTTTACAGTTTTGGTTTGGATGCTTGAATGCATTACTAGCTTAGTGGAGGATATTCCGGGTGTTATATTATGGTTATGAGAAAATGGGTGAAGGATGCAATGACGTGAAACCCAAAGTGTATGAAAGTATATGAAAGTTATGGGAGTTAATGGAGTGTTATACTAAGTGGTAATTGAATAACAGTAGCTCAAGTAAGTGATTTAAAAGAGAATGTGGAAGTTTGAGAACGGCAGAATGAGATTTAGATGATTTGTTTTACAATGTTTTCGAATACTATGACACGTCATCCACTTGCATTATATATGTGTAAGTATGTATTTTGATATATGGGAAACTGATTTGCTTACTGAATTTGGTACTTATAGTTTATTGGGATTTAATTATCAGAAATCAAGAATGATTTGTGATGAGTGACGAGGAGAACTTGAATGTAGGAAATAGATGGTTTGACATGAATTTTAAATTCTTTCGTTATAGTTTGCATAAAATATTTGTATTTTGAAGCTATAATTTTTATGAATTGAAAAAGAATTATTAATAGACAAAAGAGCTATACAAACAAGTGTAAGCAGGGGATTTGAGTTTGAAATTAGTGATAAAAAGTTTTCTTACGGATATCTTTTTGGAAAAAGGTACTTCATTTTGGAATAATGCAGTAAGCTAAGCTATGCTATTTTGGGCCATATGGAATCATAGAGTGTGTTTATCCGTTGGCTTATCGATTAGCTATACCACTTGAGTTATCCAAAATCCACAATGTGTTCATGTTTAGAAGCTCTGAAGGTAAATGTATGATTCTAGATGTGTTATCGAGACAACCAATTGAGTTGGAGTAAGACTTGAATTACGAAGAGGAACTAGTGGAAATACTAAAACCTAAGCACCAAGTCTTGCATTCTAAAACCATTCCTTTAGTAAAAGCATTATGGATGAATCACACAAAGAGAGAGATTACCTAGGAATGCGAAGACTTAATGCGAGCCCAGTACCCCCACCTGTTTTTATCAGATGTGTAAATTTTGAGGACGAAATTTTTATAAGGGGGGAAGATTGTAACATATGCACTTTATTTTTCTAAAATAAGTGCATTATTTAATTTTATTTTGGTATGAATTTTTCAGATTGTCGGTAATTTTACAGATTTATTGAGGATAGAATTGACGCGTTTAATTATTATGTGATGTTTGAATTAATTTAGAAATTATCACGATATTGAACCACGATAGATTGAGCGCGATTAAAAACTCGGATAACTGGATTTTATTTCCGTCACGGGTCCGGTATTCGTTTACTCTATATTTTTTTGTAAAAAAAAAAAAAGAGAGAAGGGTTTTCGTTTTTCGATTTCTATTTATAGAGAGAGAGAGAGAGAGAGAGGGGAGAGAGAGAGATCCGGGTTGACTCGTTTGATCGGATCTGACCCGACGACCCGTATTATGACCCGGCTCCAACTCGTGATTCCGTCCACCATTCCGAGCAAGCTTGGTACCGATATGCAGCTCGTGAGACGCCGGTCGTAGCCCTGCCATCCTCGTCGCCGAAAACCAACCAGAACGCAAGCGAATTGAGCTTGAAAACTCACGGCAAGACCCGTTTTTTGTTACCATTGATTCCGCTGGTTTTGGGTGACGCCACCGCCTGGAATTTATTCCTCAGCTTCCCAGCAACCATTTCTGACTAACCACGACCACCGGGGACGCCAGATTTGCCGTGAAAGATCGTTGGAAAGCTCGCGGCATTGGAGCTTCGATCCGGCGCCGTTGAACTCACCGCGGCCGGAACTAGCAGACTTGATCTTTCCGTCGCCGTTGATTGAAGTCCGGTCACAGTTGACCGGAGAAGGGCAATTCGGTAAATTCACAAGCTTTGGGGGTGAATTTGTGATTTTTGAAAAATTATAGATAATTTGGTAATTTTGTTATTAGGGCAGTGAGGTAATTTGACATGTCGAGGGTTCATCGGTAATTTGAATTATTAAGGACATTTCGGTAATTTTACACTTCGAGGGTAATTTCGTAAATTTGAAACTTGTGATTAATTTTGTGATTCGGACTGAGGACAAATTGGTAATTTAGAATTTTGAGGTTAATTCAATAAATTATAGTTCCAATGATAATTGTGGTAAATATCGATGTCGGGGGTATTTTGGTAATTTTGGCATATAGGGGTATTTTGGTAATTTTAGTAATTTTATTCATACGGGAATAGTTTATTACGGATAAATATTCGATTCGAGATTTATTGCGTAAGATTAGTTGTATTTCATAATATAGAGAATAATTATGTCGTTTAATTGAAATAAGAGGATCCACAAATGAGAATCAGCCCACAGACGTTATTGATATCGAGATTGGACATTGTCACTGTGAGTGGAATATACAAAACCTATTTTTATAGTAATTTCTGATTTTACGATTCAGTACAGTAAATTTTGATAAATGAGTATTTAATGTTTTAATTTAATGATTTTCTCATAAAATGGATTTCTAACTATGTGCTGATATTTTTTATTATTGCAATGAGTTGATTAATGATTATTCTATTATTTTTTAGTAAATTCATGATAATAGTTTTAAAGAGAATTAAGTAGATTTGAGATATGTTTCACAGAAAAGAAATGAGATTCAGATATAGTTACATGTTTATGAATTTGTGCATAGAGATTGTTTTGAAATCATTAGACAGTATCGTTCCCCTCCAGATACAGAGATACAGATCAGATCAGATTAGATGAGATAAAAGGCCTTTGGGGGCCGTCTGAACACACACAGATGCTTTGGGCCGTGTGTTTTGGCCTTTTTGCCTTTTGGGGGCTTATGCATGCAGTATAATGATTACAGAGATACAGATATTCATATTACAGATGCGATAGTTGAGACAGTATTTTCCCCATCTATCCGTTGTAGCTCCGGGACATGATGGTTTCCTGATTGTCCGTCCGTTGAGGTCCAGATATGATAAGATTATTCCTCTGGGTACTTGTTTAGTGATAGTTTATCAGTATTCAGTATTTGATGTTATCAGTATTATGATTTCATTGATTTCATGCAAACTTATGAAATATTGCTATTTCAGTGCATGATTTGAATTAAAAGAAATTATTAAAGTTCTTTCGAGATTTTAATGAGATTGTTTAGAGAAAGATTAAAGTATATATTTTTTTTAATTAAATCAGTTATTTTCAAAAATTACTATCCACTCACTGAGCTCACTGAGTTTTATGCTCACTCCGTTTTTATTATATTTTTCCCCCCCAGGAGACTTGCAGGTACATCAGTCGACCCAGCAACAGTCGTAGATTGATTTTCGAGTTATATGATGGTGCTAGGAATTGTAGTTATTTTATTAAGATACTTTGGATTGTATGAATTATTTCATATTTGTGGTTAAGAATATTTTGCTGTATTTGATATTATAATATTTGAAGGAGTTTTGATATGTGGATTAAAGAAGCTGGTTGTGGGTGTTGGTTGGATTTGAAATCATATTGGAAGTGTTAATTGCCTGAATTTATAGGTTGGGTATATTATATTTATAGAGGAGGTTCTACCGAATTTTTAATAGAATTTTATCAGATAATAGAATTATTATTAATTTAGTTAAGCAAGATTAGATAGACTCGTCCTAGGTGTTCGGGATGGGTCGTTTCAGTGATGCACTGAAATATCTAACTATGTTCTGTAAATTTGATAACATTCCGAATAATATTAAATTAAAGAAAATCTTAAATCCAAGTTGTCAATGTTTCCTATTAAATCTAACCAGCAATGAATCTACCATACTTTTAGGAGAAAACAAAAATGTGTCAACACAGTAAATTGCAGCGGGTAGAATAAAGTGCCAAAAGCATAAATGTTTTTCATTATATTTGGGACTATTCTTAAAGGTTAGTCTTTTCTTTTCTTTTTTCTTTTTTATTAAACTGATTTAGCTTAAACATCAGCCAAGTTATTGATTTTTGTGGTTTATGATTGATTTGAGTTCTATGTTTTTGTTTTGTCTTGATTTGAGTTTGCATCATAATTTAAGACTTTGAAAGCTTTCAAGAAATTATTTTGGATGATCAGCATATAAGTAATAGCTTGAAAATTAATTTACTATATCAAATATCTATTTAGTATAGCGTATCAATTTTAAGAATGGGATATTATCATTTTACTACTAAAGTTTTACTGACATATCATGTCAGTACAAAGGTTTGCCGAAAAGTGCATTTTACTACCAAAGTTTGGCATAGTTATCATTTCACTACCATTCCGTTAACAAAACGTTAATGTTTAACAGAAATTATGTTAAAAATCGATTTTACCCCTAAGAGTTTGGTAGTAAAATGATAATTCTCCTAAAAATTCGGTAGTAAAATGATAATTCCACTAAAATTTCAGTAGTAAAATGATAATTCCCTTAAAAATTTGGTAGTAAAATGATAATTTATGTATCACATTAACAAAAAATTTTACTCTTACAGCTGGAAATGTCTTTAATACCCTTACGACATCAGCAAATTTTTAACGTTCTTAACGGAACGGTAGTGAATTGATAACGACGCAAATGTTTGGTAGTAAAATGCACTTTTCGGCAAACCATGGTACTGACATGAAATGTCAGAATAAGTTTGGTAGTAAAATGATAATATCCCTTTAAGAATTATGGATTATTCCATGAATATTCTAGTAAGAGGTTATGTTATACATGCATGTCTTAATATCCAATAATTATAGTTTAAAGTTTGTTTCCTTTTTTTTTCCTTTCTAGGTTTAAGAAAAATGTTTAAAGTGATTTTGGGTGATGATGTCAATCAAGTTAAAGCAACATTACTTGTGAGTGGTAATATATGATGATTATATTTTTATTCTATTTTATTTTCTTTTTATGTTCTTAAAGTTTTATATTCAAGCAAAACTAATGAATGCTTAACTCTAATTTAGGATTGTATTCTTTAAATGGTTTAGGTGATTAGATTTAAGTATTATAATAATCTCATAATTACTTTATAAAGGCTTAACTAAGTTTGCAAATATATATATTTTTTAGTAGTAATAATTTTGGATCGAACTCTCAAATTATTGAAATATTTTATGTCCAAACTTCATTATGCCTAATATAAATATGGAGATTCACGGTTATTTTATGCCTAGCTTAAGAAAAGTGCAGTTCGAGAATTTTTTGCCTTGTTAATTACTCTTTTGGAATGAATAAACTGAGCAAACGAGTGGGGATATATTTGTGATAGAGCATTTGTAATAGCTTTTAACTATGTATGAAAATCATTTAAAATATGTAGATAGAGTAACATGCTTATGCAGAAACTAGATATTACATTGAAAACTTCTTGGCTACTATAATTTGCTATAGGGAAATTATCAATCATATACCCTTAAGTGTCACCGTTATCAAACGTACTACAACACTTTTAACTTGTATCACTCGTATACCCTAAGTTGACAAAACACTTCTGCCGTCCACTATTCTGTTAATTGCCGTTAGAAAGTTAACAGAATTATGGTAAATTGACTATTTTGCCCTTAAAACTCAAAATGAAGTAAAAAGATAAATGTACCTTAAAAATTAACATAAATTTTCAATACACGATTTTTTTTAATTTTGTTATTAACAATATATTTTTTATTAAAAAATATAAATTATTAATGGTACATATTATTAATAATTATCTATAAAAATATCCATATTATACCATAAAAATTTTGTTAACAAGATATTATTTACAATTATACATATTATATCATAAAAAATTTCAGTTGGAGCTTGGAGGAGTAAATCTTCAAAAATTTAGATTAAATTTTAGAGGAGTAGATTCGGTTGTAAAGTATTTTTTTAAGTAATTATTAACAATTATTAGATAAATCGGATGACATGTCATTTTTATCAATATATATTATATGACATGTCATTTTTTACTAGGTAAATGGAATAACATGTCGTTTATTTAATCAAAGTTTAAAAAGACTAAATTACCCTTATGATGTCAACGCTTGCAAACGGCAGTTAACGGAATGGTGGACGGCAGAAGTATTTTGTCAACTTAGGCTATACGAGTGATACAAGTGAAAAGTGTTATAGTACATTTGATACTGGTGACACTTAAGGGTATATGGCTGATAATTTCCCTTTGCTATATATATAACCTTTACCAAAAGAGAATAAGTTCATTAGATCCTTTTTTCTTATTTATATCTATAATTGAATAAACTATGTATCTCAGGTAGTTTTAATGAAATAAGCTACAACTTTCTTATTTACTAATTTTCCTTTGAAATAACTGAGTTTATTTGTAAATAGCTTATGTGATTTTTTTTTCTAATGAAATAATTTTATTTCTCTTAATTGTTGTTTTTCTAATGGTTGGGAATTGGCAGCCAATTTTTTTTTTTCTTTCCATGTATTCGTATGCAGATTGGATCAATGTGTTTGAAGTATTTCTTCCTCAACTTCACTTGTATCTTTACCCATCCAGTCGGTTGAGTAAAGAAGCTGCTGGTGTGATAACTCAATTAAACTATTTATGTTCAAAGAGTGAAAGATAATCATCCTTCTCAATTTACCTTCTAGATTTGTTAAATTGAGCCACAAGTAGTAGACATTTGATTAGGTGATAGAAATTTTTATGTATTTAATTTAGATTATTTAATTATGATAGTAGGATATTTCATATCTTGTTTATTGAAGTATTTGTAATTTGTAATATATACTAATAATATTTAAATATGAAATGAAAGATTTTGTAACATAAATCAATTTTTTTTTTTTTGGTTATTTTGTGGTTCCTTTTAATTTTGCCAATAAATCAATACCCAATGATCCAATTCAATATTTTATTTTTTTGAATCAATTAACCAGTGATATCATGGCAACAGTAATCATAGACACTAACAAAATATCAGCAAGTACTAATACGATGGTGTCATAATATTGGTGAGAATGTAGTGATAGTAATCACTGACACCGTATTCGTGACACCACAAACAAGTGCCACTAATTTTCTGACTGCCAGATTACTAACACAATTAACAAGTGTCACTGAAAGTAATTACTGACGTTATTCTAATGTCCATAAAAACTATTTTTCTAGTAGTGTTAAAAGAAAATAACATCCAAGCAGGAATTATTCCATATAAGCTAAAGGAAAATAATCCTCCCAGAGAAATTATTCTGTAAGAGCTTAAATCAAATAATTCTCTCGGAGAAATTATTTTATATTAGCTTAAGTCAAATAATTCTCCTGGAAAAATTATTCCATATGAGCTTTAGTCAAATATTCTCTCCGAAAAGTTATTCTATATGAGCTTATGTTAAATAATTCTCTTGGAAAAATTATCCCATATAAGCTAAAGGAAAATAACTCCTTAATAAGAATTAGTTTGAGAGTGAGGGGAAAATAATTCCCCAAAAAGAATTATTCCGTACTCACATGAAATAATCCCTAAACAAAAATTATTCTGAACTTATGGTATATAAGTTTCCAAAAGAATTATTCCACGTTTAAGGAAAGTAATTCATGAACAAGAATTATTCCGAGCTTAAGAAAAATAATTCTGCAGCACCAACTACTCAATGTAAGCTAAAGGAAATAATTCTCCCAAAAGGATATTCCATATAATATAAAAGAACACAATTCCTCCGTAGGAATTATTATGTAAATAATTCTTCAAAAAGTAAAATTATTTTTTATGAACATAAAGAAATTATTATTGCTAAAAGAGCTCAATGATTCTATGATTCACTCTAAGGAAATAATTCTCTACCAATACTTATAAATAAAGAACATACAAAGCTTTCTTAAAAGCTTTATGGGAACATATATATGCATACAACTTAAGGAATCATTCCACATGCAAAGGCATTACAGAAACTATATATATATATATATATATATATAGCAAATCCAAGTTCCAAACAAACATATAAGCCTTACACAAACGATTCGCAGTTCTAAATACTTCCGAAGAGCAAAAAATAACAAACAAAAGGAAGAATCTTTATTACATAAAACCTAAAGGTAATGTCGTTCATGAGCAAGTACAAAGGCAAATAGAGATTAACTAAGTCATGGAGCTCTACCTTCTGTACCCATTGAAGTACTAGCACTAGTGCCTCCCTCCTCACCATCCTCTAGATTTGGGTCGGGAATCACACTTTCTCCATAACCATCCTCATCATCATTGGAAATAATCCAACTGTTTTCATTTAAGTCAACAGTAAAAACATCTTTGCGAAGATGACGTAACGACCAATCGAGTTCATAACCAACTGACTTGTCAAACTCTTGAAGTTTCACATCATTCCTATAACGGCCGCCACGCCACCCACGACGATAGTACAATGCCATATATGCATTGGATGCTTGACAAAAAACTTCCTCAGAAATACACAATTTTCCATCAGCAATATGATGGCTTTCCTGCTCTTTAGCTAACTTTTTCCTAAGGACACACTTTACCTTCTTTAACTCCTGCTTCTCCTGACTCAAAAAAAGTAACTCAGAATGCTCCTGCTCCACCTCTTTGACTTTCCTCTCTAACTCCGCAATTTAGAAGTTCTTTTCCACAATACTAAATTTGGCACATGCTAAGTCGAATGACAACTTCTTGCAAGATTCCGCAACCCCTTTGTAGTCATCATTTAAACGCTATAATTTTGTGATCTTCAATTCCACACTAAAATATGATTGAAGAATTGAAGCATTTTCCTTCATATATTACTACATACAACGTATGAGTGCTCCCTCACCTTTGCCTCAGGCTTATAGCCAAGTAGCTTTTCCACATTTAACAAGTCCCCCATAATCAGTGCATCTAACGATGAAGGGGGGAAAGTAGTACTAGAGGATTCTCCAACCTTCGATGCAACAGAAACTCTGGGTAACATTGTTGCTTTAAAAATCTGTTGAACCTTTGATAAATCATCCACAACCTTTTTTTTCTCAAAGAAACGATACTCCACATCTAAAACATCATTCTTTTTTCTAGCAAGAATGAACTCATTATGACTGCCGGAAGACTGAGATATATCTTCCCCAGCATTGGAAATATCTATTGAAACCAAAACCAAACAAAAATAAAGAACTTCTCTAATAATACTAACATCTACTTAAAATAAAATATGGAAAGGAAATTGTCACTAGCAAGAATTATCGAGGAATGAATTCCACACCTGATTTTGTCTTCTTTGAAGTATAATCTTTCTGGGGTTCAATTTTATGCTTTGGATAGAGAAGTTTCAATACTTTAGACTTTAACAGCCCAGAAGCGAGTACTTTACTTGAATATACAGTCAGAACAGTTGTACTTCCCTTAGAAGCTCCTGTAGTAGTAGGAACTACTTCTTCCATAACCACGCCCTACTTTCAGCACTCAGCATTCCCCAAAGGAAAAGTTCCACTGGAGAAAGCAGCTACGTAATTAAAACAAAATATGAAACTAGATAAGAATGAATGGAAAAATCAAAAATAAAAGGAAAAGTCATAAAAAATTCTTCCTTTTTTGATTTTTTTCCTACATGAGCATTGTTATCCTTTCTGTCACTAGAAAAAGCTCTCTTGCCCGAACATCTCTTAGATGAAGCCTCCTTACTACCATTCCCTTGGGCTTCTTTCATTACGGTTCCTTCGTAGATAAGAAAAGATACTCGTTATGATTTTTTAGAAATCATAAAAGTATTAAAAGAATAATACATATGTATATATATAATAACAACAACAAAAATAGGAGCAAAGGAACTTATATACCATCGGATTCCAACTTATCTAAATCAGCTAGAAGAAGCACTTTGCTTGGCCCCTCTTTTTGCACATCTTTCAAAAGGTCAGAATATTCCCCCTCCTGTGGACCAACATTTCTATGCTTCTCGCTATGAATTTTTTTGTGTAAGATTAGCCAATGTCTTCCTACACCCAAATGACCCTTTGCATAGGAACAACATCTTCTCCATAAGTCACTCCCTCGCAACCTCACTAGCTTTACTACTTTGTCTCTTAATAGGGACCTTTTCTTTAGGCTATGTTTTCTTTTTATCAATCTTCCTGGGGATATATAATTTTGTAGATCCATGGGGGGAGACTTGAGGCTCGATATAGGCTTCTTGGCCCCTAAGGCAATAGGAATCTCGTTCGGAAAAGGAATATCAGGACTCTCATCCTTGCCAGCCACATATAAGTCAAGTATTCCCCTCACATTCTCATTTATTTCATTATTACTGGAAAGGCAGGCCAGCCTAAGGAGTAAAACAATGTAACCTCCTTCCAAACATAAGCTTTTAACATGGCAAACATAGTCAAATCAACCAACACGCCTTCAACGGTGATGTGAAACCAATTATGTAACATACGAAAAATCCTTTCCCCAAAAATTCCTCTCTAGACAAGCCACTCGAGCACTCTACAAAGGAGGATCAACAATAGGCCTGACTAGATAAAAAAATAGAAAGAGGTAAGTAACAAAAATAACAAAGCAACCCCTCTCTAAATTGGTCTCTTTTTGTTACAATATGAATTTTATAGAAAACACCTTTATTCTCAAATCTCATAGTGGTAAACCATGAATCCTTTTCGTCCTTAGGACCAGGGGCAGAGACAGCATATTGATTGACTGGGGGCTTATTAAGCGGTAATATAAAAAATTTCAAAAAGTAATAAATATATAAATTTGAAAGATTTATCATACTTCAATATATGTTTACAATTGTCCTTTACAAGTTTCCATGCATTGATAATGTTGCATTACAACTTCATTATCAATATTATTAAATAAATCTTTCTTATGTAAACAACCAAACTATTATTCATCAATTGCTCTCCCATTAAGCTTCGTAACTGATTCTTCAAAATGTTCATGGTTGAAAATGCTCTCTCTACACTAGCAGTGGCAATAGGTAAAGTCAATGCTAATGTTATTAGCAAGTAAACCAATGGATATACCTTATGTCTCTTAATCTCAACCATCTACTTTGCAAGATCACCAATATCCTCTAATTATGAAAACTCACCACTAGTGCGCATATCCAAAATATATGTGTCAAGTTGAATTCCAAGTGCCATGATATTAATTGTAGAGAACTCATTTGGATACAACTGAGCTAGCCATAATAAATTCTGCTTGTTGAAAGTAGAAAATGAATCATTTGGAGATAAACATGCTAAGCAAAGAAGCAACTCAGTGTTTGTCTCATTAAAATGAGAATTTCACTCTTAAAGTTGCAAATGTAAGACTATATAATATAATTCAACACGACAACAATGGAAAGTTGTGATCTCTTAAGCTTTATGTCGTGATCGCCCTCTATCCACAAACATATCATCCATATTAGGCACATCAATATCATGCTTCACACAAAAAAGAAAAGTAACTTCATCAATCAAATAATTCCATCCACTCTGTCTTCTTGTTTGAAGTTATAGTTTACATAACCTAACCAAGTTCATACCATTCACAATATCTTGATCTTTCCTCTTTAATGCTTGTGATAACTCATCTGTAGCCCCCCTAAAATATTTGTCATCAAATATAAATAGAACACAAAATTAAATGACAACATTAGCTCTAGTAGATTCTTTGCTTTTCCTTTTTGCTTAGATTTTAGTCCATCATCAATAATCATTTCCAATACACTAATTACTACTGAAAACATGTTAAGAATGCTTAATAATGTGTTATAATGTGAACCCCAATATGTATCACTACAATATTTTAGAGTAGTCCATTGCTTTAGACCTTGTCTACTTGAGAGATCTCTAAGATTAAGTACTTTAACAACTTCCTCAGCACGTTTCTCTCTAAGAGCATCACAACGTTTAGATGAGCACCAACAACATTTACCACATTGGAAATTATAGTAAAAAAAAAATTCAAATATAATTTTTTGCAACAACAATAAGAGCTAACTAAAGTTGATGAGCAAAACAATGAATGTAATAAGCACACTCATTCTCTCTCAAAATTATAGTTTTAAAGCCATTAAATTCTTCTTGTATATTATTTGCTCCATCATAATCTTGCCCTCTTAACCTAGACATACTTAAACCATGTCTATAAAAAAGTCTATCAATAGCTTCCTTAAGTAATTGAGCAGTAGTACTAACAACTTGTTCAATGCCTATAAAACATTCAACCACTTGTCCACTAGTGTTTACATATCTTAAGACAATAACAATTTGCTCTTTTGTTTATATGTCATGAGATTCATCAACAAAAATAGAAAAAATTGCATCACTCATTTCTCTTACAATGGCATTAGTGGTCTCAATTGCACAAGTACTAACAATGTCCTTTTGAGTGTCAAGACCACTTAAAAAAATGATGGGGCATTTTTCAATGTAACAGTTTTTATATCCTCATTATGATCAACAAGAAATTTGAGAAGTTCTAGAAAGTTACCTTGGTTAGTTGATTCTTTAGATTCATTATGGCCGCGAAATACAAGTCTTGTCGTAAAAGAAATCGGACACAATCAACTGATGCCTATAAGATAGCTCGATATTCACTTCTAGTTAGATTAGAATGTCTGGAATACATTGTCTAAATATGTTGCTCTTGCTTCATTAAATCTTCACAGCAAAGCCAAGCATAATTGTGCACACTATTAGAGCAACCAACATGAACTCTTAATCTTTCCAGTTGTTTACAATTTGTAAGCCCATGTTTTGGAAATGATTCACCACCTGCTTATTCTCCAATTCCTAGCTTGAAAATGTAACAACAAAAATAAAATGTAACATCTTTTGCAATGTTATACTCTAACCAATTTCCATATTTATCAAAACAAGCTAGATTAAAGCTCTGATACTATTTTCCAAAATGCCTAAAAGGAAAATTGTGAGTTTTGATTGGCAAGGGCCATTTTGCAAATATTGTCTTCAAACTTGATTTTGGATATTGGCATTATAGTAAGAAATTGGATGTCGTAAACCAGAATCCATAGGAAGATTCAATAAATTGACCTCCACATCATATTCTCATAGTTACAGCATATCATTCTTTTGTTTTTGCCACTATCATCATTTTTCTTTGAACAACCACTGTTTTTTTGTTTTGAAGCATCATTATTTTTTTTCTGAAAGTGGCCTCTCCTTTCTTTTATAAAACCTTTCCATACCTATTTCAAAATATAAATAAAGATTATGAGTATATGTACTTTACTTACGCTATTAGCACTTTTAGCATATTCCCATATTATATAATTATATTAACGCTATAAATTAATTAACAAACAGTACATGGCAACAAAGCTAAACAACAAATGCTTTATTGTAATTGTGATTTTCTTAATCTAATAATATATGTTCTTTTTCATAGAACCCACACTCAATCACCTTATTTTTTTCAAGTATATCGACTACCAGATAATACAGTAAGAGGTGAAAAACAACAATAACATCAATTCAACAAATCGTCATAAGTGATTTATAAGCAATAAAATAAAAAGTAAATAAAGTGTTAACTTGTACTTTAGTTGTATTAAATAAAGAGATGAGGGGTTGCTTGAAATTTGGAGGAATTAATGAAAACCACTTATCCACTGTCACTATTCTTTTACTTTTAGAAATGTCAAAACAAGAAGATGATTTAGGGATTTGCGATGGATGCTGAACTGGTAGTGGAATTGGAGAAGGTAATAGTAATAAAATATTATTAATGAGTTTGTGAGCTGTTTAAAAATTTAATTAATACCAACATTTATGGGCTTGATTTTAGTTTGCAAAATCTATCTCTTTTGATTTGTTTTAAAAGTTTGAAGTGTGAGAAGTTAACTATATGTTAGGGACTTGAATATAAATTATTGGGGGCTTAAGAAAAAATTATTACAAATTTTAGACAAATTAAATTAACTATTAAAAGTTTTTTTTTTCAATGGGGATGTCCCCACTGGTCCCACAATAAGTCCACCCTGCTTAGGACCATGATAAAATTTAAGTCTATAACAAATTAAAAAATCATACAAAGAAAGAAAATGGGACTCCTTAAGAGCCAAATTGGTGGTGACAAAGACTTGTATTAGTACTAGAACACATGGATTAATTATCAAGAACGAAACTCCATGAAGAACAAAAAATTCCATGACTAGGGAAGGAGTAGGGAATGGAAATACCTCAATTTGTTGGCGATAAAACAAAATTGACTCCCTATCAATTCCAGGGTCCATAATAATGACACTATCAGCAAGTTCTCTCAACTAAATATCAAGGCCAAGATCCACATTTTCCACAAATTGGTCAAAGGAAATCCTCTCCACTCTAGGGGCAACCATGTTCCTGTCAAAAAAATAAATAATAAAAAAAGAAAAGAAAATTCAATGCCAAATCCTGATAGGTTGCTAGCTGCAACTTCTGTTATTAACAAATGAAGAAAGTTATGCTATTGACCATATTCAAGGGTACGAGAAAAAAGAACTAAAAAAAATAAAAAGAGAAAAGAAAAAAGAGGTAAAAAAGAAAACAAAAAGAAAAGAAGAAGAACCCCAAAAAAAGGGAAGAGAGAAACCAAAAGGGGACGAGTAAGGAAAAAAGAGGCCAAAAAGAGAATGAGAGGCAAAAAAAAAAAAAAAAGAAAGAAAAACGGGACAAAAAGGGAGGACTAAAAAAAGGCAACATAAAAAAAAAGGAGGAACAATGCAAATAGTAAAAAAAAGAAAAGGAAAGCAAAAGGGGACAAGAAACAGGAATTAAAAGAGGAAAAATTGGGGAAAAAAAAGAGAATGAACGAATGGTGGTGAAAAATGTAAGGCAAAGCAAGACTCTGAAACTTATAGGAAGAACAAAAGACAATTATGAAAAAAGTGAAAAGCCTTGAAAGCAACAAAAGGAGTAGGAGAAGAATTTTTGAAGAATGTGCAAAGGAAGAAAAAAAGGCAGTGACTGGAGTAAAATAATTATTTAAATGAATTCTTAAAAGAGTCAAAAGCCCAAATAGCCCAAGACCAAGTCAAAGTTAAAAGGTTGCCCCTAATAACCACTTTAACAGGTCAACCATAAAATTGAAAATATTTATATCGCTCATATAGCAGGCTGAGACCTGAAGGCCCCTGATCAGCCACAAGCTCAGCCCAAGTCTATATATCATGTAGTTCTTAGCCCCTCTCAAACCCATATCTAATTTGCCCACAGGCCTTGATTTGCCCACGGACAAGGGTCGGGCTTGCTTAAACTAATTTTTTAAATAATTTTTTTAAATAAAATTATAAATTTTAAAAACATAATTATTCAATATATAATACTACAATATGCTAAAAAACTTATAAAGAATTTTTCAATACATGATTAGACAACACATAAATATATGAAAATACTAATATCACAAGTACATAACATAAAAACAACCGCTAATAGAAAAAATAAACTAATCCAATATTTGTGGTCCATCTTCGTCCTCATCCTTCAATTCCTCGCCAGTAAAAATTTCTTCTTCAGGAACTCCACCTAGCAAAAAAAAGTGTTAAAATAAATAATAAAGTAAAAAATAATTAGTAATTAATTTTATGAAGAATATTTTTATATATTGATAAAGAATATTTTATAAAGAATATTTCTTCAACGGATTAACCAATTATATATATTTAGGCCTTATATAATACAATTAAAAAAAATTAAGCTTAGATACGCAATAAAAAATTGAGCTTTAGATAATGCGGTCACAAAAAAAAATTGAGCTTCACCGAGGAGTACCCTGAGTCGCTGCCGGAGCTTGTCATCACGCCTCACGCTGCTCGAAGTCATACCGCAGCGCTGCGGTCAGGTCGTGGTGGGATGCCGCCAGCCACACGTCGCGCGTGGAGGAGGCCACTGGCCGCGCGCGAGATCCGCGATGTCATTGGGTCGCGACCGCAAGGTCGTACGGGCTTGGGAGTCACGCTACGAGATCCGCTGGGGATGGCTGCCGCAGTGCAGAATGATGCTTCGGGCCGCAGTTAATGGAGTTGAGATGTCGCCGTCATTGCTCACGCCAACAAGCAGTTAAGAAGAATATGAGAAGTCGGCGAGGGAAGGAGGAAAAACGAACAAACGACTGAAAGTGAAACGAGGGATTTTGACTTGTTCTGTTGAAAGTGAAACGGCAGCAAGGACTTTGTTTTTTTTTTTTCAGTTTTATTAATTTAATTATTTGAATTTTATATAATGTATGTAAGAATGTAATCTGTAATTAACTAAATTTATATTTTATTACGATTTTTCTTTAACTAAAAATATATATATATAATTTATTATAAAGCCTTGGCTTAAAATCTGTCATCGGGCCTGTAAAGCCGCCTACCCATCATTTAAAGTCATGCACGGGCCGACACTGCCTAGCTGTGCTTTTTTCTGCCAATCCTACCTACAGGTATGCACATAAAAAAAAAGGCATGACGAATCTCATTATCCCAAAAAAATATTTCAAAAAGGACAGCAAATGTCGCATAACCACCAGTTTTTTTGTTAAGTATTTTCAAATAAAAATACACTTGTGGTAGGAGTGATATAGATAGTATACTTCAGAGGCACCAAATTACGCCATGTGCCATATAAAAAAAAATAAAGAAGCTATTTTGAAAAATTAAATAAATATTATAAAGAAAGTAACACTAGGATAAAATTTCCTAGGAACTTGCGATAATAAAAAAAAGTGAAAACTCATTCCAATTCTAAGTTCTGGGGTTTGAGAGAGCCACACTTAAGATCATAAGAATAAAGAAGCACATGGACACAGAATAAATGATATAAGCCCGAAATAAATATGTTTATTTCCCTATGAACAAATTCATGTCAACATGCACAATGGTGGGTGACATGTGTCATCAAGGAGAGAGACCAAGGCAAACCCTAAACTCATGCCACCCATCATTTATAAATAGGGAACATCTCACCAAGAAAAGGGAGATCCCTCTTGAGCCAAAAAGAAGAGCATTCTTCATCCCTTAAAAGAGAAAAAAGAGAAAATTTTAATCTTATTTATTGTTCTTATTCCCATTAAACCTTAAATCAAACACTGACTTAGGCATCAGAGTGCCTTTTCATGCATCCATCTCGACGGATTCGAGTTCAACAAGTATCACAATTTCTCCACAAATCAAAAATATATGTGAAGGTAAATTCCAGCCTCCTTCAACATCATAAAATGTTATTGCCTATTCCAAGCAACTGTAAGGAGTGGCCCATAAATATCCATAGGCATGCATTCTAAGAAGTCCAATGTCCTATTAGCTTCAAATCCCATTTTATTGGTTTGTTTTCCTTTAATACAATTAACACAAATATCAAAATCTATAAAATCTAAAAGTTCAAAATTTTGTCTCTCTATTATATATCTGGAGATATAACCTGATCTCTTATGCGATAACGCAACTAAATTCTCATTAGGTAGTTTTTTTACACCTTGTGTACTTAATTGCAGGGATTCACTAAATGAAGCAATCATATAAATCAAATAAAGATTATTATAGCCTAATAAAAAACCAAAACTAACCAATTTTCAGTCATGAAAAAACAAAATTTCCTATTCCCACGTAACAATAAAAACTAGATTTGTTCAAATTAGAAATGGAAATCAAATTCCGTCTAAGGGATAGGACAATAATATTAATCCTATTTTCTTTTAAATCCTACTTTTAATAATAATATAAATTTTTCAATTACTTTAACTTCAACCATTTTGTCATCACCTATACAAATTTTCTTTCATCTTCACTTGGCTTTCAACAGCTTAGGCAACCTTGGATAGATTCACTGATGTGAATGGTAGCTCCAGAATCTATCCACCAAGTGTGTCTGGGTATTAAAACTAAATTAACCTCAGAATAAACCAAATTAAGAAACATAAGTTTCTTAGCACGCCATGCGGGATAATTGGTACAATGCTTCTTCTTATGCTCTTTAGCTCTATAGAAGAAACAATTAGTACCTCTCGGGTCACCTGGTTTTTTTGTTGTATCTATAACTTCCTTATTCTTGTTCCTTTTTTTAACCTTATCCTTGCCCTTAAAGGTAGAAGCTAGTGAGCACTTTTTATCTTATTTTCTTTCTTTAATTTTACATGGCATGTAATCTATTGTAGAATAGATTAATGGTGACGAGTGTCAATCCCACGAGGAGGTAAATTTTAATTATGTGTAGAATTAATTTTTTAAATGGTTGGTTGGATTTGTGGTGTAAATAATTTAGATTATGCTAAAATTTAAATTGGAATAACAGAAATAAATTAAACTGGAAACTATTGAGATAAAGCACTTGGGTATCTGGATCTGCATCAACATGCTCTATGGGCTAAATATTCCTTATTAATACCAATTAAATCATGAGGAGGGTTTCCACACCTCATGAAACACGCTCAAATAAATATGGTACTAAGGGCTTATCGTGTCAAATAATAATAACCTTGTATTAGGGTGCTAGTTTAACCAGAGTGGTAACTAGACAAGATTATTACTATTTATTGACGAAAAGTCAAAACATCCACAAATATTAGAGGGGAAGAGAAATAAATTTACCAAATTAAGCTCATAAAATATGTTAAGACTTCACCTTCAACCCAAGCTTGAAAGAAAATTAGATACTCATTTTTGAACTAGGGGTAAAATGAAATTTTATTAAAATAAGTAGAAAATACAAGATGGAGAAGGAATTACAGAAAACTAAGCTAAAAAATGGATTCAGGGGTATCAAATTAAGGGGGGAGAGCCCCCTTTTTATAGACACATTGAGTAAATCATGACCATCGGATTAAAAATAATTTGGACGCAGGATCATACGTCATCGATCAACAGACGCGGTTTGTGTGGTTTGACAAGAACGCATTTGAATAGTGGCGACTTGAATAGTGACGCGGTTTGAATAGTAAATAATCTCATGTGTGTGCATGTACCATGCGTAAGATTTTTGGTTCGTTGAAATGCTCCACATCATAGGTCGATACCACATCATCAACAACGCCATCGTAACGCGTCACATCGACCGTATATATTTAACAAAGTCGTGAACAGAACGTCAAGACTGCATACGTGAATAGACCATTTTCCTTTACGCCCTCCTGGGTTTCCGACCATTCAGGTTCAAAAGTAATGTTTGTTTCTTGTCGATCACTGCTCATTCGCGAAATGATCATGATGCCCCTAAAATATATAAAATACTTAATTATAATAAAACAAACATAATTAAATAACAAAAGACTTAAATACATAAAAATAGGAATGTTAGTGAGACTTGAAGTGTAAAATGATGATTTTCTCCTTTATAAATATACACTTTCTAACACTCAATACTAAACACAGTGTGATATGAGTTCATTCAGAGACTATGTCTCTTTCTGACAGTTATAACTCACTTTAAACTAGTTAAACTATTAGTAAAGATATTAAGATCAGATGCACTAACAAGTCCTCAAAGAGTTCAAACACAAGTACTCTCAACTTATAAGTAAGATGAGACATCTCTATAATGTACTTTTTGATATTGCCTTCACCTATATACCTCTCTAAAATTAGGCTTGTCAATAACGTATCAATTTAAGCCTTTTCATTCTTATTAAACCTCTGTTCAATTTTGTAAGGAATTCCTTAGCCCTTTTCATGATGATGATAAACATGCGATTTAATCTCTCCTACCTTTTTATTTATATTTTATCATCAAAAGTACTCTCATCCATAGAAGTTGGGGGAGAATCAACTCTTAACGTGATCACTCTATGAAATAAGTGTTATCATGACTGAAATACAAGTGTGTAGCCCAAGAGAGAGGACAAATTGGTATTTTATAAATTATCCTAACAAATTTACACAACAATTCAATCCAACGCCTTAATAAAATCGAAAGCAATAAGTTCAATAAAAGCACAATAATAAATGAGTAAGAGAGAAGAGAAACAAACACACGAAATTTTACGTAGTTCGGCAATCCCCGCCTACGTCCACACCTCCAAGCAATCCAAGCTTGAGGTTTTCACCATCCAAGCCTTCCAAGACTTAAAATGCTTACAATTGACTTCAAGGTGTCAATAAACCTTTACAATAAAGAGATTATCTCTCAATTTCTTCACTTAAGTGTCTCACACACTCAAACACTCACAATTGAGATGAAGAAATGAAAATTATAATAAAAACGCTCTTGAAGAGTAGATGAACAAATTAAAGAACAAAGATAATTCAAAGAATTATGATTTGCGAATTGAGAGCTCAAGATATATTGTGTGCCTTTTGTTTTTCACTGGAGTTTCGAAACGAATTGGATTGAGCTTTTATAATGATTCAAAACTAACCGCTATGAGCTTTTGGTCATAACCTAATTCGCTTATGTGAATTCTAATTTCGCTTCACATAAAGAATATTTGAATTTTTTATCATCCGGAATGCCACTTTTGAAATCTAGAATTCCGCTTTCGTTTCAATAACTTACTGCCTAAATCCGGACTTCCATTTAGAGCAATCCAGAATTCCACTTGCTACAGTAACTTGTACAACAACTTTTTTTTTAAATTATACTTTGACCCCAAAAGTTTATAGAACTATATTATGGCCTAAAGCGTTATAAATTGTTGCAATTAAGTCTAATTTTAGAATTTCTAAATAATACTTTGTGAATATCAAAACTTTTGAAATTATCATATCGCCCAAACTTTGTAAAATTATAGAATGGCCCAATATATTTAAATATTTTTAAATAGGTCCAAATCTGAAATTTAAAACAATATATATTAAAATCAAAGATTGTAAAATTCTTTCATATTGGTTCACAACTTGAGAAACAACATAACTCCATAAAATCATTTTCTTATTTAAAAAGCACGATATATATATAAAACTTTATTTAACTACTCTCAATTTTCTTTAACCAAAACATGTGGTTCGTTATCATCAAAATCAATATTTATAACCATATAGGCTAACAATCTCCCCCTTTTTGATGATGACAAAACACATTATAGAAAATTGATTTAGTTATGAAAAAATCCCTATTAATCAATGCAAGGTTAAAAACTAATTTTTTAAAAAAAATGGAAAGACTCCCCCTACATACATGCATATGAATATTTTTCATCATAACAAGTAAATTTATCATATTTTCCTCTTACAAATTATATCTCTCCCTTCATCATCAAAAAGAAGAAAAGCCCCCCCTATCAATCATCAAAATCTCAATACAAGCACATTAGTTTAGAAATAGACAAAACAAAAGGAAATAACATAATAATCAATCAAAGTAAATCCATATCATCCAACACAAACACAGAATCCAAAAGCAAAACAACCATCCATATAAAAAAACATAACATAAAGCAGTAAATGAAATGTTGGTGTGTCCAAATACAAGTATAAGAGACTACTGAGGTGGTGAGAATGGTGGTGATGGAGGTGGATATGGATATGGAATGCCGAAATGCTAAAAAAGGAGGCGCTGTCCATGAATAAGTTGTTGCTGCTGCTGCTGCTACTGAAACTCAGTCTGTCACACAGAGAGTGTTCGCACCTCATCCATAAGCTGCTGAAGAGTAACCTCATCAGAAGAAGGAGGCTCAGGAGATGGTAAAGCAGGTGCAGATGGAGTAGGCGTAGAAGTAGATACTGGACGACCTCAACGCCTATGCTGACCCCGAAATAGAAGAGAAAAATCATGTAGTTGATCAGCTGGAACGACATCATTGAGTGGCCGATCATCACTTGCAGCAAGAAAAGTATGCTTATTGTCAGAAAGTTGTACCCAAGCTCCATTATCCCACTCAAAACCTAAGGCACTAATAGCTTCATTCCCCATGCCCTTAGATGGCCTACATAATGGTTCACGGATAGGTACCTTAAAGTAATTAAGGATCCGGGTGATAAAATTACCATAAGGAAGAGAACGGGTGATCAGTTTAAGAATAGAGAGCTTATTCCAGACAATGGAGTAACCTATGTCAACTAGACAACGTTAAAGAATACAGTCAATGAAAGCAACATATATATGAGAAACCTCATCCAAATGGCCTGATTTAGAAGCACAATTGTCTGAATAAAACGAAGTAATATACGAGTTTGAAGACAAAGAAATTTTGTGCAGAAATAGATAGTACAATCATCATCGGAAAGGTCAATACGACGACATATATTCTTAACGGTGTCAATATGAACATAGTCACCAATATCGGGAGATTTTCTAGGTGAGAAAATATCTAGGCCATCATCAGAAATGCCTAAGATAAAATTCAAATCCGAATCATCAAATTCAATCAGAACTCCTCCAACATTGGTGATTACTTGATTCTCTTTCTCCGCGGAAGTATCCATATTCGAGTAAAATACTTTCACCAAGTCGAGATATACATTTTCTTCAATTACAAGGGCATTCATCCAACCAACATCTTCTAATAATTGAAATAGAGTTCTATTACTTATACTAAGAGTGTGTAGCCAATTTGGTAAAACAAAAAACGTAAGGAGTACCTCACGAGACATGAACTGATGATGAAATCATTTCACTAAATGCTTGGCTGAAAAATGCATGGACTCAAAAGTGGATTGATTGGAGGAGCCACCAGCTTACGGTAGCTGTTTGGTGGGTTGAACTGATTCTTTGCCTTTTCCCCAAACCGACCTAGAGCTTGACATGGTGATTTTGAGTGATTTGAAGTGAAATGAGGTAATGAGAAGGTAGATGATGAGGATTGAAAGAGAGTTTGAGAAGCAATTCGGTTTAAAAATAACTTGAGAGAAAGAAATTTAGAGAGAGAAAATTTGTTGGAAATCCTAAGTTTGATTTCGGATCTAGAGATTTTGAAGTTGAAAAAGGATTTGAGACATGAGTTTGGACAAAAAAACGGATGGGAAACAAGTTTTATAGTTTAATTTGCATCAAAACTGAATGAGAAATGATGAATTTGAGTGAAAACGAGAGAGGAAGAAACGGTTTTGAAGTGAGAGAGAGAACCAGATTTCCGAAAGCAAAAAGATGATGAACAGCTTATAAACAAGCGAATCCGGAATTCCGGATGTGATTAACTGGTATTCCGGTTGTTGACAGTGAGTTTGCAAAAATCAAACAATGAATTCGGTATTCCGGATGTGTCTAACCGGTAATCCGGTTGATGACAGTGAATATAAAAAACGAAATGGATTTCTGGAATCCATAACCGGATATTCGATTAAGGACAGTGAAGAATAGACTTGAATTGGGTTTTCCGAATTTCATATCCGGCTATCCGGTTGATTCCAGCAAGTGAGCAAGAATACGAGAACATGAATTCGGTTTAACAGTTATTAATAATCGGTTATCCGAAAGTTAACTCGAGAGTAACCAAGGCTAATCTGGTTTACCGATTGGCGAAATCCGGTTATCGGGAATATGACTCTTGTTGAGTTTTAGCAAGCTCTTATACTTGTATTATACACTATTTTATTTTTGGCTTAAAGATTGATCAATTTTAAATCATTTTGTGATTTAAAACTTTTCAATAAGCCATTCAATACATGAACCATAAATGCATACAAGAACAATCATATTAATTTAATCAACAAATTATAATTCAAAATGCAACATTCATCATTCCAAGCTCATGTCCTATCTTTATAAAATGCTCTTCACTAAGAGGTTTTTAAAGATATCCACAAGTTAATTTTCAGTAGAAACAAATTTAATCACAACACCTCATTTTTTAATATGATCTCTAAGAAAATGATGCCTAATTTCTATATGCTTAGTTCTAGAATGTTGAATGGGATTCTTGGATAGATTAATAGCACTAGTATTGTCACACAAGATAGGAATTTGATCAAGATTAATGTCATAGTCTCTAAGGATTTGTTTTATCCAAAGAATTTATGCACAGCAACTACCAGCGGCTATATATTCGGTCTCGGTAGTTGAAAGCGCAACTGAGTTTTATTTCTTACTAAACCAAGACACAAGTGAATGACCTAGAAGTCACATATTCCACTAGTACTTTTTCTATCAACCTTATAACCAGCAAAATCAGCATCCGAATAACAAGTTAAATCAATATGAGTTCCCCTAAGATACCAAAGGCCAAGATTGATGGTGCCAATCAAATATCGAAAAATTCGTTTAACGGCAAGCAAGTGTGACTCTTTAGGACAAGATTGAAATCTAGCACACAAGCATACACTAAACATAATATCAGGCCTACTTACAGTTATGTAGAGTAAGGATCCGACCATACCTCGATAAGTCTTAATGTCAACTTCCTTACCCTTTTCATCTTTGTCCAGCTTGAAGGTAGTACTCATTGGAGTGCTTTTTGTCGTTCGATTTTCATAGCCAAATATTTTGAGTAAATCTCTCACATACTTGGCTTGATTTATGAAAATTCCTTCCTCGTTTTGTTTGATTTGGAGTCCAAGGAAGTACTTTAACTCTCCCATCATACTCATCTCAAATTCTTTGCTCATGCAAGATGAAAATTCTTTACACAACAACTCATTAGTAGAACCAAAGATAATGTCATCAACATAAATTTATACTACGAGTATATCTTGGTTCTTATGCTTAACAAAGAGAGTAGTATCCATTTTTCCCATTGAAAAATTGTTATCCAATAAGCAATTTTTAAGCCTATCATACTATGCTCTAGGTGCTTGTTTCAATCCATACAATGCTTTGGACAACTTATACACATGATTTGGAAATTTTTCATTTTCAAAACCAGGAGGTTGTTTTACATACACTTCCTCCATAATGTAACCATTTAAGAAAGCACTTTTAACATCTATTTGAAATAGAATGAAATCTTTATGACATGCATAAGCTAATAACATTCTAATGGATTTTAATCTAGCTACAGGTGCAAATGTTTTATCAAAATCAATTCCTTCTTCTTGGTTGTAACCTTAAGCCACATGTCTAGCTTTATTTCTTACAACTACACCGGATTCATCCATTTTGTTTCTAAACACCCATTTAGTGCTTATGATGGATTGATGTTCCGGTTTAGGAATTAATTCCCACACATTATTTCCCTCAAATTGATTTAACTCCTCTTGCATTGCCATAATCCAAGATTCATCATTTTCAGCATCCTCAAAGGATTTTCATTCAATTTGAGAAATAAATGCAGTATGCTCACATGTGTTCCTAAGTGATGATCTAGTTGTAATACCTCTTGATGGATCTCCTAAAATGGCATCCTTAGGGTGAGAAGAAACAAACCTCCACTCCTTGAGGAGTGTTTGAGAAGAACCTTCATTTTGCTCCGCATTTGTTTCTTCAAGTTGCTCCTCTTGATTTTTTGCATTCTTTTTGTTGTTCTTTGATGAATCTTCTTGTATATTATCATCTGCATCATCACAAACAACAACTTTCTCTATAGAGGAAGGATTAGACTCATCAAATATAACATGCATAAACTCTTCCACAACCAAAGTTCTTTTATTATAAACTCTATAAGCTTTACTTGAGTTTGAATACCCGAGAAAAATACCAACATCAGATTTTGGATCAGATTTACCAAGTTTATCTTTTGTGTTCAAAATAAAACATTTACATCCAAAGACTTTAAAATAACCAATGTTGAGTTTTCTATCTTTCAAAAGCTCATAGGGTTTTCTATCTTTCAAAAGCTCATAGGGAGTTTTGTTGAGATGAGATCTAATCAACACCCGATTTAAAACATAACAAGCGGTGTTGACGGCTTCGGCCCAAAAATATTTAGGTAATGCATTTTCATTCAACATAGTCTTAGTCATTTCTTGAATAGATCTATTCTTTCTCTCAACAACTTCATTTTGTTGTGGAGTTCTAGGTGATGAAAATTAATGCTCAATGCCAAAATCATTACAAAAAGTCTCAAATGCATGATTTTCAAATTCTCTACCATGATCACTTCTAATACAAGAAATAGAATAACATTTTTCATTTTAAAAAGTTTTACAAAAAGCTCTAAATGCATCAAAGGCATCATCCTTATTAGCTAAGAACAATACCCATGTATGTCTAGAATAATCATCTACAATCACAAATACATAATACTTGCCACTTAAGCTAGTATATCTAAATGGTCCAAACAAATCCATGTGAAGTAATTGAAGTGGTTTTGAAGTAGAAACATGATTCTTGTTTTTTTAAAGAAGTTTTGATTTGTTTTCCAAATTGGCAAGCTTCACAAATTCTATCTTTTTGAAAATTGATTTTTGAAAGACCTTTAACCAAATCATTTTTCAAAATTTTTGAAATCAAATCCATGTTTGCATTACCTAGTCCTCTATGCCATAACCATCCATCATCATGCAATGCCGAGAAACATTTATCAATGGTAGATGCACAATCTATACTAATGGTATAAACATTAACACATCTATTTCCTACAAACAAAACTTTTCCATCATATGCATTCTCAATAACACATCTAGTTTTATCAAAAACCACTTTATAACCCTTATCACATAATTAACTAATGCTAAGTAAATTGTGTTTCAAGTTTTCGACCAAACACACATGTTCAATAAGAGTAGAGGATACATTACCGACATTGCCAATACCAATGATCTTTCTTTTTGAATTATCTCCAAATGATACATCTCCACCATTTTCGATCTTGGTAAAACTTGAAAATCAAGAATAATTTTCTGTCATGTGTCTTGAACAACCACTATCCAAGTACCATTTATTCTTCTTCTTCTTCTTCAAGCCCTGTAGAGAAAATTTCAAGTCTTAGGTACCCAAATCTTTTTGGGTCCTTGAGTGTTAGCAATGGTTCCTTTTGGAAACCAAATACATTTCACACCATAATATGCATTTCTTTTCACAGGATATCTATTTTTCATGTGACCATTTCCATTGCAATAATGACAAACAATCTTATGATCACTTGTGGAGGTAGTTTTAACAAAATAATTCTTAAAATACTTTTGCTTCAAGTTAGGCTTATACCCAAGTCCTCCTTTATCAAATACACATTTTTTAGAATTAAACAAATTATCCAACATCTTTTACCCATTTGTGAATTTTATCACAATTTCATTTAGCTCATTATTCTTCTTCTTAAGCACTTCATTCTCTTTTATCAATTCTTCAACATGTGATTTGTCATGCTCATATAAGGTATTAGGTTTCTCTGCTGATAATGTAACTCTATTATGCAAGGTTTTATTCTCTAGTTCTAGGTATGTAATCTTTGTACTTAGCGATTCATTTTTATTTTTGAGCTCTATCATTTTCTTTTTAAGACATACATTCTATTTACCAATTTTCATCAACTCATCATGCAATTCTTTAAAAGCATCATGTAATTCATCATACGTAGGAAGATCACTTACCTCATCAAGTTCATCACATTATTCTTCTTTAAAGGCCATGAGAGCTAAATTTGTCATTTCTTGTTGCTCTTCATCATCACTCGTTTCTTCATCGCTATCATTCCACGTGGCCACTATTGCTTTCTTCTTAAACTTGTTGAGAAGAGAACATTCCGATCTTATATGGCCAGACTTCTTGCACTCATAGCATTTGATTACTTCTTTCTTCTCCTTTTGGTTCTTGAAGTCTCTAAATTTTCTTCGCTCACCGGTTTTCTTGAAAAGTTTTCTGAACCTCTTTGCTATCATAGACAACTACTCATCATCCGGTTCACTTTCTCCATCACTCTCATATTTTGTAGCTTTGAAAGCAATGCTTTTCTTCTTCTCTTCATTTCCTTTTTCTGCTGCTAAATCTTCCTCATAAGAAATAAGAGAGCCAATTAAATCGTCAATAGGTAAGGTATTTAAATCTTTGCCTTCCTCAATGGCAGTCCTCTTAGGTCTTCATTTTTTTGGAAGTGACCTAATGATTTTCTTGACTCTCACTATTTGAAAAAGTTTTTCCTAGGGCTCCTAGGGTGTTCACTATATTCGTAAATCGTGTATACATGGAATACACACTTTTATTTTGTTCCATTTGAAACAATTCATTTTGACGAGTGTATCTACTTATTTTAGACTCTTTAACTTGATTTGTGCCTTTATACACAACTTCAAGTTTGTTCCAAATTTCATGAGCACTCTCACAACTAGACACTCTATGAAACTCTTTCTTATCAAGTGCACAAAACAAGGCATTCATAGCTTTGGAATTTAGAGAAGCTTTTCTCTTTTCCAACTCACTCTATTCCCGTGAAGGTTTTGGAATATATTCCTCTACTTCATTTTTAGTTAAAGGCATGAATGGACCATCACACACAACTTCCCAAATTTCATAATCTAAAACTTGCAAATAAATTTTCATCCTAGTTTTTCAATAAGGGTAGTCATTACAGCCGAAGAATGGTGGTCTAGTCGTGGACTGTCCTTCCCTAAAGGTTGAGTCATATTGGGTTGCCATTGATCTTTAACTCTAGACGGTTAAGTCTAAATAAGAGCACCTTGCTCTGATACCAAATGAAATACAAGTGTGCAACCCAAGAGGGGGGTGAATTGGTATTTTATAAATTATCCTAACAAATTCTCACAACAATTCAATCTAACGCCTTAATAAAATCGAAAGCAATAAGTTCAATAAAAGCACAATAATAAATAAGTAAGAGAGAAGAGAAACAAACACACGAAATTTTACGTGGTTTGGCAATCCCCGCCTACGTCCACGCCTCCAAGCAATCCAAACTTGAGGTTTTCACTATCCAAGCCTTCCAAGGCTTAAAATGCTTACATTTGACTTCAAAGTGTCAATAAACTTTTACAATAAAGAGATTATCTCTCAATCTCTTCATTCAAGTGTCTCACACACTCAAACCTTCACAATTGAGATGAAGAAATGAAAATTACTACAAAAACTCTCTTGAAGAGTAGATGAACAAATTGAAGAACAAAGATAATTCAAAGAATTATGATTTGCGAATTGAGAGCTCAAGATATATTGTGTGCCTTTTGTTTTTGCTTGTTCGAGAGCTTGAAAATGAATTGGATTTGAGTTTTTATAGTTGGAGCTCAAAAACTAGTCGTTATGAGCTTTTTGGTCATAACCGGAATTCCGCTTATGTGAATTCGGAATTCCGTTTCAAGTTACTGTTACATCAAATATTTGAATTTTTGATACTTCGGAATGCCGCTTTTGAAATTCAGAATTCCGCTTTCGTTTCAATAACTTACTGTCCAAATCCAGACTTCCGCTTAGAGTAATCCGAAATTCTGCTTGCTACAATAACTTGTACAATGAACTATTTTTTTCAAAATTATAGGTTGACCCTAAAACTTTATAAAACTATATTATGGCCCAAAACGTCATAAATTATTACAATTAAGTCCAATTTCATAATTTCTAAATAATGCTTTGTGAATCCCAAAACTTTTTAAAATTATAATATCGCCTAAACTTTATAAAATTATAGAATGGCCCAATATATTTAAATATTTTTAAATAGGTCTAAATCCGAAATTTAAAACAATATATATTAAAATCAAAGATTGTAAAATTCTTTCATATCAGTTCACAACTTGAGAAACAACATAACTCCATAAAATCGTTTTCTTATTTAAAAAGCACGATATATATATAAATCTTTATTTAACTACTCTCAATTTTCTTTAAACAAAACATGTGATTTGTTATCATCAAAATCAATATTTATAGCCATAGAGGCTAACAATGACATTTTAGATTTAAATCAATATCGAGAGTAAATGATATGTTTTTATTGTATTTTTAGTTAGAAATATTTAAATCACTCTTTCTAGACACAACATCTTTTAGCACCTGCATATCATGACTTGAACCTTCCCATCCCAGTAACACATAAATAAATTGCATATCTTGTGAACAAACCCTTAAGACATTTGTTGCAATTTCTTTTTTTCTTAGTTCTATATCTTGGTTTATTAGCCTCTGGAATATGAACGTTTATATATGTAGCGTCTAATGCTCCCAAGTAATTCTACATTATTAAGAAGAAAAAAATTTAAATTTATTAGAAAGAAAATGTTTTAAAGTTATAATATACAAGTGTATAATTAAAAGCAATATCTTTTATAATATTATACGTACCTTAAACCATTTCTATTTGGAGTCCATTAAGATCTCCAAAACTGGATCGAGTTTTTTCCAAAATTCTATTTGGCATCTAATCATTGTCTTTAAATACTTATGAAAACATTTATTAATTGTTCGTCCAGATCTTTTGAAATTGAACCTAATCATCTGATTCTAAAATATTAAAAAACATTGCAAGCATTTCCTCAGGTGACATTTTCTCACTACCTACCAAATCCCCTTCCTCATGAAGTAGCTTGCATAATTTATTAAAAGGTTTGTCTATCTATTCTTAATTGTAACAAACATTTCACATCACTTCATAAACTAATTCAAACAAAACATTCATTTGTTGAAAAACTCTATAGGATGACCTAGAAATCAATCTTCATTCATAACGTAACCGAAGCTGGGCACACATAGCAGAGCACACAACAATAATTATTTGCAACATCATCACCAAATTTTGTATAATTATAACGACTCTCTTCTTTCTAGCTAACAACCAAGTCATTCCTATTTGTTTACATTATAAACAAACACAATCATATTAATTAACTTTGTCCAATATATGTAAGTTCAAATTTTAGATGTGAAATCAAGCATCTCCACCATAATATTATTACTTTAATAATTGTTTTGCTAAATCACCTGCTACTGCCACCATTGATAAAATAACCAGAAAACAATGAAAGAAATCAAACAAAACAATCTGATGGAGAATTATATATCATGCATCTTCAGCAATCACATGTGATAAAATTATTTCGTAAAATCAGTGGCTACAGCCACCATTCATCGTATAACAAAAAACTAATCTTTAAATTAGTCATCAAGCATGACAAAATGAACATAAAATTCTATATTTTATTTTTTCCTAATAAATTTATGGAAATTTTTGCAAATTCATGCTTTCCATTAACATATCTAACTTCATGTTACTAGAACAAGTCGTATAAGTAAACTTCATGCCCATGTTTTTCGCATTCTCAGACAAACATATTAATAATTTTTGTTTTCGGTAGATGTCGATTTTGTTCATACTGATCTTCAATTTATATTATATTTTGGTGTTAAAGAAATAATCTAATAATAAATCAAATAAATAATCTAATAATTCTCCTAAAAAATAATCTAATAATTAAAGAAGTAATAATGTAATTAATTTAAAAAATATAAACAATGAAGAACAGAGAAGACGGTGATTGACTACCGAGATTAGCTAATCATTACCTGCGGGGGATGATGACGGTGACGGGAAGCTTAATATTGGCAGTGAAGGGGATCGACGAAGACAAGTAGCGATGCTCAAAACTGGCAAGATGAATAGAGATGAAACAAACTTTGACAGAGAAGAAACCAAGAACTGCTAACTGCTTCAGCACTGATAGAGCAACCGCGACGACAACGAACGATGATTTTGACACCAACAATGATAAGCAGTGGTGATGGCATTCCGCAAATTTGAAGAGAACAATGTGTTGTTAGGGATTTTGGTTTTTTTTTTTTAATTTTTCATATTTATATTTTTTATTTGAAGGAAGACATTTTAGGAATATTAAAATGTCAATAGGGGTAGAATAAGAACTTCAAAGAATGGAAAATTGATAATCAATCTCTTATACCTCATTTCTAGGGTTGGCAATGGGACGGGATGGGATGGGATTTCGTCAGGTCGTCCGTCTATAAGTGGGATGAAAAAATGTCTCAAAATCCCTTATATTTTTGGACAAAATGTGTCCGATCTCGTCTAAAAGAGATGGGATCCGTGGGATCGTCACGATTGAAAAATTCTCGTTTTAGTGGCCGATGAAATGTGATGGGACGAAATTTGTGATCAATCCCACGTCCGTATGTCAAATGGGATGAGAAAATATCTCATTCCGTCCTTAAATTTTTTGGGACATGATATATCGTCCGTTAAAATGGGATGGGATCCTGCGAGGATCATCCATCCCATCGAAAAAAATACCATTTCTAAATAATGATAAACCCTATAATTTCGATTCTAATTTCTACACTATTTTTATAAAATAAATGTAGTTAATAATTTTAATTCCACTAAAATAAACGCAGCATCATTGTTTAATTAGAGTGATATTTCCCGGTGCTTTCTTGTAAAGTACAAATTTTGCCTCCCCAGAGCGCTAAAGCCTCATTTCCCCTTGACAAACCGTCACTATTCTGTTCACGTGTCACTTTCCAATTGGCCAACAGAAAGACAGAAGGTTGAATCTGATCGTCTCAATAAAAGGGGCAAGCAGCCAGGTCAACAAACGCGTCGTGACATCAAAAAAGTTAAACAAGAAAAAAGTTAAACAAGAAAAAAGTTCAAAAACCAAAGTAGTGCTTTTGGCTTCTTTGCTTACTGTATTAAGAAAGCATCAGGAAACCAAAATATCCTAAAAAAATAAAAATAAAATTGAAATCTTCGATTTTCTTCGAAAAGCTTTGAACGAAGAAGAAGAAGATGAAGAGAGTCTTCGGCGCCAAGAAAGATAAAGAACCTCCTCCCTCCATTCAAGATGCCTCCGATCGGGTATAATAATAATGAGGATAAAGAATTTGCATATATTTATTTTTTTATAATTATATCTAATTAATAGTTTATTTCAGCTAGGGTTTTTTTGATTCGTAATTATCCAATGGAAGATTGATTATTTGAATTAGCGTACTTGATTATGTAATTGCGTTTGTAATAGAGTGGATTTTGCATCGATTCGAGAGATTTTTGCCGTCATTGTGTGAAAAATTTCATGTAATTTTCAGTTATCAATATTTGTTTCACAACTTCTTTTTAACTTTTTGTTGTATTGATTACTAGTGTCCTTTTTCCCCCCCCTTTATTCTAATGATTTTTTTTTAATCTTTTGTTGCCTTTGCAGATCAATAAAAGAGGTGAAAATGTGGATCAGAAGATTAGAAGTCTAGATGCTGAACTCAGCAAATACAAAGAACAAATTAAAAAAATGCGACCTGGTCCTGCTCAAGAGGCAATTAAAGCTCGAGCCATGAGGGTTCTCAAGCAAAAGCGAATGTAACCGTTTCTTCTTTTATAGCACTTTTTACAAACATCGGGTCTTGTTCATTAATTCCTTTTCAAATAAACAGTTTGGTAGTGGGAAGGCTCTCTAATTGATATCCAATGCGCTTGTATGTGATGTTTGTTGTTATAACTTCCAACAGTGCATTGTTAGAGTGCAAGGGTTAGTCTAGTAACTATCACTGGCCTAAGGTGTTCTGCAATGCAGTATTTAATGATTATCCAGCTGGCTACTTAAGTATTAGTAGTCAGTACTGATCTTAATGCCCTTATGATTAACCATTTGTTAGGACATGTCTCACTTCCTTGGAAACCAGTGCAAGCATCCATTTAGCTGGTGGCATGTACTGGAGATTTTCAATCTATAAGTACCTATTTGGATTTTTTTTTTCTGGTATTAAGAATATCCATGAAATAAAATTAACATCCATAGGACTAATGTTTGTTTAATTTGTAGCAAAAATTTATCACTCACATCGATGATGTGGTTTATATCATTGCAGTATCTTATTTATTTGAGAGTCGGACACTAACAAGACACTAGACAAAATATTTTGCATGTTTTTTTTCCTTCCATGATTTTCCATTATCTTATATACAGGTATGAAGGTCAGCGTGATATGCTTTATAATCAGACATTCAACCTTGATCAAGTTGCATTTGCTTCGGAGGGTATTAAAGATGCACAACAAACTGTACGTCCTACAGAGTGTTGAATTTTTTTCTCTGTAACTTTTATTGTGCTCCTAAAGAGTTCTTGAATATATTTATGCATTAGACTTTCCTGACCCCAAAATCCATTATTGTACATCTCAAAGCCTCTAGTCTTTTTGACTTGGAATTTGCTAAATTTCGATCATGTCAGGCTCATTGTCTAATTTAATGCAACTGGAAGATGATGTCTACTGAAATTGGACACATTTAACATCCATGATAGCTATTATCCTGAATGGAGTTTTGCAATAGAAATTTTAATGTCATCCTTAGCCAAATTAACATAGAAAATTTAATTTCTTACCTGAGAATCACTGAATTCACTTTATGTGTTCTAAACTACCTTTGGTTGTATTTTTAATTCTCGTAGAGGGCATGGTTACTGTTGTTCACTGTCAGTTTGGTGTCAGTTGTTCTTTTCATAAAACAGGCTTAAGTTAAATAAGTTTTCATATTTAAACAACTAATGTTAATTCCCACAAACTGTTAGAAAGTCTTAAGTCTCGCGTTAAGCATGGTTGTGTCCGGGCCTCCTATATTTACCGTGAAATGTTTGTTTGTCTTGTTAGCGCCCAAAGGGGCACAGTTCAGGGCAGTCCAGGAAGAGCTTTATATGTATCCTGATTGGAACCTGCTGCCTATCTCGTGAGAGGTAGGGGTGAACCATTTGTCGTGGGGAGGGCTTTCTTTGTGAAAATATGTTATTAATTTATGTCCTAGATTTTCTTATATACTCGTGTCCAATGTGTTTCTAGAGATAGGGTGCCTCAAGGGCACTGTGGAAAGCCATATATTAATTATGATCTGTCTGTTATTTCGTCCTTCCAGATGACAGCTTTGAAAAGCGCCAACAAGGAGTTGAAAGGAATGATGAAAACTGTGAAGATTCAAGACATAGATGTATGTAACTTCTTGAGGTTTTACTTGTCCCTCATTTGAAGTGGGGTTTTTATAGAGAATTTATGGTGTTGAACTGTTAATTTCTGCAATAAATATAGAACTTGCAAGATGAGATGATGGACCTGATGGATGTGAGCAGCGAAATTCAAGAGACACTTGGTAGAAGTTATAATGTTCCTGATGACATTGACGAGGAAGAACTCATGGGTGGTAAGCTTTGAAAATTATCTGAAAGCTATTTAACATTCACTGGATGTCGTTTTCAGAATTTTAGATTGTTTTAAAAATTTATTTATTTATTTGGCCCTTTTTGGCTGTTTGGAAAAATAAATAGTCCAAATACTTGAGTCAGCATACCTAATTCTCAGGTGTATATTTAGTTTGTAAGCAATCTTGATGCTGTTTTTCTTTCAGGAAACAGATCAGATAAAACAACATTGTGTGTATCATGTTTCAAAATTTCTACACTATTTTAACTATCTTGCTGTCACGATGATATGATTCAAGAGCACTGACATTTCTTCTGTTGTCTTCTCTTTATGGAAACAGACTGTATATACATTTTAACTGAAGCTAACTGTTTCCATGTGTTTACATACCATGTTTGATGCATTAACTGACTTTTTGATGTAGAACTTGATGCTCTGGAAGCAGACATGGGAATGGAAGATGAAGCCGGAGTTCCCTCTTATCTTCAACCTGACAAGGAACCCGATTTGGATCCAGAGCTCAACTTGCCTACAGCACCTAGTGGTCATGCATCAGCACAACATGACAGACCACAGGTAATGTGTGTTATACATGATATTATCTTTTAGTCAATTGCAAATTAATGAATGACTTTTGCTAATGTGGTTTGATGGAAAGATGTTTGCTGATGAAATGGATGGGTGTTTCAGTGGTTGAAGTGACTGAAACCATTTTTTACCATTTTCTCTTTTGCATTCAGGAAACTGATGTGGCTACTGCATCTACACCATTGTAAAGTTAATGTGTTTAGTTTTGCGGCCATGCACGGATTATTTTATTATGTTCTTTTTGGACACTTTCTGATATTTACTTAGCTTATACTTTGTTTCCTTGATCTGTAAAAGTTCACTTTTGCCTTTTATTCACTCTCTTTAAAATAATCAGTTTAGAAATGGGCTGTTTATGAATGCACCTAAATAGTGGAATAGCATATTATAGAGATCTTTAGATTCTTACATGCGAAGTCAGGCTGGCTTTTACATGATCATACTGTTTCATTTTAATGTTCCTTTTCTCTTCTAACTTTAATGCTTAGCAGGCTGAGGATGAACTGGGTTTACCCGCTGTCCCTCGGGCGTCCATCCGTGGTTAGGGATCTACTGGCTGTGTCTATGCGTGTGCGCATCAGGCAGAATCAGATTGAGCTTGTCATTGTATACAGATTGTGCAGAATCAACTTTTATTCATGTGGTTAGTCAATTGATACTGAAGTGTTGCCATTCTTCCATTGGTTTTAATAAGGACCATTAGACGTACTTTGTAAAGAAAACTATTAAAACCAGATTAAAGAAAGAAGAGGTATGGAATTTGTTTGTTATGGGAATTTACTTTGAGGGCTTGGCCATGGTGCTGCACAGTATTTAAACAGATTCCAATGCTGCTCGCATGCAAAAGTGAAAATTTAAGTAGTACTAGAAATTTCCTCAGTAAGATTGTCAAAGTCAGTCGGCAACAAACTCAATTCATGCATTTTCGACGCAACTGAAAAGTGACAACAGCTCAGCTAAAATGAAAATTGAAAACTTTATCTTCAACACTTTCCATTCTCTCAAGGATAAACATTTTCAGAAGCTATGTTACATTTTCACTAAAAGGTAATATTAGTTCTTAGAACATGTAAGTTGCAAGAATAGACATTTTTAGGAGCAATTATTACAATTCCTTAGCAGGTACATATGAGTTCTCAGAACACTAAAGTGCAGGTCGCAGCAACACATTTCCTTTACCAACAATGCTGCATTAGTTGGAGTCGTTTTAGTAAGTAACTCTACTCATAGGGAGTGAGAGTGGCATTTTGTTGAAAATGAAAATAAAAAGACAAAATTATGGTTTAATTGAGATTGAGTTTTGCAAAGTCTAACATCTGCCAATTAACCTCTGACTGGGATCCTTCAGCAGCGGAATTAGGCCCAAAATATGTTTTGACCTTGCTTCTTGGTGATATTGCCAAATTGACGTTCAATTGCTCAGCTTCCTTCTTCAGATACTGATATTGAACTGTTACAACAGCATAGACATAATGTACATGGAAAAGGAAAATAAGAAATGGAGAATTTCTGAAAAAACAAGATGTTAAGAAAGGGCCAAAAAAACAGAGCACACATGCTTCGGTTATCTAAGATATCATGCAACTGTCAATGACGGTGCAGAATCTGTATTCAACCACAACTAATATCTTTTGGAGAGTTGAAAAAACTGCAAATTTGAAAGAACACTCTTAATGAAGATATGCTAATTAATGACATAATTTCAAAACTGGATTTCAGAAGTATTGGGCAAACAAAATTTTTAGCACTTCAGATGTTTTTAAACTTGGGACCTTTTAGTTCTTATTTTTGTCTCACTACCAAATGGACGCTCCATCATTATTTGAAAGTTTTCTAGAAGTAATAATTGACTGGTTTTCTCTCGCTAATGGGATCAGACACATTAGATCAACTGCAAGACCTTATAACAAAATAAACAAAAACTCACCCTCCATGATCAGTTTTTCCTGCTGTACTCTGGCTATCTGTTGCTTCAGTTTGCTGTTTTCCACAGACAAAGAAGCACGTTGCTGAAGCAGTAGAGCAACTCTGGCTCCCAGTTCTGCTTGTAAAGTCTGGAGAAAGAGATCAAGCCCACTAAAAATTTGCTTACATCAATCAAGAAAAATCTTGCCAAAGAAAGAGATAGGCAGCATAACTCATTTTTAACTTTTATTGTTATTACCATTAATTATTATTTGAATGGCATCCATAAATTACAACTAAAGCAAAACTAATTATAAGGACTGATATGGTATCCATTGGTCAATCAGTTGACAAATTCCATCCGATGACATCATAAGCATATGTATGATATTTTTTTCTTTCAGAGGATACCAGCTATGGGTATGGGCTCAAAACATTGAATTCTGGAATGTTAAGTACAATGGCAGGGCAATGAAGCAAAGAGGACATGTGCCGTGTACTGCATCTGCAGAAATTAATATTTCAATTCCAAAAGCACGTAACAAGTCCATTGCCATCTGCATAATTAATGCTCTCAGGGAAATTAACACCATCTACGTTTTGGGTAGAACTGAATTTCAAATACTATCAATAACACAGATAATATATTAAATTATTAATTTTAACTTCAAAATTGACACAAAATCTCATATATTGATCTCATGAAAGATAGTGCTAAATATTCAAAGTTAAAAAGAGCAGATAATTTGCCAACTCACCCACACTCCCCACCATTGGGTTTAATGAAATCAATGACTAAAACGTTGTGGAAAAATTTTAAGTCAAAAGTTTTGAGTTAAAATAGCCTTGCACAAACTATCAGTAAGCTATCAGCTCACTACCCAAGTAAAGATAGATCTCAGCATATTCAATAAAGCACAAGCAATCCAATCCATATCTGTTAGATAGATTACCTGAAAAAATTCAACAGTTCTTTCCAGTTCAGCAATATACTGGAGTTTACGAACCCTTGACCGTTGCCCAAATTGCCTGTAAAACAATAATCAAAACCTGTCATCTAATAGTCAATGTCTCTGGCTCAATGATAGTATGCCACACACAAGGAACACTAATCTGTTTAACATCATAACTCTTGGATGAAATGAATTAGAGGTATAGCAACAATATAAAAATAAGAAACTCAGTGTGTAAGTTCATAATATATATAATGATATAATGGAATTCTTCATGCCCTTTGAAATTAGATCATGAGCCCATGAACACAAGGTCTTCAAATATTTCAGGCCAGAGAACCAATGCTACAGTACCATATATTCAATTACAAAGTAAGCAGAAGCAAATCTGTCCATTGATCCATATACGTAATTCCCGAGGCAAATTGAGGAATTTAACAGTATCAACTTAGCCAAAAACAATTTACAAGCAACTCACGAGGGAAATTAGTATTTGTACTGAACCTAGTAAAACAGGCCACACAACCATATTCGGAATTACATAACAGAACAATATGCAGAAGACATGGGGCTTAAAATTTGTCAACACGGTTATATGAATAGCATTATTTTGTTTGCCCAGCTTTAATTATTCGTTTGCATGTAACTATCAACAAACAACACTTCATTCATCAGAGTTCTTATTACAATAAAAGAAAGTAGACAGGGAAGTTCAGATTCAAACCTTTTTGTCATCTTCGTTTCAGCATTGTGCTCACCGGTCACAGTATGAGTGTCCCCATTCAAATCAGAGGGAATAACCCCAGAGATGCAAAGACTCTCATCCACATGCTGCAACGGGTGGTTCTCAAGTGCAGATTCTGATAGAGCTGAAACCATGGCATTCCCTGCAAAGGTTAAATTACTTCTTTTCCTTGGGGAATTAGGTCCGTATAAGCAAGATGACTCCAATCCACTACATGCTTCATGCCTGTCTAAATTCTTGTCATCGTTTTGGGGATTCAAATCCAAAAAGGAGCTCACAATACCATCCAACAAGGTGACCGAATCACTTGCTGACCTGCGGTGGAAAATCCCCACAGAATTTGCAGCAGGATCGCTTAACAAATTATCCAGCCATGCTGGTTGATCCTCGAGGACGGAACTTTGGGAGGAAGATTTATGGTGACGAAAATATGATTCACCACGTTGAGGTGGAGAGATTGGATCATGGATTGGGCCAGACACGTGTTTCTTCTGAAATGGGCAGCGGGGTGGAAGGTGAGGTTGCCTTGACATGATGAACTAAAAGGTTTGCTAGAGTGTCTTACTAATATCCATATTGCAAGCTTTCATCAGGATATTATGGAAAATTAGAGAACCCACCATTTTCCTCCATTCTGTTGTTTAGTATCACTCTTCTCCCATCATCCTAACCCAGCTTATAGCTACAACTTTGCAATAAGAAAAAGTTCTAGAATTTAGCAGAACTCAAAAGATATGAAAATCAGATCGCATGAGTAAACAACATCTATTCAATGATAGAAAGAAGAATAATCTTTAACACAGCTATTGAATAGAGATAACAAAAATCCCAATTTCATTTGCTAAGAAAGTCTAAAACCCTTTAATCCTTTTAATTCATTTAACATATGGTCATTGACTTTTCATTTCCCTCCTAGCACTCACAAAGCCCAGGAATCTAAAGAAAAACGACAATTTCATTTTCTCACAAAGCAAACAACATGAATCATAAGACTCGAGAAATGCATTTTCTCTTTCACTCAACAAATGACTTATTGTCTTATCACACCAAAAGGAGGACACGTCCGTTTCTTGCCGGGAAAAACAAAAACGGAAATATTTAAAGCAAAAATTCTATAATTAATGCAACAGTGGAGCTTAACAATAAGGATGAGATTTACCTTTCTAACAAAGGACAAAATGAAAAAAGAAACCAAAATTCTCCCACAAAGAACAAAACTTAACAATGGAAACTTTACAATGAAATAACCCAGAAGCCAAAAACTAAACCGCTCATGAAAGGTAAAAAAAAAAAAAAAGTTAAAAGTTAATATTTCAAGAAACTTGGGCTTACCTTTATTTTCTCTCTTAAATATTTTCTGAAAAACCAAAGAAAACAAAAAGGGTGAGAGAACAGAAAGAGTGAAAGACACAACCAAAAACACAGCAGAAGTGGGTGAAGGATAGTTAACGTGCGCCTAAAAAAGAGAAAACAAACATACCAAAATGGCTTTCTTTTTCTCTCCCTCGGAGTCTCAAGAGTGTACTGAATTCCTTTTTTGTATTATGTTATAATTAACGGTGCCACCAATGAGAGTGTACGGACATAGGTATGCTTTTGTCACCAAATGCTCATCAGTCTATTTATTTATTTTTTGGCTACTGATGCCATTTTATTTATTTTTTTATTTATTTTGTTGGTTAGTGATCATTTAGACACGAAATAAATACTTTAAATAGTATTTAAATTGTAAATTAATTAAATAATAAATAGTATTACATGCTAGCTTATTATTCTTTTTTATAAATCAACTTCTTTCTTTTATCATTATGTTCTCTCGCTTTGTTAATTAATCTTGAATTTGATCTTATAGTTAATTGTAGGTATATATAAAAAAAACAATATTTACTGGGAGAAAGATACGTGTCTTGTACACTTACAATTGTAGGTATTTATAAAAAAAACAATATTTACTGGGAGAAAGATACGTGTCTTGTACACTTACAAATATGAAACATAGCTCATGCAATTTGACAGTTGCAATTGCAACAAGGGCAGAAGTAAGCTAAAAAATTTCTACACCAATTCATTAGCCTAAAAATGTTGATTAAAAATCTGTTCCAATTGCGGCAAAGGAGATGTAGGGAGGGATAGTGGGATACAGACGTGGTATTAAATGTTTAAGCCTTGAGTTAACAAAACTTTGAGGACAGCTTGGGCTCGTTGAAGTACCCATTTGGGTTTTTACTTTATTTTAGTTTGGCCCAATAAACTTTAAGCCCATCATATTTGAAGTTCCAATTTAAAATAGTCCATTGCTGTTTTCGGCCTACTCCCGTATTAACTGAGAACTTTCTTTTTCGACAGTTGCGGGAAGGTAGCGCTTCTACTTTCAGCCATGACTGGGTTTCGCAATGGGTCGGATTGGGCTCGAGACATGTCAAGACGTAGTCTGATCTTATGACTAAAATAAAGGGCTCCAATACTTAAAAAATCCAATCTTTATCGTGTCACGATTGGACTCGGGATCTTCACTCTTTACTAATAATATTATATTAAAAAATTATCTATCGTCCACCCATTTTTTTTTTAAATTTTTAAAAATATATAATTCTTTTTTTTTTAATCTATCCGAAGTTACGTTTCTTTTCATTTTTCCACTTCCGTTTGGAGATCGTTAAGCAAACTAACGGAATATTGTTTAAATACTTTTTTACCCTCAAATATAAAAGATAAATTATCCACCGACCACATGTTTTTTTCATATTTTTTCAAAAATACACAATTCTTAATTTTTTTTTCTGAACTCCACTTGAAGTTGTATTGTTTTGTACCTACCCATTGTTGTGTCGTTGTGAAATGATAATTTTACCCTTATGATGTTATTAAAGCTCCAACGGTATTATAACGATAGTGGAAAAGTAAAAAAAATATATAACTTTAGGTGGATTCAAGCACAAAAAAAAAAAATGTGTATTTTTGAAAAACAGTGAAAAAACGGGTGGATGGTGGATAATTTCCCTATTATATTCTTATTGTCCCATTTAACTAACCAAATTAACAAATTAACCAAACTTTCAACAAGTAAATAAATAAATTAATATTAAAGAGAGACAAACATACTTAAGGCGTAGTTGTGACCATGTGTGGGCTGTGTGTTGTAATAACTTTTAATTTTTATATCTTACAAAACTAATTTAAGGGTCAAGGATTGGGTTAGGGTTTTTTTGTAAGGTCTAACGTTGACTTGAATGTAATCAGACCCTAATTTCTTGAGCCCTAACTCGATCATTGACCTTTTAAATTCAGGCCAAAACCCTAAAAATTAAGTTTTGGGCCAATCACTAATTCAGACATTTTTATCATGGTTGCTAGGATCTTAAGACTCATGGGAGGCTAGGAGCTTTGAAGCTCTCATTCATATAAAAAATCTAAGATTGCTGATGAGTGGGAATTGCACCTAAGATACTGTATTACTTAATATGTATAACTTTACAATAACATAATTCGGAAGATAATTTCAAGTTGCTATAGCTTAGGCAATAACAACATTTAATGAAGACTAATTAGCAACTATCTTGGGAGAAGTTTAAGTAATAGTTGCATAGAATCATTTTTGTTAGAAGCAGAAGATTTTGCCTTAATAGACCCAAACTAGAGCTAGTGTCACAAGTATTATGTAGGTAGCTAAATCAGACATATATCCTCATTAATTATTAGATTCTGGAAGTTGACTCATAGTAATACACCCATGATACTTATTATTTTCGTTGGATTCTTTTCCTAACTGGGATTAAGATTTTTTTTTTGAAATTTCCTACAAAGATAATGAAAAATTAGGTTTGATCCAATGTTGGACTTATATGTAAACAATTACACATATAGTACAAATAGGATATTGCTAAATATTTAATCCAATGTTGGGCCTATATGTAAATAATTATGTGTTGCAGACTATCATCTAAGTTTAAGCATAATTAAAAATGATTATTAAGGTTTTTCTAGTAATTTAGGCTTTAATATATCTGATAGCGTGTGGTTCTTTGATGTGTAGAGACATAAGGGAAATTTTTATTTTATGGTAAGCTAAAATAAAAATACAAAAGATAATAGGAAAGTTATATATATAACAGTTATGATCCCCAAATCACATGTTATGTTCTACTCTTTTATAATATCACATCGTCAGAGAGAGTGCAGAGAGAAAGTTAAAGAACTCCCTAAGAAATCATATTGATCTGAAAGGCAAACTGCACGACTATAGTAGGCAATTGGTCATTATGGATTTAAGTATGTTTTTGCATATTCGATTATTGATTCTTGATGATACAACATGAATGTTCCTATAATTTCAGTGATTATTTTCAACAGGGGTTATTTTCTAACAACCACTCCTAATTGTACATATTTTTAGCACTTTATTATTTTATTCCTCATGATTATTCAAACCGGATATGATTTTGTAGAAATGAGAAGTTGTTATCTTTCATTCCGTCTTTATTAAGTTGAGACTCTAGACCTATGTATAACTGTGCAACCATCACAATGTAATAATTTGTTGGATGACATTTTTTGGGGTTATTTTTCATCTGAGGACTTTGCGTTTAACTGCTAAGTATGACTTGATTCATTGATGTTTTCGTCAAATTTAGTTGCAGTTGTTTTATTTCCATCTCTAAGGCTGATATCAAAATATATACTTGATGAACTGTTATGTTGTGTAAATTTTATTATACTTGTAAGTACACGGTCTATTGGAGTATAAATTAAGAATAACAAGGTCGAATTCACAAGAATTGCTGATTTTAATCTAATTTAAGTTAATTATAGCTCTAACCGAGTTGGAAAGAAAATATTTTGTTTAAAGAGATTTAAACCAAAGATGTAATTAAAATTAAAATGAGTAAATTGACACAAGAACTCAAGAGATTTAAGTTATAAAGGTTTCAAAATCCATAATAGTTTAACTTAGCAATTATATAATTCTTAATCAATTCTCAGTTTTAGAGTGACAACTCGAAATAAATTATGTCTACTCATGAATATAACAATTAATTTCAATTAAATTAATCTTTAACAATATAATATCCAAGTATCTTATCTAAATAATATTGAATAACAAAGGGTCAAAATTTTCCTAACACTGTGTGTAAACAATTCAATGAAAGATGTAAAATAAAAAATAATCATATATAAATTGGCAATGGCTATGCTCCATTGTGGAGCACTAATGATGACTGTCAGATTATAATAGTAAGTGCAGATTTAATATTTATCTTTATGATCGTATGATCATCAGCAGTGCTCCACTGTGGAGCAGTTCTAATATAGCCAGACCGATATAAATTTTATAGACCTAAGTATAGTTTTAGTCAAATAATAATCCTAACAATTAATATAATATGACAAAATTAGTAAAAAGATTTAATTATATTGAACCAAACATGTGAAACAAGAATAATAAACATTAACGAACACATTTAGAGAATTAATAGAATGAAAAGTAATTCATTTTATTGAACAAGGTATTATCCTTAATCTTAGTATTAAAGATTACATAGATATTTGGAGATTGAGAATAATAAGAGCAATAGAATCTATGTTGTGGTTTCTACCTCCAATTCTCTTTCGTCTCTATTTCGCTCGCTCTCCTCCCTGTGCAAAAGTTAAAGGCTTGGCTTATATAATGTTAAGCCATTGGCATATTCTTGAAATCTTTAGTACATGTGTGCTCTTATTTAAAAAGAAAATTGAAAACTCTCTTGTTCGGCTTTAAGTTTATTCACGTCGAATAATTGATAATGGCCCATTTAATTTGCTTCTCAGTTCTCACATGCTATACAAATATAATGACCTATTTAATCCTATTTAATCATCATACTACTAATCAGAAAGAAAAGAAGAAGGTAATTTGTGGCAAAACAAAATGTACATAAATTTAGGCGTAGATAGCAAATGATTCTAGATGGAGGTTTATGGTAAAATCTTAATTAGCACTTCCCCTTACTAAATGTCAGTTTTTAGGTGGATGATGACGATCGTCATTATAATATAAAAATTAACAATAATAGAGGTTTGGAAGAGTTACCCATGTAATCAACATAGAGAAGAAAATTTAATTGGCTTGTTAAGAAACTCACCTTATTATTGGATCATTAATCCAACATTAGGCTTATATAGGAATAATTATCTATTATGGACTGTTATATACGATTAAGTCTAATTAAGGGCAATCTATTAAGATTTATGGTAATATGAGCTTCAATATATCTGATCAGGTATGGGCTTGTATTGTGTAGATAATTGAGGGTAACTTATATTTTATGATGGATTGAAATAAGAATACTTAAAGACAATAGAAAAAACTTTTTATATAAGTGGGTTACACCCTTTAGATCACACGGACCATTCTATTCTTTCTAACATCCTATTGTTAGAGAAAAAGTACAGATAAACTTAAAGGATTCTCTAGGAGAATGTGATGATTTGGATGACAAATCACACTATCTTAGAGATTCCACATATTCTATTATTAATTATTAATGATACAACATGAATGGTCATATATTATAGGTGATGGTTTTCACCGACCAATTTATTATTCTAACAAGTGGTATCAGATCTTTTTCATGTTGAATCATTGGGAACAATTTGTGATTGTTTTCTAAACTTAAGGATTACAAGATATTAGAACTCAGTTTTCAAATTTAGCATTTTGGTTCTTTTAAAAAAATTGAATTCAGATTAATTTTTTAAACTCAAAATTAATAAATAAATTTAGAAATTCAATTCTCTCAAGTTTAAGGATTAAGGCTGATGACAGCAATAGCCACTGCCCATATTCACTACAAGAAAAATGTCATTTTAGACATAAAACATTTTGCGGCAAAACACTCAAATTTTGTGACTTATTGTCGTTTGCCACAAAAAAATTTTTGTCCTCATTCTGTCACCCTATAGCTGTGACAATTGATATTTAGCCACGATTTGATATTTAGCCACGAAATAGAGATTTTATGGCTCATGGATATTAGTGACGGTAAATTTTCATGGTAAAAAATCATCTCGAAAGTCACATACCTCATTATTTAACACAAAATCTATGTCTCTATTTTCTTGGGTAAACGTTGGTTTGTAGCTAAAAGTAAAACATTTAGCCACGAAACTTATTGTGACTGAAGATGACAGCCTTTGGCCACAAAATTATTTTGTCATTAATTGCTCCATGTGGCAATGCTAATTATTGTGGCTAAATAAAATGTTTTTGGTGACAAATGTTTCGTAGCTAAAACTATAATCTTTAGTCACAAACATTTGTGACTAATATTATGGCTAACTCCAAGGCGCAAAATTTCTGAATGCGTGCGTGAACTTTTAGAAACAATCTTTATATTCGTGGCAAAAAATTGATATTTAGCCACAAATGATTTGTGGCAAATGGATAACTTTAATATTTATAATTTCATTCACAAAATATATCTACGATATAGTATTTTCATGGCAAAATGTCATTATAGTGCACAAAAATTGCTTCGTGGCTAAAAAATTATGGCAAAAGGATCATTTTCTTGTAGTGATTACCATCATGGACTCGGTTGTCCAGGCCATACTGGAGAGGAAGAGCCACGGTGGCCACTAGATAAAATAAAAAAAAGAAATGAAAGAAGCACGATTGTTAGGCTGCGCTAGCAAGTGGCTATAGTAGATCGTGGCCACCGCATAATGATGAAGAAAACAAAAGAAAATTAGGGTTTTAAAGATTTAGGCTAGTTCAAGATCCGATTTGGGTCAACTCGAACTCCTTTAGACCTGAATTTGTCAACAATTGATCATTGACTATCGACTTTGACCTTACCCCAATTTTTTTGGGTAATTTTGATTCAATTTTAAATTCAAACATTAGTATATTTATATATTTTTTTGAGATAAATTAATTAAAACAACATATCACAAAGTAACCTCTCTTGTGGAGATTAATTTGTTTGAAATTAAATGATTGCGTATATGTAATTTCTGTGAATATCGATCGGCCTAAAGGATGTGTCTATATTTGATACAATTGCATGTGCATCTGTGGCGATGAACGCATGATAATTATTTGATTTTACATGTGGTCAATAAATCAGCCCAAAAGAAGATTTATTATTTGATATGTTCTTATTATCAATGTTTGATTATTACATCAAGATATCACTCACAAGTTAAGATTTTGTCTAAAGATGAAATATTAATGGAGTGTCTAGTATCTTGAGATAGGGTTTACCTTTATTTGATTTTATTCTTGTTTTATTTGTTTCCTACTCTTTGTTCAGTTATGTCTATTGTTAATATTATTGTCAACAACAATTTTATTCGTATGCTAAGTGGCTTTAACTTTAAGTTACGACAAAAGAACCTCTTAATAGTTCTCTTAGTTATGGATCTTAATCTTGTGTTTTGTTGGGTGATTTCTATTGCTATAGGTGTTAATGTACAAGTGCACAAAATAAGTAATATACTTATGAGTATTTAGATTGTCTCCACAGGGATTGATGTTATAGGATTTGCGACAGCAATCTTAACAGTGAAATTTCAATCTAAATTAAAATTTAATAACTAATGAAATAAATGAATTACTAAATAAAGATAATGCAAATAGCAAAATGCAATAACGAAAACTCTTGTTGAATTATGTCCCACATTGGCTAGTCAAGGGAAGATTCTTGAGTTTATAAGGCAGTAGGTCACTCCACTTAAAAGGTTAGTCTTTTGGGTTTGATACCTGGAAACCTTACGCCAAGTTCCCCCAATAATTCTCAAGCCAAACACAAGGATGTAATTAATGGGTGAGAATTAGTTGAGTGATTAAATTTACTTAGTGGTATTAATTATTTTCCAGTTAAGACTTTTTTGCTACAACATCTACTATAGCACTAGGCAGAAACCCTTATACATCCTCAACTATCGCCTGTTGGATATCTTATACCTGATGCAACCTAATATTGACCAATTGTTATTCTAACGTTAAATACAACATTAAATATTTTCGGTTCCATTTACCCTACAAGGTGAATCTCTATATCTAGTTCTTCATTAATTTTACATTAAGCATGATCCTATTCAAATAGAGATTTACTCAACTTGGGAAACCCAATTTAAAACCAAGTATTGTTTTAATTTGCTCCTCCAAGTTATACCTTTTTTAGGCTCTTTCTTAGCTAATATCCACTAAATAGGTGGTCAATCGAAATATAAAATTAAGACAAAATCTTATAGCAAATATAGAGCAACACACATGTATCAGTCAAATGACCATTAAGCTTATTTATTACTCCAACAAAGTTTAGTTCATGATTTGCGTTAAAACAGTAAATTGAATCTTTTTAGTCATTAAATAATTCCCATAAATAAATAGAAAGCAAGAAAATGAGATCAAGAGTTGAAGTCCACTTAATCCTGCGATCTTTCCTTCTTATTCTCTGTGAATCCTCTATTGCAGCCCTCAAATCTCTCCCAATTTCTATTTTTTTTTATGTTTTTCTCTGTTATTTTTCTTTAAGTGACGGCTCTTCCTTTCTCTTTTCATGTGTGCTTCTTTTATAACATGGAATTATGGCAACCAAAAGCGTGTGGCCGTGTATCTCTCATTTTCATATCGCAATCTTTCAGTTAACACACATGAAATCCAGTCTATCATTGCTCTATAATTGCTGTAGTAATGGCTACAACATCTTCACTGTTTCAGACTTGTTTTAATTCCTCTATAACCAAATTCTTTTGTCATTTTTGCAAGTTTATTGCAGCAACATTCTATCCAAAAAACTTGAACTTTTTGGTCACCTACAATCACACACAATTAGAGCACAAAATGGTCTAAAATAAAATCAATTTATTAAAAATAAACTTAAATAAATGTTCACGTAAAATGCAATAGTAACCATCATTATGTTTAGATTTTAAGATTGATGACAGCTTTTTTTTTAATAGTATTTTATTTTTGTCAATAAGTTATTATTATTTAGTTGATGGTGGATATATTAATGGGATGTATTTTCTTTCACCATTTAGACGACAACGGTACCATTTAAGTGGCTTTAGGAATGGACACCAACCTACTACCCTAGAAGAATTGTTTAATATGAAGCACTCAAGTACTCGAAATGTGATTGAACAATGTTTTGGATTTTTGAAAAAGAGATTGGCTATATTAAGAAGTCTTGCATTTTATGATATAAAAACACAAAGGCATATAATATATGTTTATTGTATGCTTCATAACTTCATTAGAAAAGAAATGCCTTTCGATAATATGGAAATGGAAATGGATAATAAGCCAGCTCCGGCTATTGACAATGACTCAATGATTATTAATATCATTGAACTCTCTAATGAGTAGACTATATAGAGACAAAACATGGGCCAAAAGATGTGGAACACATGGCACGAAAGTAGATGTTGATTTTGTTATTACTATAGGTGTCAATATGCTAGTGTATACAACAAGTAATAATGATGAGTATTCAGATCGTTTTCACTGGGATTGATGTTATAGGATTTGCTACCGTAATCTTAACAGTGCAACTTCAATCTAACTAAAATAAAATGATTGATGAAGTTAATGAACTAGTTAAATTAAAAATGCAATAAGGAAAATCTCAAATCAAAATCAAGGATGTACTCAAACGGAAATGAGTAGTTAAGTGATTAAATTCACTTGATGGTGTTGACTATTTTTCTAATTCTGATTCTGTTGCTACAGCATCTACTACTGCACTGAGCAGAATCCTTCATGTATATTTAGTTATTGTATGTTGGATATCTTATATTTAAATGCAACCTAACAGTAAACAGTTATTATGCAAACATTATATATAACATTATGCGTTCTAGGTTTCAATTGTCCTACAAGGTGAATTCTTATATCTAATTCTTCACTAATCTTAGATTAATCATGGCCCTACTCAAAACCATGTATTGTCTTGATTTGTTCCACTAAATCATACTTTTTTTAGACTCTTTCTTAGCTAATGTCCACTAAATGAGTGGTCAACCAAAATAAGAATTTGCAATAAGTAAAATGAAGACAAAATGCTACAGCAAACTCTAAGCAACTCACATATATAAGTAATTAACGATTAAGCTTATTTAACACTCAACCACAACAAAATTTAGCTCATGATGAAAGATAAAACAATAACAATAATCATTTTTTCCATCAAACACATTCTCATAAAGAGATAAAAACAAGAAAATAAAGATGAGAAATTGAGTTCTGCTAGATCTTTGGTTATCTCCTTCTTTTTCTTCTAGAATCCTTTACTGCAGCCCTCAATATCACTTATTCTCTTTTTTTTCTTTTTGTTTTCTCTTTTAGTTTTCTTGAGTGACAGCTCTTGTTTTGTTTCTTTTATATGTACTTTTTTTTATATCTTAGAATTAAGGCAACCAAAAGTGTGTGGCTGCATGTCTCCTTCTTTTGGAAACCTCAGATTGCAATCTTTTTGTGGCTGTCGCTACTTTGTCAGTTAGTACGCGCATAATCTTGTCTACAGTTGCTCCTGGATTGCTGCAGCAACGGCGGTTTCAAACTTATTTTAGTTCATCTACAGACAGGTTTTTTGTTCATTCTGCAAGTCTACTGCTGCAACATTCCATTCATAAAACTTGAGCATTTTGATTACCTATAATCACACATATAATCAGAGTACATAGTAATTTAAAACACAATCAATTTATTAAAAATAACCTTAGATAGATGTTTATGCAAAATGTAATTAAAAATTTAATAAAACAACCCATTTACTTTTTAAGTAATATTAGTTTAAGTCTAAAAATGTCATGATAACTTTTATTTCATAAAATTATTAGTAGACAAGCATGAAGAGTTTGTATAGGACCTTGTGGAATTTCAGTTGTTTAACATTGTATTCTAATGTTATTTTACATTTGTTGTTGTATTATTTGTTGACATTGCATGTTATGCTGTTTAAGTTTGAATATTATATTGTCCTTTGGGTTCAGATATTGTATTATTTATTTGACAATAGATACTGTATTATGCTTTTATATTAGATATTGTATTACTTTTTTAAATTGGATATTGTATTATTCTTTAAGTTTGGATATCATATTGTTTTGTTATATTGACAATTGTACTGTTATTTGATTGTTGGTATTGTATTTGAATATATAGAATGACTTCCATTCCCACTCCAACTCCAAAAGGTCATGGTACGAACAAACATTTTTGGACAACGAGTCAACCAATGCTTTATCCTCAGTAGTTATTAGAATTGAGTCAAAGTCCTGTGTGGAGGTCAGATTGTGGTTTTAAGAATGGGTACTTACAACTAGTAGAAAACAAGCTGGAAGCAAAATTGTCACGTTGTGGCTTGAAATCTTCTCCTTATATCGAATCTAGAGTGAAATTGTTGAAACAAAAATATTATGTTATGAGATATATGTTATGTTTTAGCAGTTTTGGATGGGACAATGAGATGATGATGATGACATGTGAAAAGGATGTTTTTGATGTGTATGTTAACATAAAGTTTTAAATTTTATAATGTAATTTATACAACTTTTTTTGTGTTACTTATAAATTATTGTCATTTTTTAAACAAAAAAGAAAGGATGCAGCTGGTTTATTTAATAAACCATTTCTACATTATTACACCTTTGGCATGATTTATGGTTGGGATCGGGTAATTGGGACTAATGCTGAAAATGCAAATGATGATGAGGAAGAAGTTCGATTAGATGACAACATTAGTGTTAATCTACAAGGTGTGTCAAATAATGTCTATTTAGAAGGTGAGTCAACTAATGAGTTGATTATGGAGGATTTTAATGATGATATGCTATACACTCCTCAAACAAATGCTACTTTACATCAACAAATTGATTCTCCTCCAAGTAGTTCAACAAATAAGTCGAGGAAAAGAAAGAGTAATGATAAATTATTTAATCACATGTGCTCAAGGATTAGGACAATGGCTAAATCAGTGGCAGCATGGGCCCTAAGATAGATGATTTGATTATTACCCTTTTTAGTGATAAGGAAATAGTTGATTTACAAGGTAAGTTATATGGAGAAATAAGCAAAATTGAAGGCTTGGCTGATGAGGAAGTATATGACGTTGCTAGTATGTTGGCCTTGAAACATGATTTGCTCTTTTTTTTATTACCTTACTCGATCACCTCAAGAAAGGATACGTGATTTAAATTTTTTGTTGTGGGATGTAGTCCGATGTTAGTTATGATGTTAAAACTATATATTTGTGCTGCTTTTGAGATTTTGAAATAATATATAGAGTACGTGTCTTATATAACTCGTGATGGTTGAACTTCTATGTGTGTTATTTAAGGATTTTTATGTTGGTGGAACATATGTTGTACTAATTTGGATCTAAATATGCGATTTAAGTTTGCTTATTATTATTATTTTGATTTCAAATTATTAGCTTATTAATAACAATAATGAAATTAATCAACTATAATAATAATATATTGTTGTTATTATGATTTATTATTAATAATAAAAAATCTATTATAAAAAAAATATTATTATTCATGACAATATATAACAATAAAAAATATTATTATTGTTATTATTATTAGTTTAATATTTTATTATTATTAATAATAATTTTTATTATTAATAAAAAATAAAAAAATTATAATAATAAATTATGATTATTCTTTATTAAACTATTACTAATAATAATAATTATTATTATTTTATTATTTTATTAATATTATTATTATCATCATCATCATCCTCTTCCTCCTCCTTAATCTCCTTTATCATTATAATTAACAAGGGGTATTTTAATAATTTGAAACAATCTGTTCTGATTCCAGAATAAAGTAAACACATCAATAGGAATAGAGTTCATTTCGATTTTAATTCCTACAGCTTAAGTAAATAACTTATTCTAATTCTCATTCCCATTCAAGGCCATCCTGATTCCAGCCATTTCTGATTCCTGTTTAATAAACGCAGCATGAAAGTTTTAAATATCCTTAGCTACTTTGCTTTTTTACCTTTTTGCCTTGTCATTGAGGTTAGAAAAATGATAGCCACTAATAAAGCACTATAGAGATGATGGTACTGTAGTACAAATAATATCATTATTTTATGTGTTACAATGGCACTGTAACAAGAAAAATATTCTTATTTTCTATCTTATTGGTATTTTAATTGTGTTCAAATATCAATTCCCTTAAGATTAAGACTTAGTCAAAATCTCTCATGAGATTATAGTTTTATAAAAGTAGCCTTTCTTTTAATTTAGGAATACGTTTTTTTTAAGAGCAGATTTTCCAATTGAACTTTCAATGAATTATATAAAAATAAGTCTTGATAGATTTCTTATTGTATATAGGAGAGTAGAGTATTTGTATCTTTCTTTCACTATCAAGAAAAAAGGGTTTTTGCAATGAAACATTTTGTCGCTAAAGATTATAGCAATCAAAAAAAATTTTGTCCCCATGTCATTGCAATAATAATGTCACAATAGGCATTCGGCAATGGATAATCTAATTTGTCGCAAAAAGTTTTAGCAAAGAAAATGATTTTGTCACCAAAATCATCAAAGGCGACAAAATCATTTGTTGCTCATTTCATCGCAAAAAGACAATTTTGTCGCTAATGGTATACTTTTAGCACTGAAAATGTTTGTTGCCAAAACCATTTTTAGTGACAAAAAGTTATCGTCACAAAAGCATCATTGTTATGGCTAAAACTCATCATCAAAACGAGCTAAGGTGACAAAATAACTTGTTTCGGCAAGGAAATGTTTTTGTCGTAAAAAATTGTTTCGGCAACGAAAATTTTTTGTCATCGAAGATAATTTCTACAATGATATAATTTCGTCATCGAAACCAAACTTTTTCGCCGCCAAAAATGGTTTGGACGATGAAATGTTTTTGTCTGCTGAAAATGGTTTCGGCGATGAAATATTTTCACCATCGAAAATGGTTTTGATGACAAAATTTTTTCATTGCCGAAAATGGTTTCGACGATGAAATTTTCAGCGGTGAAACATTTTTACCTCCAAAAACTATTTTTTGCGATGAAACAAGCAACAAAAAGTTTTTTGTCGCTGAAGCTGGCTGAAAGTTTTTACCTTCACACGTATTTGTAGCTTGTGAAGAACTTGTCATAATCGTTGGCCTCGATTCCAAAAGGGTGAGTACTTGAAAAAGGCACTCCGACGCCTAAGTATTTGATTAAAATTAAAGAAAAAAGAAAAATGGAGAAAATAAGTTTCTCTCTCTAGATATGAAAAATGCTTGTTTTTAGGCCAAATACCACTTTTCTCTTAGAGATGAGTGTATATTTATAGATGGTGAGTGATGTGGATTTGGGGTTTTTCTTTGAACCTTTAATCGAACGACATGTGTTACCCATCATTCATGTCCACGTGAAGGTGAATATGATCTAGAAAATTATTCCGACCCCGTATGTTTCCTTACTCAAGTGATCTTTAGGTGTGATTTCTTTAGACTAATGGATCGCGGAACTAGTTCCCCCCTCTTGCCATTTTATAAGTTCCGGAAGAATTTTTCCTCAGATATTATTCCTCGGAATAGCTTGGATCTTGTCTATCCTAGAATAGTTTGGGTCTTGTTTATCCCGAAATAGCTTGGGTCTTGTTTATCCCGGAATAGTTTGGGTCTTATTTATCCCGAAATAACTTGGGTCGGGTTTAACCTGGAATGGCTTAGATGTTGTTTATCCAAAAATAGCTTAGGTGTTGTTTATCCCAAAATAGCTTCTGTTATCTTATAGGATAGACAAGTGGTATGGTTAGGTGCCTTTTGGAATATGGCACCTCCAGTCGCCAAAAATCTTTTTTGATACAAAAGTTTTTCATCACTAAAAAGAAATTTAGCAATGAAGTTACTGCCATTGTAGATTTTTTGTCATTAATTGTCTTCTTTAACTATATTATTTTGGTCACAAAATGTACCCGGAAGTTATTTTATTTTTTGTAAAACTTTTTATATTTTATTATTAATCAAATTAATTAAAATTTTAAAATAAAATATTATTAATCAGATAAACAATTTAAAAAAGACAACATTAATTTTATTATCGACAAATTGCAAGTTCAAGTCACAAAGGTACCTCACAACAAAAGATGATGAAGAACCAAATTGGCTTGGTGCCAATGTTATTAAAAATGATGTAACATTCTTCAACTCCTTAGGCAAGTCATTGATATTGAACTGTTGCGATTGTAACCGATTTTTGTATTTTGCAACTCCTGCTCAATTGTCTGCAACAAATATTGAGTTGTTTGCAACTGATCTTGGGTTGTTTGTAGCTGATCTTGAGTTATTTGCAGCTGAGCTTGAGCTGTCTGTAACTCAGAATGAGTGGTTTCTAACTCATTATGCAATGCCTCCTCATTGGATGGTGGAACTTGAAAATTTTGACAAACCCACTTTTATTTTGCAAGTCCTTTGTAATAGTTTGATTTGTCTCCAAATACTTGTCAAGACATCTCTTCATTACTAATTGGTTGAGATCCTTCAGCTTGAGACAATCAATGTAACTCAACCATTTTTTCCTATAAGGAAAAATAATTACTTTAAAATAAATTAAATTATGCAAACAATCTTGAATTCAGCAAGAATAAAAATCTTACATGTGCAGATTGTGCTTCGAATTGATCCATCCATTTTTTGCATTATAATGAGTAGAAAAACAAATCTGGAAAACTTTACACTTCACCTGACTAAGAAGACTGTGAATAAAAATACTTATAACATTAGAAATGTTAACACTTTAAATTATGGCTTAACATAAATTAAAAGATATTATACCTTCGCACAATTAACCTTAGATGGTTTTGATCCCCCATAATGATTGAAAGGAAGTTTACTTGTACTTTTTCTAAAAGTAATAACACAAAATAAGATTTTTCATGTTAAATAAGTAAAAATTAAAATCTAAAAAGTATCTTTATAAAATTTTATTTGAATATCCCTATTTTGCTAAATGTATTCAACTTTTTTATATATCAACAAATGCATCAACATAGAACCATGGAAAATATATTGGACCAAAATTCACAAGTAAATGAATTAATGAGCCTGATATCCTTTATCATGAATTTTTGAAAAAAAATTTGTGTGGCCTTCCCAAAAATATGAGAAGTTCCAATTTATCAAAATGTACCAAAATATAGTAAACACTTCATGCACTTCAAATAAAAAAGATTTATATCAACTACGTGATCTCAACTTGCCAAAATCATACTTAGGGCCTTAGGCACTCTTTCATCTTTTCACTATTCAAATAAGTAAATTAGTATTTGAATACAAGTATCATTTAATTAACTTACCAGCAACTTGTAACACAAGCTCTGTTCAAAATAGTACCGGCTAGTAGCAACTGTTGTTAAAGCAACAAGCGAAACAAATTTGAGTTTAAAAAAAAATTAACACAACTTCTAGTTAAAAAAACTAAAGGCGTTATAAAAATAACTTCTATAGTTTTTCTCTCCTGTTATAAAACCAATGTCAAAGAATTTTCATTCTACACTCTCTTCAACAAAAATAACAAAAATACTCAACTTTCTTCACAACACAAATTTCCAAAAGTTTGATATCATTAAATAATATTCTTTCTCTTTATTTTGAAAAAAATATACAACTTAAAAATACTAAAAGTATATGATACATAGCTTGTGTCTTATTACATACCTAATGAGCCTTATTCTCCCAAATATCGCATAATTTGTCTCAATTCTCCTGTTTGACATATTTTTATTGATGTCTATTCTCCTCACTTGGCAGATATTTTTTTATAGGCCTTCCTCAATGTCTTAAATCGATAATCAGCATATCGTTTGCCCATTATTTTGTTCAAATAGCGCAAAACATGTAGTTGATCTAAGTCTAGATCAAAACACTCTGGCATAAATAAATAAAAGCAAGTACAAAATTATTATTACTTATTGTAATAAACATGTAAGCTCTTACATTGTTGTTATGAAATTTTGTGTACAAGTAAATATTTGAATAAATCCACCCTTTCATCCCAAGGAATCTTCAACCATGACACTATGCCCGATGCAGCACAGGTTCGAAATTGTACCACAATTACTAACTAATTCTTTACAATATGTTCCTTCTTGTTCCTTTATAGTTAGTGAGATAGTGATAACTATTTGATCTTTTAACCTCACCATAGTTATTGTATTAAAATCCCGTGTAGGTCCTTGAGAACTTCGCACTTCTGAAGGGGAACTTATATAAAAGAAAAAAAAAATCACATAATAAAACATAAATATAATCATATAAAGATAATACTTAAAGAAATATTAACAAGAATGTGACCTGAACTCAAGTGGCCAGTAAAAAAATTAATAAACTAAAATAGATTTAGACATCAAATAATCTCAAAGTTGCACTACCAAACCAAGATAGAAAATTTATCAATTAATCAATAAAATAAGTTAGACAGCCTATAGTTTAACTTTATAATTTGTTACCTACATTCCTTCAAATATCTTGTGAATCCTCTATAGTGCGATGAATTGTGTCATCATGCGAAGTTAGAGTACACTGTACAAATGATATAAACGCAGTGAAATGTTTACGTAAACCTAGAGCCATTTGCAAGATATAATATGTCATTTAAAAATAAATAAAATTGTACTAACTTAGAAAAGTAAACTAAAAAAATGATACAAGAAAGATATTAATCAACCAATTAGATTAATTCAATAATAAAAATAAGTATGAAATTATATACCCTGTTTACTTCAGATTTATTTTAGTCCAAATCAGACTCATCTAAATCTTTTACAAATTCACAATTTCCAATAATTTCATCATCATCATCCAAAATGACTTCAACAAATTCATCATCACATAAAGTTTTTTGCACAAGTTGGGTATCAATTAAATCTACAGTAACATCATCTCTACTGAATGATTGTTCATCGAAACTATTTTATTGTGACATCAAAACAAGATAATTATCTAAGTTAGTACATTGGTCCCCATCCTCTTCATATGCATCATGATCAATATTGTCATCATTCCCTTTATTTTTCTTTTGCACATCCCACACACCTCTTTGATTTATTTTTTCAACTACTTTCCACCCTTTACCAAGTGTAGGATCATCAATATACATCACCAATCATGCTTCAGTTGCTAGTACGAAAGCATCTTCATCATACTATGTCTGAGTAATAGTGATTGATGGAAGATGTTAATCTATGCGTACTACTTTTTCTTCGAATCCACATCAAACCATTTACATTTAAATAAAACAACCCAACGCTGTGATAAATATACTAATCCAATGACAACAACTAAAACTCCAAAGAAATCAGTGTTGTCATCATTGTGCGAACCAGATAAAAGCACTCCACTATTTTGGGTTGTACGACAATCATCCTTATCATTTATAAGAAAACGTACACCATGGACATTACAACCTAGATAGTTATATACTTTGGGATTTGTCTCAAATGTTAATGAACACAATGGGTTCCATCATCCAAGTATCCTTGATGATGCATTTCTCTCACCTTAGTGACGAACACATAGATCAAAACTTGGTCATGTTAATATTAATTAATATTGTTTAGTAAAGAACTAATATTTTATAGTAAAGAAATAATATTTTATAATAAAGGAAAATACTTACACATGACTTAAACCATTTTGGAAATAGTTTTTGTTCACTTTCAAGCAAATTTTTTTCCCTCAATTTCCATCAGTCTTAAAATGCTCACCGCAGTAATTAATAATCGTTAAAATACTTAATAGGTCTCTATTAGTAAGCACAGAAGCTAAAGAGAGTAACTCACTTTATGTATGTAGGTTATACTTCTTTACAATTGTTTACTACAAATCAGTGAGCTTTATTAATGTCATCTTGTGATAATTTTTTAAATCCAACTGGTCTAAATGGTCGGGCATTTTATGAGAAAACTAAAAATACATCCATTCGATCTCCACCATCAGGAATTCACTCAAGTCGAGTAAATTTTGTTTCAATTTCATTGACATACGTTGAACAAAAACTCAATGTCTCATTAACAAAGTAAGCTTCTGCGATCGACCCCGCCGGATAAGCTATATGCTTAACATATTTCTTATATTTAAACCAAAGCTCTGCTAATAGTCAAAGTTATATTAGTTAGATATAATTGAATACTACAATGACATATATGAAAAATGAGCAATTATAATAGAATAATTACCTTTCAATTGGATACATCCACCTAAAGGAAACGAGACAACCATATCTTGCCTCTCTAGATAAATGTGTAGCTAAATGTACTATCGTGTCAAAAAATACTAGTGGAGAAATATGCACGAACTTGTAAAGTAACATTCTTCAGTCACTGTCATCGCATATAATTTCCAAAAAAGATTACTTAACTCTACAATGGCCTCACACATTTTTTTTTAAATGCAAGCGTATTCTAATTAGAATTAATTGTTTCAATAAGACATAACAATCATGGCCTTTTAAACTAAACAACCTACCATCATTAACCTTTATATATTTACCAATGTTTGATGCATAGCCATATGAAGACTTTATCGATTTCAAGAATTCAAAAAACGCCCGCCTTTTTTTCAAGGTTAAAGTGTAACAAGGATGAGGCTTATTAGATTGTAGTGTTCATTGTAATTCTTTTCGAATACCCATATCTTTTAAGTCTTGTCTTGCCTTGATAGTATCTTTTATTTTCCCATCAATTTCAATAAGGTCCCTACAAGACTTTCATATATATTTTTCTCAATATGCATCACATGGAGATTGTGTTGAAGCCTTAACTTTGGCTAATACTCCAGCTAAAAAAAATATATACATTTGTTAGTCCAAATTAACTCCTTTGACTTTCTTTTTCTTTTCCTATCGTTATTATTAGGATGTTTTCTAGGCTTTGAATCCTTGTCATGCTTAAATTTTTTAAAGATATCATTCCTAGAATATACTTTTGGTGGAGGGTCTTTTTCTATCTCCCCATTGAACTCCAAACTTCTATGCCATGAATGGCCACATGGCAAGAATCCACGATGCCCCATGTAAACCTAGTTTATCTCGTAACATTACCGAGGAAGTTTTTTCATTTCACACAAGAAAAGCTTTGTACCCTTTTATGCTCTATCTAGACAAAACGCTATAGGTTGAAAATCATTGATTGTCCATAATAATGCAGCAAGCATTAGAAACCCACAATTAGTTAAAGCACCATAAGTATCTATGCCAACAGCCCATAATTTCTTTAATTCATCAATGAAAGGCCTTAAATAAACATCAATGTCTCTTTTTAATACATGAGGTCCTAGTATGAGCAATGACATAAGCATGAATGGCTCTTTAGTAGAGTTATACATGTTGCAAAAGGATTAAATCCATTAGCTGCAAGTCCCAACCTTACATTATGTGGGTCTTCTACAAATGTAGGATGCAAGCTATCAAAATCCTTTTAGGCCTCACCATCTACCGAATGTCTCAAAATATCATCAGTACCCACCCGCTTCTCATGGTGCCACCAAACATCACTTTTTGTGAGTCCCGATATAAATAATTGTTGAACCTAGGCTTTAAAGTAAAATACTGTAAAACTTTTTGCGGTACATTCTTTCCTTCACTACAATGTTTATATCGTCGCTCACCAAATATTAGACATTTATCTAGTGATTCATTTTCTTTCTACACAACCATACTTGCAAGCATGAATAACTTTATAGCTCAACCCCAATCCTTTTAAATATATTTTTGACATCATACAGGTTTTCTAGCATCTTAGTCCCCTTAAGAAAGAATTAAATAAAAATTTGAGTAACATATCTATTCATTTGTTACTCCACTAATTAAGGACTTTTATATGCATTAACTAGACAACAAAACTTAATAATGATAATCATGCTCCAGAGAAAGACATCTTATAAGTATTATTTAACAAGCCACTCACTTAATAAGTATTTAAATCCTCCATTTCAGAAGGAAATATTTATGCATCCACATTAGTTGGTTTTGCATCAAACTCTGACATTGGACTCCGTAAATCATCAAGAATATTGAATATGTCATTGTGATCATGAACAATATTAGTATTGTCTACAGTTTCTAATTTTTTCCAAGCTGAAAGTGAAATAGCTAGACTCATGTTTTTCACCATGGTAAACATATATATCAAAGGTAGGTGAGATCCCTGGCTTGTACAAATGATCATAAACTATATTTAACAGTCTAAAAATTGCATTTAAACACTTTTGACATGGACAACGTACGCAATTATTCTCATATGCACACTTCTCTACAGCTTCCATTTCTAATATTCATCACAAAGTCTAGTTTTAAGTCGCATCCAACTTTTATCCACTGTTAACATCTTAATCAAACGAAATCGTATTCATATTAGTGTTTCATTAATTTCTAAACAGTGTTTGTTTAAAAATTATTTAAGAACACCCAAAAAAGAATATAAGCACTACCACAAACAAAAATTATTAATTTAATTCTAAAAAATAATACGACACATACTCAAAACAACAATCTATAATTTTAACATCATCTAGAAAAATGTAAAATAGGTTTGAACATGACAGCTAAAAACGCATATGGAATTTTTTGTAATAGCTGTGAGTGTTGAGCGGATATTTGCTTGAAGATTTGAGAATTAGCTATTCCCTTCTCTATAAAAAAAGAAAAGAAAATAATAATCAATTTTTGTTCCTATGAAATGTGAAAATAGTTTTTAAAAAAAAGAAAAGAAAAAACAACATAAAAAGTAAAAAGCAGCAAAAATTTTATCGATAACCAAAAAAAGTAAAACATTACGTAGAAACAATAGAAAGAACACCAAATAGCATATTTATCTAGTAAAAATAGAAAAATAGCAGTAAATAACAGTAAATAATAGTAGAAATAGCAAAGTGGACAATAAATAACAGTTCAAATTTACCTAAACAACATGAGAAACACAAATAACAGATTTATCCAATAAAAAACAGCAAAAGTAGAAGTAAATTGCTATAAATAACAGTAAAACCGGCAAAATCAACAATGAATAACAATAAAATGTTACCTAAACAACATAAAAACCAAATAACATATCATCCAATAAAAATAGCAAATATTACCGTAAACAACAGTAGAAACAACAGAGTCCGCAGTAAATAACAGTAAAAATTTACCTAAATAGCCAAAAAAACCAAATAACATATTATCCAATACAAATAGAAAAATAGCAATAAATAACATTAAATAACAATAGAAACAACAGAGTTAGTGGGAAATAACAGTAAAAAGTTACCTAAAACAGCAGAAAAATGGAAATAACATATTTATCCAATAAAAAAAAGTAGACATAGCAATACATAACAGTAGAAATAGCAAAATCAACAATAACAACAATAAATAGTAGCAAATAATAGTATAAACAAGAGAAACAACAACAAATAACAGTAGAAACAACAGTAAATGACATAAGAAACTGCATAAAAAACAATAAATAATCGTAGAAACAGCAACAAATAACAATGAAAATAGAATAACCAACAACAAATAACAGCTAAAAAAAGTTACCCACAAACAACAAAAAGTTATCAAATAATAGCATAAACAGTAAGAATCCAGACTTGATTGGATGAGTAGCTACCTTTATGTTGTTTGTTTTGTTGGCCTTTTTGTCTTATGTTTTAATCCCTCTCAGAAAGGTATACAATCTAAGGTCCTTCTATGTTGCAACAGTTGCACCATACCATATTCTTTTGTCTGTATTAAACAAAACCATTGGATGATTCTTTGTTTAATCAATGACCGGACTTAATTATTTGATAAATTGGACTAACACCTGTAACCTTTTAAGTGGGTTACAATTAATTGATTTTATCCTTTCGTTTTATTCTTCAGTGTGTGTATTATACTATAACTATAACCTTTTGAGCACTGAAATTAATAACTGATTTTCTCCTCTTTTGCTTTGCATAACACGCTTCACTTCCATCATCATCATAATATCCATCAACAATAGCAAAATTCAATTAGATTTTTGTTTTTTGGCAGAAGTTGTCATTAATTAATTTTCTATTTATTGCTTTTTTATGTTTAATACCATAAGTATATCTTTCTTGTTGAACTCTCTTCAGTAAGAATAGCATCTGAAACAATATTTTTCTTTTTTTTCATTTTAGCTTTTTTTTGTGAGGAATTTCATCAAACAGGTGGCCGGCATGAAATACATCTAAGTTTTTTTCAACTCAAATGTAAGTTAACACACAAAAATAAATCTTGAAGTCCACGCAAAAGTTGCATAAGTGAAATGGATTATTACATTGAAGAATTAGGAAGAACTTAAATATATAAGTATGAAATCTTGGGGCAAGACCATCAACAACCAACTGATTCCAACAAAAAGAAGAAAGATAATGTACAGAAGAGGTTTAAGGAGTTAATGAAAAGCAAAATGAAAAAAAGAAAAGAAATTATGTGTTCGTCAATTTGTTCGTGTTCGATAGATTACCAAATACAAAAAAAAGGATAGCAATACCCTTTAATTGAAAGTAAGTTTTATTAGGCAAGAGAAATTCAGAAAAGTTTTATTAGGCAAGAGAAATTCAGAAAGAAAAAAAAATGCTAATCTTAATCGTTGATGGTAGATGATGATATATGTAAGTGGATCCTTAAAGTTATAACTAACTTGATTTCACCAGTATATTTGAAGATATGCGTGGTAATTTAAAACACCTTAGATTATTTGACTTTTGAACCAATGGTTAGTTGGGTTAAGGGCAAAAATTGTGGTACCATAGCATAGTTGCAACATAGGCAATCCCTGTAATTTATTAATCTAATCTACAACTTGCAATTTTTTCTACTAAAATATGATATATTGAACCTGCAACAGTAGTAAAATATGACTCTAAATCCAAGTAAGTAAATTCTCTCCATGCATTTATTTTTGTGTAATGGTAATCCCATTATAAGGAAAATGGTTCCATTTTACTTGATTAGTGGACTCATTTTTTCCTGTTTTGTATATTTATAAGTGCTTCTGCAGAGTTTCTATAAGTGTATAGATTTAGACTTCAAGTTTAATTAAAAAAAAAGAATTAAAAAAAAGAAAAGAAAATGGCAATGGGTTTTCTTCCTTGAGCTGAATTATTTATGGAATTCTTATGATTTCTTAGATCATAACAGTTGACTTGAACTTAACTTATCCTAGTGGGCTGGCCACTACAGTTGTTATTAATGCCTTTCATAGCTAGGGAGATTTAAGAGCAAATTCAAAACCTCTCTCCCATTAGGACAAAATAAACTAATTAAACCCTTATATTTCTCTTTCTATGTATTTCTTTATACACTCTTTAAGAAACATACATAATGAATCCTAACTTGTGCCTTGTTCTTTTATTTTGAAACTATAAACCAATTTGCCCATTGAAATAAAAAAAACATAAGATTATTCTAATGATAGGTTTTATAAATGAGAGTGAAAACAATGCTGCCCCTTATAAAAATAGAAATGGATGACTGATTTTGAACTCATACAAGGGTGTCCCTAATTTTTCATCCCATTCTCTTAATTTCTTCCTGATTAAATCACAAATCTTCCTACTTATAGTACATCAAATTAGGACAATACATGAGACAATAGCCCACCAAATTATTCGATCAATTCTTTCAACAATCATAAATAGGAAACCTAGAGGTATCATCGAAAATGTTTAGATTCTACAGAAAGCTCAAGATGTTCATGCCCAACTCAGTACTCACCTTTATTAGTGCGACAGTAATGACTAAAAGAGGCTGCAATAGCAACAATAATGGCTTGCAATAATGAATGAGATAACAAGCGGTCACTGGTAAAGATGGCGACAATAGATAAGTAGTGGCTGATAGTGGCTGTAACATATGTACTTTATTTTTCTAAATTAAGTGCATTACTTAATTTTATTTCAGTATGAATTTTTTTTTTAAGTTGCCGATGATATTACAATTTGTTGCGAATAGATTTGGCGTGTTTATTAATTATATGGCACTCGAATTAATTTAGAAATTATCACGATGTTAAATCGCGACAAATCTAGTGCGATTAAAAGTTTGGGTAACTAGATTTTTATTTCCGTCATGGGTCTGGTATTCGTTTAATTTGTATTTTGTAAAAAAAAAAAAAGAGAAGAAAAAAAAAGGTTGCCATTTTCTATATATTGAGAAGGGGAGAGAAAGAGAGAGAGAGAGAGAGAGAGAAAAGGAGAAAGAGAGAGAAATCAGGTTGACCCGTTGACTCGACCTGACCAGACCCGCGAGTTTGACTTGGTCGGATCTTGCGATTCCGACCACCGTTCCGACCAAGCTTGGTACCGATATGAAGCTCTTAAGACGCCGGTCATATCCCTGCTGTCCTCGCCGCCGGAAACTGACTAGAACGCCGGTGATCTAGCTTGAAAACCTGCGGCCAAGACCCGTTTTTCACCGCCGTTGATCCCGCCGGCTTTGGGTGATGCCACCACCTGGATTTTGTTCCTCAGCTCCCCAGCATTCTTTTCTGACCGACCACGACCACTGGGGATGCCGAATTCCTCATGAACGATAATCGAAAAATTCACGAACTTGGGAAGCTTGATCCGGTGCCATCGCCCCGCGTGGGAGGCCACCGCTGGCACCATTGGACTCAGCGTGACCGGAACTAGCAGACCTAAGCTTCCCGTCGTCGTTGACCGAAGTTCGGTCACTGTTGACCGGTGAGGGGTAATTTGATAATTTTAGAAGGTTTTATGGGTAAATTTATAATTTCTGGAAAATTATGGATAATTTGGTAATTTTTTATTAGGGCAATGAGATAATTTGACATTGCGAGGGTAATTTGGTAATTTGATTACTAAGGACATTTCAATAATTTCGTACTTCGAGGGTAATTTCATAAATTTGAAACTTGTGATTAATGTCGTGATTTGAATTGAGGATAAATTGATAATTTAGAATTTTGAGGATAATTCGATAAATTATGGTTCCGACGGTAATTTGGTAAATATTGATGTTGGGGATATTTTGGTTATTTTGGTTATTTTGACATACAGGGGTATTTCAGTAATTTTGGTAATTTTATTCATACGAGAATAGTTTATTACGGATAAATATTCGTTTCGAGATTTATTACATAAAATTAGTTGTATTTAATGTTACGGAGAATAATTATGTCGTTTATTTGAAATAAAAGGATCTACAAACGCGAATCAGTGTGCAGATATAGTTGATACAGAGTTTAGACATCATCACTATGAGTGGAATATAAAAAACCTATTTTTATATTATATTCTAATTTTATAGTTCAGTATAGTTTGTTTTGATAAATGAATATTTAATGCTCTGATTTTATGATTTTCTAGAAATTGATTTTAATTTACTTGCTGATATTTATCATTATCAAAAATGAGATATATTAATGATTTTATTATTATTTTTGAGCAGATACATGATAATAGTTTTAAAGAGAATTAAGTGGATTTGAGATATGTTTCATGCAAAAGAAATGAGATTCAGATATGAGTATATGTGTATGAATTTGTGTATAAATATAGTTTTGAAATAATTAGACAGTACCATTTCCGTCCATATACAGAGATACAAATGAGATGAGATGAGAGGCATTTGGAGCCCGTCTGAGCACACATAGAGGCTTTGGGCCGTGTGTTTAAGCGCTTTTGCCTTTTGGGGGCTTATGCATACAATATAATGATTTACAGAGATATAGAGATTGAGATTACAAATGAGACAGATAAGATGACATTTTCCCCATCTATCCGTGTAGCTCCAGGACATGATGGTTCCCTGATTATCCGTCCGTCGAGGTCCGAATATGATGAGATCATTCCCTTAGGTACTTGTTTGGTGATAGTTTTCGTTATTCAGTATTTGATGTTATCAATATTATTATTTCATTGATTCTATGCAGATTTATGTAATTTTGTTCTCCCAATGCATGTTTTGAATTAAAAGAATTTATTAAAGTTATTTCGAGATTCTAATGAGATTGTTTTGAGAAAGATTAAAGTTTTTCTTCATTAAATTAGTTATTTTCAAAAACTATTATCCATTCACTGAGCTCACTGAGTTTTATGCTCACTCCATTTTATTATATTCCCCCCCCCAGGAGACTTACAAGTACATCAGTCGACCCAGCAACGTTTGTTAAATTGATTTTCGAGTTACATGATGGTACTAGGAATTGTAGATATTTTATTAAAATATTTTGGATTGTATAATTATTTCATATTTGTGGTTAAGAATATTTTACTGTATTTGATATTATAGTATTTGGATGAGATTTGGCATGTAGATTAAAGAAGTTAGTTGTGGGTGTTGGTTGAATTTGAAATTAGTTTGAGAGTGTTAAATTCTATAAATTGCAGGGTTTGGCATATTATATTTATAGAGGAGGTTCTGCCGAATTTTTGATAGAATTTCTTAGATATTAGAATTATTGTTTATTCAGTTAGGTGAGATTAGATAGACTCGTCCTGGGAGTTCGTGACGAGTCGTTTCAATGGCGGATGCTTGAATTGTGAGTGAATGATGAGCAGCGGCTGCCGAATATGACACTAGTAGATGGTGGTGACGGTAGTGGACACTTGACCTTGAAGGCTTGAATCGTGTTTGTCATGTTTGCCGAGAGTGAGATCGTGAGTGTGAGAGAGATATATGGAGGGATTGCCGATTTAGGGTTAGAAAATAAATAGGAATTGCCGATTTTGATTTTTGCCTTTTATATTTTTAATTAAATAATATTTTTAATTAAACTCACCAAATCGATTGGTTTATAATAAATATATTTTATAAAAATCTAATTTCATTTAGGGAAATTATCATTTGTATACCCTATATTTGCTCTGTTATCAAAAATACTACAACACTTTGAGGGTGTATCAATTGTCCACCCTAAGTTGATAAAATGTATCAGTCGACCACCAAACCGTTAATCGCCATTTGAAAGTTAACGGAATTACAGTGAATTGACGATTTTACCCTTAAAAATTATCACTTGTATACCCTTAAATTCTCTTATTATCACTTGTACACCCTTAAATTATCACTTGTATACCCTTAAATTCTCTTATTATCACTTGTGTACCCTTAAATTATCACTTGTATCTATGAAAAGACCATATTACCCCTCTAACGTCATCATATTTAAACGGCAACTAATGGTTTAGTGGTCAATTGATACATTTTATCAACTTAGGGTGGATGATTGATACACCCTCAAAGTGTTGTAGTATTTTTGATAACGAAGTAAACTAAGGGTATATGAATGATAATTTCCCTTTCATTTAATTAAATTGAATTGATAATTTATAATTATATAAATAAAAATCTTATGTGAAAAAATATTTTTTTAAAGTTTAAATTATAATTTGTTTTAAAAAAATTAACTACATTATACTTGTTCATAAATTTAACTATATATTCTATCAATCATACGAGGTTTATTTTAATTTTAACCTTTAAAAGATATACAATATTTTATTTAACTCATAATTTTAATCAAAATACATGCTAGTATTCTAACTTTAAGCTAAATTGAACTACCTACCATTCAATCATTATATTGAAATTAATCAACTCATCGCTTTTGGTCCTAAAACAAGTAGTCACAAGTCTTAATAAAAAATGACTTAATTTTACAAAAATCGGTCAGTTTTTCCTCCGATTGGCAAAATTTCCTCAATCTCTATTGGGATTCAAGATTCCAGCCTATTTATGCAGGATTAAAAATAAAATTTTATCTCAACTTATTATTTGGGTTGAGATTCAGGACGTTTGAATTAATAATTAACACATTTTATTTTTCTTCATTTTCAAAATATTAATAAGTTTTTTCATTATAATGAAAATTATATTACTTGTTAATTACTAAAAGATTATTCATGAACAATAATTAAAATAATTAAATGAATTCTAAATTTACAACTTTATATTGATTCACTACATCTATAGTGACAAACAGTAAATGTGCCGCCGAAAAGTAGTTATTGACGCTAATTTTTTTCATAATATTTTAAAATAAGTCACCATTATATCTATTCCCGCCAACGAAAATTAGTTTGTCCCCAAAAACAAGTATTAGCATGTAACACTTTTAGCGACAAAAGAATTTCGTCACTAAAATAGGTATTAGCAACAAATATTATGTGGTCGCTAAAAGCCACTTTTAGTGATGAAATAAATATTTTGTCTCTAAAAATGTTATTAGCGACAAAAACCAATTCATCGCTGAGACACACTTTTAGCAATGAAATGTTGCATAGCTAAAGATAAATGTAAGCAGATTTAATATTTTTAATGACGAAACGTATTTCGTTGCTAAAAGTATTTTTTGCGAATGGAAAATTTGCATTTCCGTTCTCTTTTATTGCGACGAAAGCATGTTGTCGCGAAAAAAAAATATTAAAAGTGCAGTTCAGCGACCAAAATTTTCATCGCTAAAAACAAGTACGGTGACAAACACAATTTCATCACTAAAGAAATCGTCACTAAAGAGTCTAATGTGGTCACTTAATATATGCTTTTAGCAACGAAAATGTTCATCGCAAAATATTAAAATTTCATTGCTAATGTGCCAATTATCTTTTTGTCGCCTACTTTTTTGGCGATAACAAAAATTATTCATTGCGATATGTATTTTTTAGTGATGAAAATTTTTTCGCTAAAACCTATAATTAAATATTAATTTTTTCTTCATTAGATGTGGCGACGAAATTTTTTTTGGTCACTAAAAGGCCTTTTGGTGACGAAAATAATATCGTCGCTAAAAATCAAAATTCTTGTAGTGGAGCGTATTTTTAGATTGAGCTTCTAATGAACGATATAAAACCATATCTTCAATAGATTTCCTAATCTAAATATAACATAATTGTATTATAATATTTAAAAAAATTGTAAATCAAATGATGTAACAACGACTTAAAGTTTAGTGATGCAATTATAAATATTGAAAGCTTTACTCAAAGCAGAAAACAAATTATTACTATTACACTAAATGAAGAGTAAGAATGCAAATAGTTGAGATAGTAACATATATACTACAAACGTCCTTGGTTTTGACAAATTAAAGGAAGAATTTTTCACCTCCATCATTCAAAGGGTGGTAGATTTGAACTAGGGTATCATTTCATTATCAGTAGTATTGAGTGTTGGGATAATATGCTCTTTTAAAGCATATTAATTTATTTTCTCATTAATAAAATATTTGAGATATTTTAATTGCATGAATATATTGAATAAAGTCCATTTAATTATATTATATGTATTTATGTGATCACCATGATTCGCTGTACATATAAATACAAGTTATCTTATGATTAAATAAATTAAGTTCAGATTGATAAATAAAGTTGGGCACTTTATTTAGGTTTAGATGTAGTAAATTCATTGAATGATTTGTCTTAATCATGTATGAATTTCTTGATGTAGTTTGACTACATTGAATTTGGATCACATGAGATTTAATTAACCTTGAAATGACCGACTTATTAAATCTCATAGGCATTGATTTCTTGTAATCTTAATCTTGAGTTAATTATGATTTCATGATTATGATTGTTATTTCATTTGAGTTACCAATGGGCACGACACACCCTTGTGGTCAAGATTACCCGGTATCTTGGTGGGAGCAATTATGAGTATTGGAGTTATGGATTAACAATATATAATTTATGACGACACATCTCTTGATGGGTTTGATTGATGATCATGTAATTCTCGGCGTCAACATATTTACTATGTTGAAAATGATCATTAGAAAAACCAGAAGTATCAAGGAATAAGATGTAATTAAATCGATTGGACGTTGAGATATCGATTTAATTAACGATAAAAGTTGAAAGAAGAAAGAAATCAATGTGGCTTTGAATTTTTATTCGAAGATACATCTGATTATGGAGGTTCCCAATCTTATAGTGAGTAAATTGGAATTAAATGATTAGGCTTGTTTAATTACATGCTTAATTGTAGCACTATTGTATGTTCCCAAACGATCCCTTAAATTTCATTTAATTGATCACCACTATTGGATTAATAAAGAGATAATTAACAATTTGATAAAACATAATTATATCTTTTTTTATGGCCCATTAATATCTTTTGTATAAGGGGCGTTATTTTATTCGCCATTCCTTATGGAAAAAGGAAAGAACGTGAATTACAATTCCAGGACTTTAGGATTACGTATAGAGAGAGATATAAAAGTTCTCATTCTATTCTAAAATAGGAGGAAAAAGTCACTATAAATATGTGTGAGAAAAATGTTTTTACTGACACACAAGACGATTTTAGAAAAAGATTTTCTCAACTGAGAAAAATTTTACCGCTACCAGTTCTTTTAAGTGATAAAGACGCCACATCGCGTCGATCAATCGATCACAGTCATAACCCAAGATCGTTTGGCGACGGATCGTGATCTGGGAGCTTAAATCACTTCAGTGGAAAAATCTAAATTGGATTTTAAAGGTACGATTTCTAGATTACAAATTCATATATATTTTATGAGATCGGTCCTAAAAGTTTTTTTTTTTTTTAAAACTGTATTTTTCCCAACAATTGGTATCAGAGCCATCTCATATTAATATATAAGAATTTGTATGAAATTAATCTTGAGAATTATGTATTAGAGTGGCACGATTTATTCAGATAAATATTATTGTTTTAATATATGAATAAAACATGTTAATGGTTTGTCTTAATTCATGGTTAGATGTTCTACTGTATTTTTCCTTTGGATCTGTAATAAGAGGGGTGGTTTATCATCACCATGTTTCTCTCTTGATTTAATTTATTGTAATAGAATTTTTGTAAGCCAAAATTGGTCTAGGAAATTTTGTAACTTGCTGGAGAATAGTCATGGGACGACAGATCGATGGAATCGCTGGAAATTTACAACGGAATCAACCATCGCACACTGTTCAACTGCAGCAGCACGCGCACCCAGCTGCAGCGCGCACGCCCAGCTGCAGCGCGCGCGCCTGGATGCGCCCGCAGCGCTGCACGCGCAGGAAGCAGCGCGCACGGCCCAAGTGGCCAGCTGCGCGCGCTGCAACTTGCGCTCACAGTGCGCGCGCTACGACCAGCGATCACTGTGCGCTCGCTGCAAACAGCTGCAGCACCTGCAGCGCAACCAGCAGTGCCGCGATTGGGAGCTGGAAGCTTGCGGACGTTTGCGCGTGGCGTAGGGCGTTGCTGGTGGCTTCCTTGTGCGGCGGCAGCAGTCAAATCGGCGCCGGGAAATCGTTAACAGCAGCTGGTGGCTTTTGGTTGGTGGCGGCTGGGGAAGAAACGAAGAAGAAGAAGATGGATTTAGGGTTCCAATGGTTTTTATCATTGGGATCCCTATGGTTCCATAGTTTTTCTTTTGGGCAGAAAAGTGTTAAGTTTTTGCATTTAAGTACAAAAAGAGTTTTGGACTTTATGAATCCTAGTTTTAGGCCCAATTAAAAATTGGGCTTAATGGATTAAAAATACATAGATAAAATTTAACACATTAAATTTATTTTTGGTCCAAAATTTTATTATTATTAAAAAAGAAGGATTTTATTTATTTCCTTTCAAAATTAAAATTGGACCATTAATAAATTTTAAAAGCCCAATTTCTCCTAGTACATTAACAAAGACAAGCCTATGGAAGATGGACATTGTGACAGCGTGAAGATTAGACAGCTTTACGTTTAATGTATTTTCATTTTTGAAAAAGTTCATTAATTAAGATTATTTAATTGTTTTTCTATATGTTATGCTTTTGGTTGATAACACGATAACGTCATATATAGAATGTAGTGCCACTTTACGATAATGATAAATGTCATTCATTAATTATGAATTTCATGATATTGTTTGAAATTTGCAAAATGCTTTATAATATTGGATTTCATCTAGATAATATTATAGGAAGATGCAATTAACAATATATTATTTAACGTATGTTTTGTATGAAAACCAAATTTTAAAATATTGAGAGAGGAAAATTCAAGATAATTTTTCCCATGGCCCATCATAGTTCAATAATAAAATTATATATATACCTCGACTTCACGATGACGCTTTCCCTACGAGAGGTATATATATTAGATATTTTATTCATGAACCTCTTCATAGATAAAATTGAAATATTTTTCAATTAATTGTTCACCCCAACGGTGACTATTGATACGAAAAATACGTAGATTGAAACAATGGTTATATGACTCAACTAAAATTTGTTATTAACCTTCCCAACGCTCATAACAAATTTAGGCCCAAAGGGATAACGATAATTATTTATCATGTCTTTACATGAAAGTAAATAATCCAATGGAAAATTGGGTCTAGTAAGTGTATGACTTCCCAACGGATAACTTGTCAAAGCAGATTAGATTATCGTTATAATAAATTAAAATGCATTTATGATTTTTGCATTTTGTCATTTATTGTGAATATTGTTTCAAAGATTTATGCACGTCTATTTTGTTTCGTAAAATGACTTCCATCAACCCATTATTGATTATCCTTGTTAAAAATGAACTCACTGGAGAAAATTATTTAGATTGGAAACGGAAGCTATTTAATATCCTCACTGCTAGAGGCTGCAAATTTGTTTTGACCCAGCCTCTCCGTAACCATCGTTATACGATTATAAATCGGAGGAGCCTTATGAGAAATGGTGCGGTTAACAAAATGGCTAAGCTATATATTGGCTTCGATTTCTATAGAACTACATAAGATACATCGAGCATGGAAACAAATAATCAAATAATGGCTAGTCTTCATCGGATGTTTGGGCGTAATATTCATTTTGCCGAGATGCGCATTAAAACGACACGGATACTAAGATGGAAGAGGGCACAAAAGTTCGTGAACATGTCCTCGAATGATGGACTATTTGAGTGAGGTAGAGATTCATGGTGTTCAAATCGATGATAAAACAAAGATTAACATGGTGATTGAATCACACGATACATTCAAAGAGTTTAAGGTTAGCTATATCTTAAACAACAAAAGATATGACCTTAATTCAATTAATGCACGAACTACATGCTATGAAGAGTTTTATCATAGCGTAAAAATTCACGAAAAGGATTCTCTTCGCTTAAGTCGAAAGACCTGAATGAGCAAGAAAGAGTAGGGATTGGCAAAGTGTTCACCAAAAGAAGTGGCAAGCCAAGAGGCAAGTGTTACAGTGTGGACAGAAGGTCACCCAAGAAAGATTGTCCTAAGATTATTAAAATCAGGTATAGGAAATCTTTAAGCTTCCTAATTAGTTCAGATTTCCATTGATTTATGCAATAGAGAATTCTGAGATAGCTAATTTGTACTTCATTTATTTGGTTTTCAGGAAACCAAGAGATTAGAACATGCTAGTTTATATCAATTGAAGGGTTAGATCAATTAGAGAGACTTTAGTTTTGATATTTGTCTTTATTAGAGGAATTTAATTTCGGCGACTTGTTTTAATAAACAGGAGTACACTGTTATTTATCGATCCTCTATTTTAGTTATTTATAAAGACATTTTATATCATATAAGTCCATTGATCTATTCAAAGTAAGATATAATGATAAATAGTATATGTTTTTATCTAAGAAAAGAAATGTTTCTTCTGACCAAAATAACCTCTAATATTTATGCTTAAGTCATATGAACTATAATAAGATTTTAAGAAAATGATTAATGATAGGCTTCTTAGCCTATTAAGATTGATCATGGTAATTCTATAAATCTTATTTAGAAAAGTAATGTGACGAGAATGCTCTTTTTGAGCTAAAAGCATAAACATTGTATTGGATGATTTAGTGCATGCAAATGTACAGATTAATCAATTTACATGTGGTAAGAGGTTATGAGTATTTAATCAATTTTATTGATGAATATTCATTTCTTTTATGTTTGTCCAAATGCGTCATGATTCCATTGCTTTTGAAATTCAAAAGGGTACATGGATAAGACAGAAGCATTTAGACAGGAACATAAAAGAACTTCGATATAATCGAAACAAAAACACTATAATACTATAGTGTAATTAAAATGGAGAAACAAGATTCTTTTGGATAAAACAAAGTATATACCAAGTAATTTAGCAATTGCCTTTTTGATTCCAGATACCAAAACTGTAATGAACTTAGTTTCATCTACCTCAGTGTCTACTAGTCCAAGAAATTATGAAAAAGTCACAAACATAGTTTGAGACACATTCATATTTGGAGTTTACTAGTATTTATACTAGGATCAGAGGTAGAAAAGATGAATTCGTGTTCAGAAGTTTACATGTTTTAAGTATCTTAAAGGAATAAGGTAAAGTCTGAATTATAGTCCTCAAGATAAGAATGTATTTATAGACATATTCTTTACTTTCTTTGAGGAATACTAAATAATGACTTATTACCTAAGAGTAAGGTAAAACTAGAGAAATAAAAAAAGGGAGATCAGGTTAATGCTCAGCTTTCAACACCTGTTATTGAACAGGAAGAATAGCAACAACAACCGATCAACATAGGATTATCCTTGAACAACAATCACTTTTAGAACCTCGTCGTAGTGGGAGGGTAACTAGGTTACCAGCGAGATACATGTTATTAGGAGAAACCCATATGGCGATCTCAGATAAACATGTATAAGATCCCACTAGCTACAACGAAGCTCTAATAGACAGAGATTTTGAATTTTGGAAAAAGATCATGAATCAAGAAATGGAATTTACGAATTCCAATAAAGTCTGGGAACTTGTAGAGGCACCAAATGGGGTAAAATCTATAAGGTGCAAGTGAATCTACAAGATAAAAAGAGAACGGAATGGTGGAAACATTTAAAGCAAGATTAGTAGCCCAAAAGTTCTACTCAGAAAGAGAAATCAAATATGAGGAAACGTTTTCCGGTTGCTATGCTTAAATCCATCAGGATTCTGCTCTATATTGCTGCAATGCTAGATTGTGAAATTTGGCAAAAGGATGTCAAGACTGCCTTACTTAATGGCATCTTGAAGAAGACATCTATATGCAGCAACCAGATGGATTCATACTAAAAGGCCAAGAACACATGGTATGTAACTTGCAGAGATCCATTTATGGATTGAAGCAAGCATCCCAGTCATGGACATCAGATTTAATCAAGCGATTAAATCGTTTGGATTCATTCAGAATAGTGATGAACCATATGTGTACAAGAAAAATCAGGGAAAATCTGTAGCCTTCCTAGTTCTTTATGTAGATAATATTCTCCTGATTGGAAACAATATAGGAGTATTGACTACAATAAAGAGTTGGTTAGCAAAACAGTTTGATACGAAAGACCTAGGAGAAGCAAGTTATATTCTTGGTATCATCTTTATATGAAACCGGAAGAATAAAACTTTAACCTTGTCTCAAGAGGTCTATATCAAAAGGTATTGGCTAGATTTAGCATGGACAATTCCATGATTGGTTTATTACCATTCAGATATGGAATTATATTCTCTAAGGATCAATCTTCTAATACATCTGAAGAGATAGAAAAAATGAGACGAGTTCCCTATGCAGAAGCTGTGGGAAGTCTCATGTATGCCATGCTTTGCACTAGGATGTACATCCGCTTAAAGAGAATAGTTAGCAGATATCAATTTAATCCTGAACCTGAACACTAGACTGCAGTCAAGCATATAATGAAGTATCTGAAAAGAACTAAAGATTATATGCTTGTGTATTCTGGTGATAAACTCATTCCAGTGGGTTATACATATTCTGACTTTATGTCAGATAAAGGATTCTAGAAAATCAACTTCCAGCTATGTGTTTGCATTAGGAAGTAGAGTTGTTAGTTGGAGGAGTGTGAAACAATCTCAGATCCTGCACTCCACAACTTAAGCTAAATACGTGGCTACATGTCGCAAAAGTTGTATGGCTCACAAGTTCCTACAAAATCTGAGATGGTACACTGCAGAATCGCACCATTAAACTATCTTGTGATAATATCGCGAGCTCAACCAAGGAACCACAAGAAACAAAACATATTGAAAGGAAGTATAATCTTTAAGGGAATAGTGTAGATAGATTATATGAAGATTCTAAATGGCATAAGACGCTAAATAGCAGATCTTATTACAATGGCCATTAGTGGAAAATCTTATAACCCGTGACCAGAGCCCAGAGCATGTGCAGATACCGTATATGCTTTAAGAGCTAGTAGGAGATTGTTGGGATAATATGCCTTTTTATAGCATTTTAATTTATTTTCTTATTAATATAATATTTGATATATTTTAATTGCATGAATATATTGAATAAAGTCCATTTAATCATATTATATGTATTTATGTGATCACCATGTGGATTCTGCTGTACATAAATACAAGTTATCTTATGATTAAATAAATTAAGTTCATAGCTGATAAATAAAGTTGGGCACTTTATTTAGGTTTAGATGTAGTAAATTCATTGAATGATTTGTCTTAATCATGTATGAATTCTTGATGGTTTGACTACATTGAAATGGATCACATGAGATTTAATTAACCTTGAAATGACCGACTTATTAAATCTCATAGGCATTGATTTTACCGTAATCTTAATCTTGAGTTAATTATGATTTCATGATTATAATTGTTATTTCATTTGAGCACACACACACCCTTGTGGTCAAGATTACCCAGATCTTGGTGAGCAATTATGAGTATTGAGTTATGGATTAACAATATAGAATTTCGACGACATCTCGATGGGTTTTCAGATTGATCATAGAATTCTCTGCCAGAGTGTGTCAACATATTTACTATGTTGAAAATGATCATTAGAGAAACCAAGAAGTATCAAGGAATAAGATGTAATTAAATCGATCGAGCTTGAGATATCGATTTAATTAACGGCGTACAAAGGATCGAAGAAGAAAGAAATCAACGATGTGGCTAATTTTTATTCGAGATACAATTATGGAGTCGGCCCAATCTTATAGTGGAGTAGAATTGGAATTAAATGATTAGGCTTGTTTAATTACACGCTTAATTGTTGTAGCCACTATCAGATGCTCCCAAATGATCCCTTAGCTCATTTAATTGATTGCACCACTATCGGATTAATGTTAAAGATAACTAAGAATTCCAAAAACATAATTATATCTTTTGAGGCCCATTAATATACTCAGAGGGTTTTACGTTATTTTATGCTATCTCATTAAAAAGGAAAGCAACGTGAATTACAATTCTAGGAGCTTTAGGATGTGAAGGGTTCGTTACTTGCCCCAAGCAACTAACCGCACCTCTGCCCACCTGCAGCCCCAGCCCCAGCCCCGCAGCCGATATGCTGAGGTTATCACTCATGCAGGTGAAAAGATTATCCCCTTATCCCCCAAGTGCCTATAATGAAATCCTCAATTGTGTGTTGAGTCAAGCAAAATGAACAAAACAAAGAAGGAAAAATATTAAATGGACTTACTGGAATATCAGTGATATCTCCTATTGCAAAGACATTCTTAAAACCCTGTACTCTCAAGTTCTCATCAACCATTAACCTTCCACGACTATCCAAACTATCCTTCAAAATAGTCTCCCTAAGCCAAGATGAAGCCATTGCTTTCCCCGTACACATGAAATGGCAATCAGCATTGATGGTTTCTCCAGATGATGTTTCAATTCGACCATCTGATATTGTATTCAGAGTAACGGATTGGTTCAAAATCACTTCAACTTTCTTTGATGTCAACCAATCCAACGCAATTTGGGAAGCCCTAGAACCAGCAAACTCTAACAATTTTGGCCCCCGATGCACCAGAATCACCTTTTTATCTGGAAAGTCAACAGCAATTTCACCAGCCAGTTCCACGCCAGTGGGGCCACCTCCAACAATCAATACTGAATTAGCAGATTTTACCTTCTCGAACTCTGTTAATGCAAAAAGAAGGAAGTAAAAACTATTAAACAATGAAACAAAATACCGTTTTGTTCAAATGCTAATAATAGATTCCAATAAGATAAAGACATGATAAGTTTATGAACTGAAAATGCTGGATAAAACACCGGCCTTCCGCATACTGAAATGCTCTTAGTTCTCTTTTTTTTTTTTCCAATTACCCTCTCTCTCATTCTCTAATATGTGTGTGTTTGCCTTTCGGAGATCCAAACAGAATAATTTACATGTTGTATTCGGGGTACACGGCCTACGACTCGCATTTATTTATTTTCAGCACTGCCATTTGAGAAAAATGGATTTTCATCCAAAAAAGTCTGTAAGACAAATTAGTATTAAACTTCTTTCTAAAGCATTCACACATTCACCTTTCTCGTACTGACTAAGCCTCTCAGTTCTAGATTTGGGAACAGACTCCACATGACCTGTAGCAACGACAACATAATCATACACAAACGTCTGACCGCCTGCAGTCACCACTTCAGTGTCCGTTATGCTAACTGCAGTAGACACAACAATCTCCACATTCGAGAGGTAGTCGCTGTGATTAATTACCGATCTTACAGCAAAAGATGGCTCCACCACGGCTCTCAAGTTTGCCCATGTGATTTCAAAGTACTCCTTCCTGATGCCATTTACGGCAAATTAGGATTTAACCAAATCATACAAACACATCAACCTATTTAACATACCATTGTCCGTCTTTGAAATTACCCCCAGCTGTGTCTTTACTGGAACATGTAACCAGTAATATGCATTCTTTAAATGTAGCATTAATCAGAAATAAATAAATAAACGATACAAGACAAATGGAATAAAATTAAAAAATGAAAAAAAAACATACTCGTCAATAAGAACAACATCAGCAAAGGACTGAATATGATAAGCAAGAAGAGAGCCGCCAACGCCGCCTCCTATAACCACCACCTTCTTCTTTTCTACCAGCCCAGCCGCCGTTGAACCCCACAGCCACACACACATCCTAATTTCACAGAGCTTTGAAAACAAACCCAACAACCCTTTTACTCAGCTATATCATAAAATTAAGCAGATTGAAAAACAAAAATTGAAATGAAACAGTAGCGATAGAGAAAGTGAAAAAGCTACGGTTTTATAGTTTCTTCCTCAACTATGTTCCATGGATAAAAAAATTAGTTTATAGCGTGTGCATTTTTGAGAATATTAGTAAAAATTGAAAAACACAAATTTTAATATACTAATTATATATATATATATATATAATATAATTAAAATTAATTTTTAAAGTACACATAAGACACGATAAATTTAATAAATATGATTTTTTAAAAAAAATTAAACAGTAAAATTAGTTTTTAATTTTTTAAAATTTTGATAATCCAAAAGTAATAATCATGTTTCTAAGTCAGTTCAGATTTCGATTGTAAAATATATATGACAAATAGTACATATATAATGATTTTTAAATGCATTTAAGAAATAATTTAATGATAAATTATTAAACAACAGCAATAAATGGGTTGATACTTGGTATAAAGTCGAAATCTTAAGACAATCTTATGAATAATTTTGATTTAATAATAATTTAACAATAAATTGTGCTAATTCATGATATTATTAAAGCCGTCAACAGTCTACTGTCTACAAAAATACGCAAATTATTGAAAAAATATTCCCCGGTCCGGTTAAGTTTTAGAATTTAATTAACAAACCATTTTTTTCCATTGAATCTTTAGGAGAATCTTTTTCAAAAAATAATTACTATGCTTATTATTACATAGTAATTTTTTTTATTTGCCACGAGTTTTTCTAACATATTAATTTTACCAATGGCTCAAAGACACTAAATTTTTTAAATTTAATAGTTTATCATTAATTGTTAACACCGTTAATAAAACGGTAGAACATAGGAGTATTTAAGGTGCGCTTAGTATACTGTATAGCATTATTCTATATTGCATTATTTTAATACATGTATATTATATTATATTATTTTGTATTATATTAGTATTGTATTATAATAAAGATGTACAATAATTGGTGCTATATTATATTATATTAATTTTTAATTATACTATATTTGGTGTTACACTGTATTGTATTAATTTTTTGTGATTAATTCAAATTATATATTTAGAAATAACATTTATTAGTACTTAAAAAAATACTAGATATAGAAGTCTTAAATTTTAGAAATTTAACTTTTTTAATAAATTTTTTTTGTGATTAATTCAAATTATATATTCAGAAATAATATTTATTACTACTTAAAAAAATACTAGATATAGAAGTCTTAAATTTTAGAAATTTAACTTTTTTAATAAAAATATTAAAAACTATCATAATTCATCATAAAGATCGAAGCTTATAACCTTAATTTTTAGTAGTATAACATTTATATAAATAAATTTTTAAAACCTACAAGATTAGTTCAAAAGTCGTCCTAGGATGATAGAATAAAAGTTTATGCATACTACATGATAATTACAAAATAATAAAGTGATACAATTTCTTGCAACATATTCACTAACAAAATGAATTGTGCTAAATAATCTAATAATTATTTATATTATTATTTTTAAATAAATATTATCCAAATTTATTCATATTTAAATATTTATTATTAGTTATATTAAATTGTTGAATGATAGTCAATTTTTATATATTAATTACAATATATAATTAAATAATCTAATATTATGTTATAATTTTTATTTTTATATATTATTTAAGTATTTATTATTAGTTACATTAACTTATTAAATATTAATCAATTTATATATTAATTATTATAATATAATAAAATAATGTATTATTTAATAAAATAATACATTATTTAGTTGGAGGAGAAGGTTCTGATCTGTATCAGAATAAGGAATTCTGATACAGGGGACATATACGAATGGACATATTTTATGAATAAGGAACATTTCTGCTCTAGGATGGAAAGAACAGCAGGTAATGTCTTTAGGATGGAAAGAACCTTCTCGCCACTTTATGAGTGTATTTAGACATACACTTTATGTATTTAGACATACCAATAAGGACCGGGATTCAAATGCCCACCCAATTTTATGAATCATATTTAAAGAAAATCAATGTTTTAACAAAAGAACAAGAAACTTTTCTTGAACTTGTTAAACACATTTCTGATCCAAATCTTCAAAAAGAATACCTTGATAAACTTTTGAAAACTCTGGAATCAAAACCAGAAACTTCTAAAGTTCCAATCATTGAAAAGAACACTTATGATCTCAAGAGATCATAAGTGTTTATTCTACCATTAAAAAAGAAATTTTATCCATTGTTCTATGTATTTCAAAGTTTCAAAGTGATTTACTAAATCAAAAATTTTTACTTAGAATTGATTGCAAAGCTGCAAAACATGTTTTGGAAAAAGATGTTCAAAACATTGCATCAAAACAGATTTTTGCACGATGGCAAGCTATTTTGAGTATTTTTTATTTTGAGATAGAATTCATTAAAGGAGATACAAATTCTCTCCCTGATTTTCTAACCAGGGAATTTCTTCAAAACAGATAATGCCGCCAAAAAAGAAAGACAAAGGGAAAGGGATCCTCAAAGACCCTGTGTCCCAGACACCTTCTAAAGCATCCTCCCCTCCTAAAGAAAAGCTACTCTCTTCAGCCATGCCCATAAAATTATTGAAGATTTTAATAAAGCAATTGACAATTGGGAATTACCAAAGATTTCTAAAGACAAGATTTACAAAATGAAAATCACAGATTTTCTAAAAACCGATTGTGTTATAAAGACAGAAGAAAGAGATATCACTCTTTCAAAACCTTTTGAGACAATTCAACTATTAATGCTTTAATGATGGGAGGATACCGAAGCAGTCATCTTCGTTGTCGTCTCCCAGAGAGATGAACGGCTCAGCAGATCCTTGATCAGATGAGCTGGAACTAGGAACATAGGTCTCTGATCTGGTGGCGAGGAGCTGTTCCATAACTTTAAAATAAGCGGGATTGGGCTTTGGATTTTTGGGACAAAAAGGTTCCCTGGGCTTTTATATCTTTAATAGAGGGGGTTAGATGGCCTTTTCCAATAAGGACCGGGATCGTGGAAAGTGTGTGAGTGATCAAATTAATTCTTTATTGTTGATTTTAATAACCAATTTTAATTGGTACGTGGCGTTGTTATACCAGATCGATGCAGAATTTAATCTGCCTTTGGACCAGCAGCCCGCACGTTCTGGTTTCCAGCCGATATACCTTTTAATCTTTATTAAGAAAGCCTAAGCAACACAAAGGTTCAGAGATAATACTAGATCTGGATCCCAGAACTAGTATTCTGATTGAGGAGGGAGGAGAGAAATACAACAGAAGACAGAGATCTGGTCCCTTTGCTTCTGAGGAACGTATCAATTTTATGGCAGATCTGATACAGATCAGTCTGCAAATGATGCTTTAAAAGATAAAATACAGAAAATTAAACATTCATTGAAAATTTAAAATTATTACAATGCTTTATAACAAATTACAAATGAAACTTACATGTAATCTTGAATCCAAATGCTTTGTAAAAGAAGATATTACAAGGAGAAAAAGAGGAATATAATCTTAAGACAGGAAAGATTTCCTTGATGTCTTTAGATTTCAGTTTCCTCGAGAGAGAGAGAGAGAGGAGAATTCTTTAGATTTGGAGAAGCTTAAATTTTTCCAAAGGAAAACTTCTGCCTTGAGAGACGCCTGCTCCTTTCTTTTGTAGGCACGGAGCCTTGCAGTTGTTGGAGAGAGGGGCCCTCTGCTTTACGGGAATCACGGGGGTTTGGGACCCAGAGCTTTAGACTTTAGACAGACGCGTGCAAGAATAGTTCCCGCACTCAACAGACACAGAGGCCCACCTAAGACTCGATTACAAATTTAGAGTGGGACCCATACAGGTGAAGAGACATGTGCGCTCTCACTTGTGTCCAGAGGACCACCTGTAGACGAATATTTTGGGTGAAGAGACATGTGCGCTCTCACTTGTGTCCAGGGGACCACCCAAAAGACAAAATAATTGCGAGAAAAGAGGATATTTACTTTTTTTTATAATTATTTTACAAACAAAAAAAGGACATAATAATTACAACTTTAATGCTTTAATGATGGGAGGATACCGAAGCAGTCATCTTCGTTGTCGTCTCCCAGAGAGATGAACGGCTCAGCAGATCCTTGATCAGATGAGCTGGAACTAGAATGCAGGTCTCGATCCGCGGTGAGGAGTCGCTCCATAACTTTAAAATATTCATCTTCAGTTTTGGCACTGGCCAAAAGGGATTGGGCTTTGGATTTTTGGGACAAAAAGGTTCCCTGGGCTTTTATATCTTTAATAGAGGGGGTTAGATGGCCTTTTGAGGATAGCCATTTGTGGATTATGGCATCAGTCAATTTTGACTGTTCATCAAACTTTGACCACCATTTTACTTTGAAGGTTCTTTGAAGGATGAGTTGACTATCTAGGGTTTGGTAACGGAAGTTCCGCATCCAAACCCAAGGTAGGAAAAAGTTTGTACAGAAGCAGAGAAAATAGGAAAATCGTTTCTCGGATTCTGTGGGAGTATAATGGGCTTTGAAAATGTTTAAACAGTGGATATCATTTTGAGTAAGGATATCTGGGCTTGGCCCAAAATAGTTCCACCACTGTTGAAACCAGTTTGGAAGGCTTTGGACGGTTATTTTTGAGTTAAAGAAAAATAACTATGAATGAGACTTTTTGGGGTTTTGAATGAAAAAGGTGTTAAACCAGGCTTGCTGGTAGTCCCAATAAGAGAAGGACTGGCAATGGTTTAAACGGCTTTGGAAATTTAGAGGGAAGGTCTTTGTTTTATGGAGAAGATCTCCCCACTGCTTTGGGCTAAGGACTTTAAGGATGGTTGCCGTAGAATAGGCAGGCTCAGAATGAGCTTCACTCAATTAAAAATGCTTGAATTTCACAGATTCTGTGAATTCCAAGATGCTTTGATAATAAGGCTGGGGTTTTGATAAATCCCATGGTTTAAATAACCAGCCTTTGGGGAAAATCTTTAGTATTGCTTGAAAAGGATCAGTGTGGTAAAACCCGTCTTCCATAGATAAAATGTTTTGGAAATAGGTTTTATCAAACCATTCCGAAGTTTTCTTTGGGAGCTTTGTTTGTGATAAAACAATCTGGGATGATAAACTTTCACTAGAAAGAATCACATTTTGTGAAGATGCTTTAGAAATTTCTTTAGAAGTTTCTTCTTTGGGTGAAGATTGGCTTTGAGAAAAACTTTGTAAAGCGAGCATAAGCTTAGGGGATTTAGACATGGATTTAATCCATTTATTAACCTGTTCCTGAGAATCCAGGGCTTTAGCTTTGGCTTCTTCATCTTCAATCATGTCAATCCATGATTTTATGGGCATGGCTGAAGAGAGTAGTTTTTCTTTAGGAGGGGAGGATGCTTTAGAAGGTGTCTGGGACACAGGGTCTTTGAGGATCCCTTTCCCTTTGTCTTTCTTTTTTGGCGGCATTATCTGTTTTGAAGAAATTCCCTGGTTAGAAAATCAGGGAGAGAATTTGTATCTCCTTTAATGAATTCTATCTCAAAATAAAAAATACTCAAAATAGCTTGCCATCGTGCAAAAATCTGTTTTGATACAATGTTTTGAACATCTTTTTCCAAAACATGTTTTGCAGCTTTGCAATCAATTCTAAGTAAAAAATTTTGATTTAGTAAATCACTTTGAAACTTTGAAATACATAGAACAATGGATAAAATTTCTTTTTTAATGGTAGAATAATTTTTCTGGCAATCATTACATTGGACTACCTGTTCTTTATTATTATCAATTTGCTTTAATATCCCACCATAACCTAAATCTGATGCATCAGTTTCAACAATTTTAGGTAATGCAGGATTTGCAAGAAATAAACACGGAATATCTTTAACAATGTTTTTCAAGTGTTTTACTATCTTTGTATGTTCTTCTGACCATGCAACAGGGTAGTCTATCATGCAATGGTTTTGCTATCCTAATGGCATTAGGACAGAAATCAAGAACATAATTTAGACTTCCCAAAAACCTTTGCAATTGGGTTTTATCAAGGATTTTATCAGGAAACTTTTCAGTAAAGGCAAATGATATTTCAATAGGAGTGATAGTTCCCTTAGAAATGTAATGACCAAGGAACCTGATTTTAGTTTGAAATAATGAAATTTTCGAACTAGAAATGGCTAAACCGGCTTTTCTAGTTGCAAAATAAAAAGTCTTTAGGTGTTTGAAGTGTTGATCTATAAAATGTGAAAAGATCAATACATCATCAATATAAACGATACAAAATTCAGAATAAGGATTATAAATATCATTCATAATTCTTTGGAATTCTGAAGGTGCATTTTTTAAACCAAAAGGCATTACTGTCCATTCGTATTGACCAAATGGAACAGTGAAAGCAGTTTTATAACGGTCTTTAGGATGAATTTGAATTTGCCAAAAACTTGACTTCATATCAAATTTTGAAAATATGAATGCAGAATGGAGTTTTTGAAGCAAATCTTTTTTGTTAGGTATTGGATACCTAATCCATTTTAAAGCTTTATTAAGGGGTTTATAGTTAATTGCCAATCTAGGTGTTCCTCTTTCTATTTCAGAATTTTTATTGACATAGAAAGCGGCACAAGACCACGGTGACCTAGATTTGACAATTAAACCTTTGGATTCTAAATCTTTAATCTCGTTCCTGCAATGTTGTTCCAAATCCTTATTCATTTGAATAGGACGTGCTTTGGTAGGAATTTTCTTTTCATCAAAAGAGTTTTCATATGGTAAATCTACCATGTGTTGCTTTCTATTCCAGAATGCAGATGGTAAATTAGCACATATTTCTTTTTCGATTAATATTTGAAAATCAGAAATTTTTCTTTTTATGAAATCATTTTGAAGTTGATTTCCAATTCTTTGTAGATTTAAGTCTTTCTTTAAACAAATTAAGTCATTTTGTTTTGTCTTTATTAAAGCGTTGATCTTATTCTGATAGATAGAACAAGCTTTTACATTGTTTAAGTTTCTAGTTTTAGGTTTTTCTATAAAAGGAAAATTCAATTTGGTTTTGTTTGCTTTAAAAGATATACTGTCGTAATTTACAGTATAAGGAGTAATAAGATTTATAAAAGGTGTTCCTAAAATAACAATATGATGAATGTCATTTGTTAAAAGGAAGGAGGTTTTAAATTCAAAACCATTGTTATGCACAGATGCATAACTTTTGAATTGATCTTTATTTTTGAATTATTGGCGGCAGAAAGCCTTTCTTTAGTGTCTTTATGGAATTTTCTTGGAACAATATCTTCTTTAATACAATTTAAATCAGTACCAGTGTCAAATAAGGCAATGGTGTCAATTTCGAATTCTTTGGAAAAATTTAAAGTTATTTTTATCAAATATTTTCTGGTAGTGATTTGTTTCAAAACAAAAAGAAAATCATTGGGTATTGATTCAATGTTTTCAAGTTGTTGGTTATTATCACCATCGGAATTTGATTCTTTATCAGAGCTATCTTGTAACAAAGATTTTTGTATTAGAAGTTGGATAGCTTCTGAGTCATTCTTTTGTTTTTCTTTTAAGTCTTTTATTTCAGATTTAATATCTTTAATCTCTTTTTGGAGATCTTGGATATTAGGAATCGTTTTCTTTGTTTTCCTTTTATCAAGAATTTCCGTGAGATCATAAGTGTTCTTTTTAATGATTGGAACTTTAGAAGTTTCTGGTTTTGATTCCAGAGTTTTCAAAAGTTTATCAAGGTATTCTTTTTGAAGATTTGGATCAGAAATGTGTTTAACAAGTTCAAGAAAAGTTTCTTGTTCTTTTGTTAAAACATTGATTTTCTTTAAATATGATTCTGAGTCAGAATCACTATTGCTTGAAACAGAAGTATCAGAATCAAAATCATTAAATTCATCAACTTGTAAAGAATCACTGTCTCCTATTAGGGAGAAATATGAATCTGAATCAGAAGATTCAATAAGAAGAGGGGCAATCTTTGAAAGGACTTCTTCATCGAGACCAAGCTCATGAAGTTTTTTGTTTACTTTGCAAAATCTTGCAGTGTGTCCTTTCTGATGGCATTTAAAGCATGTGGCTTCTTTGAAGTTAAAAGGAGTTTTGGGTTTGGCTTTAGAATCTCTTCTTTTAGAGAATTTGGGCTTTTTATAAGGCTTCAAAGGTTTCTTATAAAAGCGTTGTTCTCTAAAATCAGATTTGGGCTTTTTCTGGTATCTGGATTTGTAATGTTTCTTGTAAGGCTTTATGGAGCACTTACCATTACAATCTTTGGAAGTGTTTGTTTTTAGAGGACCATGTCCGAATTGTTTACAAAAACTGCCTAATTCTCGCTTAGATTGTCTAAGCTCCCATTTTAGTCGTTTCTGTAATTTCAGATCCTGGCAAATCTTTAGGCCTTCTTTATTGACAAAACTGACCAATTCACCATAGGTGAGATCGTCATAAGGAATGCGATTGTCATAAAGAGTTTTAATAGAATTTCTGACTTTTTCTCCTAAGAGAGTAGGTAAACCAGCAAGGAATTTTTCTTTCCATGTGGTATGGTTTGCATCATCTCTTAAGAAAAGTCTGGTAAAGAAAGTGGTTTTGTAATTTTGGAATTCACTAAGTTTCCTTCATCTCAAATTATGTAGTAACTCAGCATTTTTGTCTCTGAGGTGAGACGGATCTCCAATGAAATGGAGGGATACGAATAATGTGCAAAGAATCGTGATCCTGAATTGGGTTACTATATTCATCGAGAATGGGCATTCCATCTTGATCAATTTGAATAGAATTCAAAATTTCTAATTGTTGCTGTTTAGTGAGAAGGTGATCCTACCAACCTTTCAATTGACCAGTAAACCATGCAATGAGAAATTCTGCAATGGCTTTGTCAGAAGTTCCCGATTGGGTTTTATAGGCATTAGCTGCCATGGTCATTTGTTGCAACAATCCTAGAATGTTGTATTCAGACATTCCATCTATATTCCACTCATTAACAGAAGATGCATTAAAACGGGATTGATTTAATGCACTTGGTCTGTTATCTATTGCTAGATCAGGTGGACTATGGATGTTTGGGAGCGTCAATTCCCAATGGACTTTATTGACTTTAGGAGTTGGTTCTTCGGTAAAAGCTTCCAAGTCAGAAGAGGCTATGGAAGATTGATCCTGTTCTAATACTCCAATTTTACTAGATTGTGGAGTATCAGGGACAGTAAGGACCGGGATTTTGTAAGGGGATACAGACCAACTATTAGTAAATCCTGCTCTTTCTATTAAAGTTGTAATTATTACCTAAGCAAATTGATAATAAAATAATACATTATTTAGTTATATTTCTAACATAATAAAAATTAAAATATAATATAATATTATTGAATTATCAATTATAAATTTATTAATTTATATTATTAATTATAATGTAATGGTAAAAAATAAAAAATTATATTATACTCAATTAAAAAATTATATTATATTAAATTAAAAATTTTATTTATTATTATTATTACAAAGTTTAAAAAAAAAAAAAAGACATGCTAATGCGGCAACTGTCGCATTAAGTTAGGTTTAGCTAATGCGTCAAGTTGCTGCACAATAATAGAAAAATTGTCAAAAATTTCACACTTAACTTTTGCTTAAAGTTTAAATACCCTACATATGCTAAAATAGTTACTGAGTTAAGTATATAAAGTTTAAGCAATCCTAACTCTTGAACTAAATTTGAAGTATGGGTTAAGTCCTTTTGCTTAAAGTTCAAATATCCTACATCGGCTAAAAGTAGTTACTAGATTAAGTATATAAGGTTTGACTAACCTTAGCTCTAGAGCTAGCTTTTAACTCTGTGTTAGTTCCATGAATATAAATATGGTATTAGAGCTAAACTCATATAACAATGGGTACACACTATCTTACAATATGACAAAAATTAAGAAAATATTCTATCTAAAAGAAAAAATATCTCACATTTGCTAAGAATTAGATTTATCTTCTTGTTTGTAATTTTAAAAAAGTTCTCACGTCACTTTTGTTTTAATAGCAATATACAATTAAAATTTTAATTATTTTTATATTCTCTTTTTTTTTTCTTATTATCACTCACACACTGTTGAAGTTCAAACCCAAGCCTTGAGCTCCAGAAAGGTCACCCCTTTCCATTAAAGTTGGAACTTGGCTTCGTTCTTTTTTCATATATATGATAATCACTACTTACCACTTTTGTTGTTGTCCGATAAGTTCCGTTTTAGTTTATTTGTCTTTTTCTTTTTTAGCTATTGCACTGTTAATTATTTTGCACCTTCGTGTCTATTTTTTTAGTTGTCATTCCTTCATGTTTATTTTTTTAGTTTTTATTTTCTATCGCGTTAATCGTTGTTGGATGTTGGATGTTGAATGTTGGTTGTTTGTTGTTAATTTGTTATTGTCCCACTCCCCCAGAGGTTGTTCCGGTGGCTATGGAAAGTGTCATTTTAGTATTTGGGCCTGGAGGGTATGTTTGTATTGGGAGTCATAGGTTAGCTTCAATAGTGGTGCGTTGAGAGTTTGATGGTTTGGGATGTGGCTCATCGGAAGGCTATTTGGCGAATCGCCTTGAGGAATGGTTTTTTTGTTTACTATTTTGTGGTTTTATATCTTTTGATTTTTTTTTCAGTTTCTTATTGTTTCAATAATCTCACCGAGTCTGTGGAGCAGGCAGGGAAATTGGAACAAAGATAGCCCAACTCAAGATTTCCAAAAGATGACCAAAGAATCAATGGCCAGGCTTATTTGGTGGAGTAAAGATGAATTTAAAAGGAGAGAAAAGAAGATGGAGAAGCTAATGAAACAGCTCCAGAGTTTGAAATATAGAAAAGTGCAGTTTGACGATGGAGAGGAAATCAAATTGGTGGAAAGACAAATTCACAACATGCTTGTAGATGAGGAAATCTACTGGAAGCAGCGCTCGAGAGCGGATTGGCTCAAAGAGGGGGATAAGAATACCAAGTTCTTCCATTACAAGGCCTCAGCTAGAAAGAGAAAGAACAAGATATGGGGGATCGAGGATGCAGTAGGAAGATGGACTGACAAAGCAGATGAGGTGGAGGATGAATTTTGTAATTACTTCACAAATTTATTCACAACATCCAGCCCAAATCAGAATCAAATAGCAGCAGCGTTGGCAGGGCTAACTCGAAGGGTGTCGGATGAGATGAACAAGCAGTTGAGGAAGCCATTCACAGAGGAGGAAATTGTTGACGTTGTATCTCAGATGTGCCCTACGAAGGCTTTAGGCCCGGATGGACTGTCAGCAGTGTTTAATCAGAAGCATTGGCACATGGTCAAAGCTGGCGTTATCACTACTTGCCTATATATTCTCAATATGCAAGGTACCATAGCTCCTCTCAACCATACATACATAGCTTTGATTCCAAAGACCGGGAAACCTAGGAAAGTCACTGATTTTAGGCCCATCAACCTTTGCAATGTCATTTATCGAATTGTAGCTAAGACAATAGCCAATAGACTTAAGCAAATTTTGTCCAAAGTTATATCCCCCACACAAAGTGCTTTTATCCCCAATAGGCTGATCACCGATAATATTATTGTAGGCTATGAATGCTTGCATAAAATAAGACACAGTAAGGGAAAAAGAAACGGCCTGGTGGCTTTGAAGCTTGATATTAGTAAGGCCTATAATAGGTTGGAATGGAGCTTTCTTGAACAAGCCATGTTAAAGTTAGGCTTTTCTCAAAATTGGGTGGGTCTAATCATAAGATGCATAAGCTTTGTTTCCTTCTCCATAATTATAAATGCTATGGTCAGTGACGTAATTCATCCTCAGAGGGGTTTAAGACAAGGATGTCCGCTATCTCCGTACTTGTTTATAATTTGTGCGGAGGCTTTTTCTTCTCTATTAGTGCAGGCTGAGCAACAAAAGCAAATCCATGGGTTGTCCTTTGAGAATAGGACGAGAATCTCTCACCTCCTCTTCGCGGATGATAGCCTCGTCTTCACCAGAGAATCAACATCAGACTACCAAAACTTGAAACGAATTTTTGATTACTATACGGTAGCTTCTAGACAACTCTTTAATTATGACAAATCTACCATGTTTTTCAGTTGTAATGTTCAGAATGGGCAAGCCTCAGCTATCAAAAATATTTTCCAACTCAACATTGTCTCAAGGCATGAGAAATACTTGGGGCTGCTAGCTATGATCGGAAGGAAAAGAAGTAGCTTCTTTAGTGACATCAAGCTTAAGGTTTTCAGCAAACTTGCAAGCTGGCAACACAAATTTTTCTCGTGTGGGGGCAAGGAAGTGCTGATCAAAGCAGTTGCGCAGGCTGTCCCAGCATACACCATGAGCGTATTTCGGATTCCCACCGGTATCTGTGACGACATTCAGCGAGCAATCGCTAAATTTTGGTAGGGAACTAAAGGAGATAAGAGAAGCATACACTGGTCAAGATGAGAAAAGCTTAGTTAGGCGAAGAGTAGAGGAGGCATGGGGTTTAGAGAATTTTCAAGCTTTAATCAAGCCTTAGTAGCGAAGCAATGGTGGCAGATTCTTCAAAGCCCAGACTCATTAGTGGCAAGGGTCCTGCAAGCAAGGTATTTTAAGAACAAGGATTTTTTAAATGCTAATCTTGGTTTGAGCCCCTCATTCATCTGGAGAAGCATTATTTGGGGCAGACAAGTTATCAAAAATAGGGTAAGATGGAGGATTGGAGAGGGGTATAATGTCCAGGTGTACAAAGACAACTGGCTGCCAAGACCTTGGACATTCAGACCCATTTCAAAACCAATTTTGCCAACATATACCCTAGTTTCTGAGTTGATTAATAAGGAAAACCAGTGGAATGAAGGGTTGATTTATAATCATTTTGACAAAGTGGATGCAGACAGGATAGTTAGCATTCCTTTGCCGAGAAGACCAATGAAAGATCAATTGATATGGCATTACGAGAAGAAAGGGCAGTTCACAGTTAAGAGTGGATACCATGTAACTCTAAGAATGAAATTTCCAGCCTCCCTATCATGCTCATCGACAACCAAAAATCAATGGAATATTATCTAGAATCTTAGTTTACCAGAAAAAATTAGAATCTTTGGGTGGAGGGCAGCTAATAATCTCATCCTAACAGCTGAAAATCTCTGGAAGCGAAAGATAGCTCAGGAGCCCATTTGTCAACTTTGTAGAAATGGCCTGGAGAATGTTTCTCATGCTTTAGTGACCTGCAAGGCTGCAATGAAGGTCTGGAAAACTACCCCTTTTGTAGCTGAAATTAAAGAAGCTGCTGGACAAAATATGTTGAGCTTTTTGCATAGTATTTCTAAGTTCAGAAGCAAGGCTAAGGTTGAATTAGTGGTGGTCATCCTTTGGGTGATCTGAAGTGCTAGAAATAAGTTTATTTTCAAAAGAACAAGAGCAAATCCTCAGGTTTTAGCAGCTCAAGTAGAGGCATTTGCTGAGGCTTATAAAAGAACCCAAGTTTCTATGCGGGTTTCAAATGGAGACCATCAGAGCATGATTCAAAAAACGTGGAGTCTCCCCAAAAGTGGCTTCTGTAAGGTGAATATAGATGCAGCCACTAGCTCAGAAAAGCAAATTGCAGGGTTGGGAGCTGTTATTAGAGATGAGTTTGGGTAGGTTATTGTAGCTGCAATTAAGCGCTCAAAGTTTACTGGAGATGTAGCTTTTGTGGAGGCTGAAGCAATGGAATGGGGTTTGCAGGTCGCTGGTCAGGCTGGTCTAAGGAGGCTAGTTATCGAATCAAACTCTCAAGAAGTGATTAATTTGGTGAACAACAAGCAGGGCAGCAGAACTGAGATTTTTTGAGTCATATCGAAAATTCAAAACTTAGCGAAGGACTTCGATAATGTCAATTTCCAATATGCTCATAGATCGTGTAATGCTATTGCCCATTCTCTAGCTAAATTAGCCATAGAGAAATGTGAGATTGTTGTATGGATGGGATCTTTCCCTTCAGAACTGATGGCGTTTCTTTCTGATTTGTGTTGAATGAATTATTTTCTTTTAAAAAAAAAAAAAATCTCACCGAGTCTTGTAGCGTTTGTTTTTTTTGTCTGAAATCTGAATGGGTCTGAATTTAGCTGAAATCTGAATAGGTCTGAATTCCATATGTCTGAATGACTTGTTTGTTTGTTTCTTTTTAATATCTGAATATAAGTGACATCTTGTTTGTTTTTATAAATAACAAATATCTGAAATATGATTATTTGACATTTATGTCCTTGTAAGAATTATTTATACTTGTTATAAATTTTAAGAGTTAAATATGTGCACATTACAATTAAAATCAAACATTACTCCAAATGCAAAATTTAATCACACTTATTATACTAATTAAAATTTTTAAAAGAAAAGAAAATCAATTACATCCTTGAGAAAGTTGATTTGCAAGTTGATCCCGTAACTGTTGCATGAAGACTTGATCGGATGGTCCAAAGAAGTTGCTTGAATTTGTTGGTTGATTCAAATTTGCACTGCTATTTTCCAACTCAACTTCTTCATTGTCATACTCTGAAAATAATGCATCAGTAATAGATAATCGTCGAAGAAAATTGTGTATCGCAATGCATGCAATAACAATCTTTGTTTGAGCATCAAATGGATACGGCGGCATCCGCTTTAAAATTGGAAAACGAGCTTTTAAAACACCAAAAGTGCGCTCAATAACATTCCTTAATTTTGCATGACTATGGTTGAAAATCTCCTCTTTCCCTCTAGCTCGACCACCATTACAAAAATCATTCAACCAATAACGTACATGACGATATGGCGCCATAAATCCTCTAGTATGTGTATATGCCGCATCAACTAAATAATATTTTTCTGGGTTCAATAATTACCAAGAGTTAATTATTAGAAAATCCGCAATTATATTAAAGGAAAAGATTACCTGGTGGTGGCATTGGAAAATTGTGTCTTGAATCACGAATTGTTTCTGTCAAGACTCTTGAATCATGAGCTGTTCCTTCCCATCCAACAACGACATACCTAAATATCATGTTAAAGTCACAAATTTCCATTACATTTTGAAAACATTCCCCTCTTCCGCGACCTCTATATGGCACTTGTTTATCTACTGGAATACACGAATGAATTAGAGTTCCATCTATTGCACCAACAGCGCCCTACAAAAGCAAATATTATTAATATGACAAATATATTAATTATTGTATTGTTTATCATTGATAGAAATAATTTACCTTGAATATTTCCCGCAGCCTGTGATTATTTATGCCACTTAAATCGTCATTAAATGAAGGAGGAGTAATCATTTCTTTCGAGAACTTCATCATGGCTACTAAAACCTCATGAAAGTACTTGTGTACTGTTTGAGTTGAGTGTTGAAAAATATTTCTTACAAGTCGATTACGAAGATTGTGACTAATTGTCATCAAGAACATTGCCATTTTTTGCTCAACAGACACATGTTTACTAGGGTATAACCACCTTTTTACCTTGAAGAATTGACATAAATAAATAAACCCATTCTTCTCCATCCGCATTAATTCATAACATATAGTAGATGGTCCACTTAAAAGCTCTTTAGTAAAATCAGAACCTGTAAGTTTTGATGCTGGCAGCCTTTCAATATTCAGTGGCTTTAATAAATCAGGTATCAACATAATTAATCGTTTTCGTAGCAATCTCTTAACCTTGTATTTCTTATCATCATCTCCTTCACCTAAAGCTTCCATAAAAATATCTAAAAAAAAGACCACAATAATAACAATATCTAAATTTTTGGTACCATAATATCATCAAACAATTAAAGAAAATATAACAATTTATAAAGAAATAACAATAAGCTTGTGAAGAATTAAAATGAATAAATAAAAATAACATAATCATTAAATCACATATAATATTTTTCGATGAAAAGACTTTGTCAAAATTTAGCAAGCATAATTAAAAGACTTTAGGTTCAAGACATTTTAATTTAAATAAAAGAGGTTCCCAGCCTATTTTGCTAAACTTTGAATCCACCAGATTCGTTCTTGGTCACTTTCCATCTCCATCCACACCTCTCTGTACTCTTTCTTGTTGCACAATGTGTTAATTGCTACATAATAAAGGGGATCCTGAATAGGTAAAATTTTTCGTAAAATTGTCATACAATCTTTCATTAAAGGTCCTTTATCATCAGTCTTCTCCAATACCTCTATTAACTTTTTGACTTCTTCACGAGATTCATCAAATTTTCTTTTCTTTTGTTTTTTCTTAGAACCTTGTACTTCATTTAAACTTGGCTAATCGGATTCGTAATCTGATGCAGGTGTTTTAGGTCTATTATCATCATCCTCTACTTCAATTGAAGTTTCATTAGGCACAGGTGTTTCAAATATTGATGACAGATTTCCCACTTCTGGTAAGTCATCCATGCCAGAACTCCAAGTATTAGATCCAGTAGCTAGAACTCCAGAGAACAATGTCTCTAATTCCTCGGCATTAGCTAAAGGCTTATAACGAAATTGTCTAGCTTCTGGATATTTCTGCTTAACAATGAAAAAATAGTTAACACCTATATAATATAAAATCTTTTATAAACTCATTCTAATAAATTAAATACTAAAATGTTACCTTTATGTACTCTTCCCATCTTTCGTCTGGCCAGTCAAATGTTTGGGTCACAGGATTGTAACCATGTCCTGTTACTGTTGTCATCTTAATCCATGTAGAATATTGTTTTTTCATATAATCCCAACCATTTTTAATTTGTTTTTGTTTCAACCTTCTTCCAGTTGTCTTAAATATTTCTTCTCCAATTCGAGCCCAAGCACTTGGCTTTAAAGTTCCTCCTGATCTAAGTCCGTTATTCACCTCAATGAGGCAAATATCAATTAATTGCTTTCTTTGGACAGGATCACTCCAATTTGCTCTACAAACTCCAACATTTTCAGCCATCTATGATCGAATCAAGTCATATGCATGTTACAATTAGAATTGAAAATAGAAGATAATTATGCAAATAGTTATTTACTTCTTCAACATAGACAATCTTGTCCTCTATTCCTAGAAACCAAAAACAAATATTTTAGAATGAAATTGGTGACAACAATGACAGTTATCTAATGTTTCAAATTTCTTAAACTTAAAATTAATAGCTCTTAAAAGTTGGTAACACACTCTCTCTAAAAAGGATCTTGTTATGTTACATCATCATGTAACATACATGATGATGTAACAGCCGTTGGATGAAATCTAACGGTTGTGAAAATATGAGATGAAAAAATTATATTATTTTCACAATCGTTGGATAAAATCCAACGGCTATTACATCATCATGTATCTTACATGATGATGTAACTTAACAAAAGCTCTCTAAAAATCAATAGTTATCTAAAAACCAATAGTTCTTCTACAAATCAGTCACTATTCTAAAATTATTATATATATTATGTATTTGCAACTATGCAATCATGAGTGAGCGTGAGAACAATTTAATCAAGAAGTCAACTAAAGCCATCAATCAACATCAATGGTGAAAGTGACTAAAGCAATAGTTTCACTAATAAAAATTCAAGAAATCTCATATAAATCAGCAATATAAAATAAAATATCTATAAAAAACCGTAAAAAACAAAAAAGAAAAAACATACCTTAGCACTGGTTCAGCGGGCTGGCTTGAAGAATTTCAGTGTTAATGAAAAAGGGGAACAAATAAAAAGAATAGTTAAACGTGAATTAGGAAGAGTTTAAAAAGGGATTAGGTTCTATAATTTAGGAAATATGTATATTTAATAGGGATATTATTGGAATATAGTATTTATTTTCTATTCAGACTTTTTTTCATTAAGATAAAAGTCACTGAACTTTACTTTTTTTATTCAGACGTAAATATCTGAAAATCAGATATAAATTGTAAAAAATAAATAAGTAAATTTTAAAAAAACATATGAAATTAACAATTTTTCAGACTTAACAGTTTCTTAGATTTGAGGCTGTCAGTTTAGATCTGATAACAGTTTTAAGTTGTGATGTAGTAACAGGGCACTATGTTACTTTAAATTATTTTGTTACAACGTGGTCTTTGCTTGCGCTAGTTAGGCTGGGGAGACTAGGCCAAACTTATAAAATTCCTTACAACTTACTAGATGTTTAGGTGTAGAGCCGCTTTTTGTATACTTCGGTTTTGCCCCTAAATTGAATTCAACCAAAACCAGTCAATGCATAAATATAAATCGAATACGAACTTAATTGCAAAACCGAGCCGAATTGTTTTCTATAATTTGATTTGGTACCGATTCGATTTATGAATTTTGATGACTTTTTTTATATTAGTCAAATTTTAGGTTTTTTACTTAAATTTAAATTTTTTTTTAATTAAATTCAATTGTAACTACTACAATTCATGATTTGTACAGAAATATTAATGTCAAATAATTTTATAATAAATAAATATTATTATTTATAAATAAATAATATTTTCTTTAATTTTAAATATTGAACCGATCAATTCTTTAAAATATTTTTTTTTCAGCTTTCAATTCAATAACAACTGAACCACTTGCCTAAGACGCAACTCTCATGTATACTATGTGCCGAAACCCTGAAACCACTACATGCAGCTGTTGGCATTGGACGTATACGTGCTGATGCTGCTGAGTCAGCTTCGCTGTATTTGTACATATTAAATCCAACTTTCTAGTTTAGCTATTGACACGTAAGCACAACGCTTGAAAATTTCTAGTGACGTGTTGTTGTAAATTTGACCTTTGTCATGCACGCGCTTTTATAGCGAGTGAAGGAAGAAAATAAAAATTAGACTCACATCTTCATTCAGTCTTTACACTCAAAAACTTGCAGTATATATAATCGTCATCAAAAGCCATCCCCTTCGTCTAGGAAAAAGAAACAGAAAGAAAGTTAATAACCAAAAATGGCGAAAAAAATAGAGGGATTCAATTTCGAGCAGCGACACGGGAAAGCTCGAGTGAGAGTTGCAAGAGTTTGGCGAAGCAAAGAAGGCCGCCATTTTATGGTCGAATGGAACGTCAGCATCAGCTTGCTCTCCGATTCCATCATCGCCTACGTTGACGAGGATAACTCCGATATCGTCGCCACCGATACCATTAAAAATACTGTAATTACATCTAAAATGAATTGATTTAAATTAATTTTATTATTATTATTACTATTAATTTGTGAATTTTTTATATTAATATAGGTTTACGCTAAAGCTAAGGAATGTAAAGAGCAACTTTCAGTCGAGGAATTTGCTGTCTTACTCGCCAAGCACTTTACGTCTTTTTACTGCCAGGTAAAAGGTTGACTTTGAGGATGGCTAGAATGAAGAAATTGTAAACTTAAGATGCTCAAAATCTAAATTCGCTAAACTGAGTGGGCCTGAATAGAAAATTTTCTAGGAAATGAGTTTAGGCTCTTTTCGTTTTCAGGTGTTCTGTTTGGTACCGGCGACTGCGTAACTATAACCACAGGAACTGTAGAAAAAGTAACTATTAAACAAAAATTAACGGTATATATAGTATATATAATTTTTAAATAATAGTTTTTATAAAATTAGTAGAAATATAATATTTTTTTATTGTATAAGTATAAAATCAAATTAACTTAATTTTTAAATTAAAGTGTTTAGCAAATAAGTTGCCTAATTTCAATTCTAAATAGGGCCTTAATTTGAGTAAGCACCCCTTATATTTACATGGAATTTTTAGTCTATTAATGTTCATGTGTGGTTTGATTGGTGAAGAGCCTTTATGAACTCTTTCAGGATCATCATTGCCATTGGTACATATATTTTGTTTTTCATTTCACTAAAGGTATTTATTTACATGGTGGATAAAGTAGTGTCTTTATATTATAGGTTACTAGTGCCATGGTGAGGATAGTGGAAAAGCCATGGGAACGTGTATCCATGGATGGGCAACTGCATGAGCACGGTTTGTTCCTTAATATCTTCAAGATGAATAATATGCAGAGTAATATAATACTTCTCAATTGCTAATAAGGCTGTGTAATAGATAACACTTTTATTCCAATGATGGTAAGACAATGTATTCAAGGATAGAACATTTTCCTTTTTTTTTTTTTCTTTCGTCCTCTAAAAGTAAGAGCAGACACAGGTTATTAATGAAATTGCAAAAAGTACAACTGGTTAATTTGTACGTAGCAATCAGTGGAGTGCAATAATTGGCAACCAATGGAGTGCAAGGCTGTTGGAGCTCTCTGGAGTACCTTGCATCCTCTTTCTCATTACCATTTTAATTGCAGAAATGGTTTCTATGTACGAATTGGTTGTGATCTTTTTATTAATGATTTTAGTGATATTCTCTGCTGAAGGTTTCAAACTTGGATCTGAGAGGCACACAACAGAGGTTACAGTACAGAAGTCTGGTGCTTTGCAGATGACTTCTGGCATTGAAGGACTGGCTTTGCTGAAGACAACCAAGGTAAACATATTTCTCTATGCTAATGCATTATACCTGAATTAGCTCTGCTTGATGTAAGTTAGAAGAGTGTGGGGCTCTTTTTATTGGTCCTACCATTGTCTGTTCCTAAAAAGAAAAGAAAAGGGCGAAAAAAGAAGGAAAAAATGCCAATCTGATTATCTGTTGTGAATTAAAGTATAAGAGCGAAGCCTGCATATGTGCCCCTAATATATGGAATCTAAAACAAGAAATCCCACTGAGAAATTCCTTGAATCTCATGCCATTGGACCCGAAGTCCACCAGATTACCCTAATTCCCAATATTAAAGGGAATTAAACCAAAACCATTTATAGGATATCTAATGAAAATAAATATGAGAAAAGAGTTTACTATAGATTATTAGAAGTTGCAACTAGGATCTATATCATATGTGTGCTATAATTCAAGATTTCCATGCACTTTAAACTTGCTTTTCTCAGCCTTGTAAAGCCACATTAGAGGTGTTCTTCAAAGTATGCTCGAACAGGATAAGATGACCTGTTTAGGTATAGGAATAGTCCTATTCATCTACTTTTAAGCTAACTGTGAGTACAATATTGCTATCTGTCTATGTGACAATTGGTTCCTACATATTATAGATTCATCATGTTTATAATATAGTTGTTATTGTTTCCGCATATTTTGAAAAAATTAAAAATAAAAATTTACAGTACCAGATAAAGGTACTTTATATTCAAGAACGAACAATGTCATTCATGAAACATAATCATAAATACAGAAAGTTTCATTTAAGTTGTATCATGGACTGATCTTAAATACAATTTTCTTGTGAATGGTGTAGGATACTAAAGTAACAGACCTTTAGCTTCCAAAACATGTCCAGTTGAGTTTGGTGTTTGGCAGTGCTTTATTTTTTATTTTTTATTTTTTTTGCCAGCCCTAAAAGTCAAGAACCTCCTTTTTATTGTGAATCTGAAAAGTTATTTGCAAAGTGGAATCCTCTGAAGATTTTGTATTATAGCAAAGTCCTTTATCTTGTATTTGTGCCAAGACCCTGATTGTGCTATTGCTCCAGGTGACCCTTCACTGCCTGATGTTTCTAATAGAGTGCCAATGCGCTCTTTTTGCATGTGCAAAGTAAAACCCTGCGGGGTTTATTTGATTGAAGAAATCATTACAGTTTCTCTTTGACACTGAAACCACTTGACCCAGAAGCTTTAACCATTTGGCAAGGGCCCAACATTAATATTTAAAGTCAAGTCTAATTGTCTTCTGGTAACAATTTTGGGAGGATTCAAAACAAGTTATTCTGTTGCCATATTTAGTTATAATTATATTATCAAGGAGGTTGGCTTTGAAATCATTTTCTGTTAAGCATTGTCTCGTTTGCTTGCGATATTTAGAGTATTACTGAAATTGAGGTGTTTGTTGAATTTGGGATCCATGCTATGGACAGTCAGGTTTTGAAGGGTTTATTAGGGACAAGTACACGGCTCTGCCGGATACTCGAGAAAGGATGCTGGCAACAGAGGTCACTAGTGCGTGGAGGTATTTTACATTTATATTTTCTTAATACTTAATGTAAGTAAACACAAAGAATCACATAAGTTGAGGAAAACATTTCTTCGTTGTAAGTTTATACGTCCAGAATTCCTTCGTTTTAAGTTTAGTACTAGCAATATTGACTTCTTATTAAATTTCCTGAGTTCAGAAAACAATGAGGCATGTTTCTGAGAAAAATGTGATTGCAGGTATTCTTATGAATCTGTCTTTAACCTCCCACAGAAACCGCTTTACTTCACAGAGGGATACGTGGCTGTGAAAAAGGTTCTGATGGATACTTTCTTTGGTCCTCCGAAAGAGGGAGTATACAGCGCGTCTGTCCAAAGCTCTCTTTACCAAATGGCAAAGGCCGTCCTTGGCAGGTCTCTTTCTGGTTTCCTCACTTTCAGACTCTTGACCTTTTTTGTGTGCGGCAATAATTTGAGACTTATCCTTGATTTTATTGGTTTCAGGTTTCATGACATATCATCGGTCCATCTAAAAATGCCCAATATCCATTTCTTACCAGTTAATTTATCAAGCACGGACAAGGACGTTATAGTGAAGGTAGGACAATTTATCTGTTAATGTTTCCCTAAACAAAAAGACTGAAACCATGTGTAAATAAGCCTCAAGTCATTCGAAAATGAGGAATCATTCTCTGCTTATTAATTTTGCTGAAAATTTAGCATCGAATGTGTTGAATTTTGCAGTTTGAAGATGATGTGTATTTACCAACAGACGAACCTCATGGATCAATTGAAGCAAGCTTGACCAGGTTCTGGTCAAGGATGTAGAAGCTCCTGCAAGATGTGTACACTATGTGTTTCATCATTCTCAAAATAATAAGTGCAACTGATTGTATCATGTTAAATTAAAGTTGTATTGTTCGATTTATGCTTGAACCTTAAACACCCTAACTAGCAAACTTCCAAAAAATCATTTGTGCTGGCATCTCGTTAGGCTTTTATTTGATTTTGGGCTTTATAAATGCTTTTGTTTGTTTGAGTAGCAACTTGTCGTTCAATTAACTCTACAGCAACAGATAGAGTTCAGAGCACGTGTTTGATGAGCATTACTCCCTAAAAATCAATGTTAGGTCCAAAGACTTAGTCCAATTCATAAGATACATCTTTTATAGAAGATTCAAGTCGCTGGGGATAACTATCGTGGGTTGCGGTTTGGAAAGTATGGGTACAATAAAGTGAAGCAATTCACATAGAAGCCTTGGCTAAATCCACTCGGGGGACTTTAGTGCATAAGGAAATATCTTATTAAATGAGTTAGTGGAGAATCAATCATTTTAAAATAATAATAATAACATTAATTTAGAAAATTAATTCTTAAATCACACTCATATATTACTAGTTCACATGGTAGATAATTACTGGCTAGAGAGACTCATGTTGGTGAATAGACTCATGTTGGTGAATATGCATTACGATTGAATGCACCTGGTAGATAATGTGAAATGCATGTGGATTAGATTATGGACAAAGCATACATTGATATTTACTGTCATACATTGATATTTACTGTCATGCATGCATTAAAATAAATGTAAAAGCATGCATTGATATTTAATGTAATAACATGTATTAGAATTAATATAAAGCATGCATTGATGTTTAATGTAAAATATGAATTGATATTTATGTAAAGTATGCATTAGAATTAATGTAAAATAGCATTAGAATAAATGTAGATGAAGAATTGAAACCTAAAAATTAGCAAGTTTCACAATTCATTCAAGCAACCATATTTTAAGTTAAGTAATCCAAAAGAGAATTAAAAGCGAGTTAAGAGCATGTCCAAAACTAATTTTTTCCAAAAACAATTATTTTTATATTCAGCCCAAAAACATCTTAAAAATAATATTTTAAGTTTTCTTCCAAAACAATTTCAAGAAAATATTTGTAGTATTTCTCAAAGAAAATATTTTTAGAATTGTTTCATAAAACATTTTCAGACTCATTTTAAGAAACATTTTCTAAAATAGTTTCTAAACACATTTCCATATTTTTAAAAAAAAATTCTATTTGCTCACGTTTTTTCTAATTACACTCTTTAGACTATAACAATATCAAAATATTAGTGTTAAGCTATCAGTTCTCAATTATCACTAGTGTACTTTGCTCCCATGCAGGTGCAATTACTGCTTGAGCAAAAATTCATTACTCAATGAAATAATAGTTATAGAAAATCATAACAAGAGTTTATTTCGACTATATCAACATCTGAATACACTTTTGGACCTTAAACAAAAATTAGGGTAAATTGAGGTTTTCATGCATTTAGAGGATAAATTTCAATTAATATGTTTTTAGAGGGTGGCCACCTCAACCAGAGGTTACTGGTTCACCTTGAGTAAACCACCTCAACTAGGAGATTATTGGGTGATCTTGAGCAGACTACGTTAACCAACAAGTTGTTTAGTAATCTCGACCAGATCACTTTGAACAGTAGGTAATTTTAGTAACCTCGAGAAGGTTGTCTCGACCAAAAAGTTATTTAGTGACCTCGAGCATATGACCTCGATTAAGAGGTAAGTCTAGTGACCTCTAGCAAGTTACCTCGACCAAATAGGTTTTAAGGAGACATTTGATTAAGTCACTAAGAAGCAAAACTCAGTCAAACAAACCTTAATTATTTTCTCCAAAATATTAGCGAATAGATTCCTAATGGGCTGAAAGTAAGTGTTCTTCTTGGTCTTCTTCATAATTTTAGGGGAGGAGTCTAACATTGGTGTTCAAGAGCTATAGTTAATAATATTGTCTAATCGTTAATTCATTACTAGTTTTTTTGAGAAAAATCATTAAATTTTTTATGTGCTTAAAAGGACTTAATTATTCAACATTATAAAATTTATTGCGTATAAAGAAAATTATTTCAGTTATCGACTCACTTTTGAAGTAAAAGAAAATATTTCCTTGATAAGCGACGAAATCAAAATTCTTATTACTGTGAAAGTGTTTTTTGTGTTGTGCTACCTAAAAATTACAACCAAACAACTAATTGTCTAATTCTTTATTAAAAACATTTTTTTTCCATTTTAATGCAATTTACAAATGAGTCTCTTAGATCGTCACCAAAATATTCATCTAATTACAGAAAGATGATTGAATGCTTAGTACACAAGGCAAATATGTCGAAAATAATAAGAAAACTATTGTTATACTAATTGGGATAATCTTCAACTTATTCACCTCAAAACAAAAATATTTAATTTACCATCCAAAAGAATGAAACCCTCAATTTACCATAATTTTATTTAGAACATGAGCATAAATGGGGAGTGCATTAAAGAATTTTTTTTTCTTTTATGTCAGTAATAAATGGGGATAAGTTGATGTTTTCTCATTTTTTTAAAGAGTAAATTGAAGAGGGTAAATTTTAGCTTACCCATAAATTAATTTAGACAGTTTAGTAACATAAGATTTTAATAAAAGACGAGGGTCAACGCTTTCTTTGTTTTTCTCTTGAGGATGCAAAAAGCCTCACCCTAAAAGAAAATATACTTAAAATTTACATATTACAAATTGTACTAACATTGCAAAAATGATCATTGGATCATTATTAGTATTTCAATAGATTTCTCTTTTGTAGATTGATTCAATAATATGTATATAACAAAACAGTAGTAGCAGATGCACACAAAAAGAAAAGACAAAACATTACGTAATTATAATGCATTAAATTCTTCTTTTATTAAAACACAGGTCCGATTTCACTACAATTGATTATTATTGCAAAAGCACTCATATAAGATAAAAGAAATAACTGATTATCACAATCAATGGCATCCTCCTGGGGGACATGGGTAGATATAGTCTACCAGAGCTTTCTTATACTCTTCAATCAAACACTCTTTCCTTGTAAGCCCTGAACAATCAACAAGGTCCGGTGATGCTGCAGGATTAATAGAAAATGAAGCATCTGGATGAGATCCTCGACTAAACTAATGTGCTTTTAGTGGTTGCCACTAAAAGTAAAGACAAGATGATGAAACCAAGACTCTTAGACATTTTTCTATTTCTCAAATGAATTGTAAACAACTTAATTGGAATTAAAAGAAAGATGTAACAATTAGAAAGTCATGAGCCGCTATTTATGTAAATGAATATTGAGAAATGAGTTACAATGACTTTAAAAAAATTAAGAGATTCTATAAATGAGGATTAAATAAATTATGTTGCGTTTGTTTGCATTAAGTATTGATTTTAATATCTCGTTGCATTATGAAAGCAATTTCGACATACGTTTAATTATTTTGTTTAGTTTATTATTAGATTTTTTTCACTTTATATCAACCATCAAGCTATTTTTTTAATAAATAAAGATGTTTATATGAGCCATGTCTTCCAATGAAATTAACCACATCCTATTTCAAGTAGGGCATTGACACAATATAATGCAATATATTTGCATGGATATACAGTCAAACTTTTAGACATTAATAATGTCGAAATCATACGCACATATTAATTTAAACAGATATTGATATTAATTACTCCAAGAATTAATTAAGAGATTACGTTTTATAATTCTATGGTCACATTCATATTTCAAATTAATAACTTGCTAAGCGTACAAACATAATTGTTATGATTGTTATTGAATAAAATATGACTCTGTTATAAATTTTTTTTAATCTAAACACAGTTGGATATCATCTCTAATTTTACTTATTGCTTATTAAATTCTAAATTGCCAGAATTTTGAATTTTTTAAACTTTAATCCGTATTTAGCAAATTAATTTATTTTTATTTGATTAGGTCGGTAAAATACAATGAATTCTAGTTGATTAAATATACGGTATTGAATTGTATGTACATTCTAGAAATTAGTAGATTATTAATCTATTGATTAACTAATATCAATATCTCTTGAAATTAATAGATGTTGTCTGATTCTGGTATTATTAATTTATAGGGGTTTTACTGTACATCCATGCAAACGTCTAGCATTGTGTTACACCGATGACTTTCTTAAATTATAGGATGTGGTTAACTTCACTCTAGGACCTAGTGATAGGTTATAAATAATCCTATTATATTTTGTTTAAATCCCTCATATTTTGATTGATTTTGTGCTAATGTATGGAATTTGTGTTTGATTTGACTTAGGAGCCAAAACATGGAGGTTATGATGAAATTTGGACAAAAAGGGCTTTATTTGGGCTTTGCAAACGTGGACCGACCATTGGCTTGAGGGAGACAGTTTCCTAGCAATCAGAATTGGAGAAGGAGTCGATTTCCTAGCATTGAGAGAAGAGGAAACTGCAAGGAAAAAAAGAAAGGGAGCAAAAGAGGAAAGCGAGCATTATATAAAAGGACACAAAAACGTGAGGCAAGGAAGGGGGAGCTGAACGTGACGCAAAGCAAAAGAAGTCAAGAACGGCTGCAACTTTCTTCTTAGTCAAATCTCTTGATTTTGTTTGCCACCATGAGTGGCTAAGGTTTTAATTCCAGTCCAAGGGTTAATCAATTCCGATTGTAGTTTTGTGAGGCTTTGAAGTTAACAAGAATTTCTTCAATCCAAGTAATTTTTATTTTCTTGTTCTTATTTTCTATGAATTATTTATATTGATTGAGTTGACGCCTTAATTCAATATTTATTTTTCTATCGCTAGTCATGAGTTTGTGATCCGTAATTGTCATGAATGGTGAATTGAGTATGAGTTGGCTCATGTGTGTGTATATTGATGGCCACAATTACATAGCTTGCATGATAGGCTCTAGGGAAATAAAAATACAAATTGATTAAATTGGAATAATCTGAATTAATTGATCTTGTTTTAGTCATTCTCACTATTCTTAATGCTGTCACTTAATTTGATATGGAACGATGATGCCCAATTAAATTAGTGATAAGTTTGGATTTGAGCGATTGTTTGAATCTATTACATTAGGAGAATAATTGCTTTCTGCCGGATTTCCGATTAAGTAGACTAAGTTCTTGGATTGAGTAATTTATATTTTTGCCTATGATCAAAATTGCAATTGGATGGAATTGATACCCTTGGATTGGAAGTTTGGTAAGATTGATTTTCTCTTGTTTAATTTTAAAATCTTGTTTTATTTTACTTTATTTTATTTTAATTTCGTGTTAAAGAAAACAATTTGAAATCCAGAAAATCCGGATAACCGGATACCACAACCGGCTAGCCGTTTCTTTCCAGAAACGAGAGGACCTGAAATTCGGACTTCCGGTTTCCATTATCCGGCTGTCCGTTTAGAGTCAGTAAAGAGAGAATCGACAACCGGCTTACCGGTTTCACTATCCGGTTAGCCGAATAGGTTCCAGAAAGCTTACAACCCGCAATCGGCTATCCGTTTCCCTCATCCGGTCAGCCGAAACACTTCCAGAATCGTTACCACCTGCATTCGGTCTACCGGTTTCCATTAACCGGTTAGCCGATTCTTTCCAGAACCAAGCCAAACAGAAAGTGATTTTTCGGTTCTTCTAACCGGTTAGCCGAAAACCTCCAGAACCGTTACTAGTCACAACCGGTCTACCAGATTTCACCAACCGGTTGACCGAATTAGCTCCAGAAACGAAACGAACCACAACCGGCTTTCCGGATTCCTTTTCCGGTTGTCCGAATAAATCCAGAAACATCACAAATCAGAACCGGTCTTCCGGATCTCAGTATCCGGTTAGCCGGTTAACTCCCAGAAAAATTCGAATCAAATCCGGTCTTCCGGTTTACAAAATTCGGTTATCCGGTTTTGCAAATCTGACTTTACCGTCGATTTTGGGAAATTAATTTGTTTTAAACTTTGAGAAATTAAATACATAGTTCTCTTGGGATTCGACCTGGTTCCACTATTTCTACAAATTTATTTAGGCGAATCAGTATTTATTTTGAAGGGCTTCGACAACTCTGTCAAATTTGGCGCCGTTGCCGGGGATCTAATTTTAGTTTCTCATTGTTTAATTGTTTGTTTGATTTAGTTTATGACTCGTTCTTCTCAGGCTACTAATTTGCAGTATAATCCTGAAATCGAGAGGACAGCGCGTCAATTGAGAAAAGAGACTAGAGAAGGGAAACGTCATCTTGAGGAAGAAGCAGAGATAGATTTAACTACTGGTGGTACATCCATTTTTGCAGAAGCTAAAGAAGAGATGGCAGACAGAACTCTCAAAGAACTCGCATGCTGATTTGAATCAATGACCCTTATGCATTACTTTTCCTAATATTGCTAATGATTTTGAATTAAAATCTGGTTTGATTCATTTACTTCCTTCTTTTCGCGGTTGTGCAGGTGAAGATCCTCATAAGCATCTGAAAGAATTTCACATTGTTTGCTCTGGAATGAAGCCACATGGTGTATCCGAGGAGCAAATCAACCTTAGAGCTTTTCCTTTATCTTTGAAGGATCAAGCTAAAGATTGGCTCTATTATCTACCGTCCGGTTCTATCACCACATGGAATGAGATGAAAAGGCTATTTCTGGAAAAATTCTTTCCTGCTTCACGAGCTGCTAGTATTAGGAAAGAGATTTATGGCATCACAGATCAACAGGGGAGGCATTTGTCAGTCTTGGGAGCGATTCAAAGATTATGTGCTAGTTTTCCCCACCGTAATTTCGATCAACTCCTTATCAATATTTCTATGAGGGATTGTTGCCAATGGATAGGAGTATGATTGATGCGACAAGTGGTGGAGCTTTAGTGAACAAGACACAACAGGCGAAAGCAGTTGATTTCAAACATGGCTGAAACTTCTCGTGATTGATCTGAAGAGCGGGTGGAGGATCTATCAAGCAAGTTAACGAGGTAAGTGATCTTAAAAATCAAATTTCTGATTTAACTGCTTTGGTTCGTCAAATGGCTGTAGGGCAATTGCAAACAGTAAAAGCGTGTGGAATATGCTCATTTCATGGGCATCCTACTGATATGTGCCCCACATTGCAACAAGATTCCACACAAGAAGCCAATGCCATAGGTGGGTTTCCTGGTCACGCCCAAAGGAAGTATGATCCCTATTCAAATCACTACAATCCTGGATGGAGGGATCATCCTAACTTTAGCTATGGAAACCAAGGAGGACAACAAAGGCCACCTTTTCAGAACTTCACTAGACCACCTCCAATCCCTACATAGACTCGGCGTGACTCGGGTATGTCTTTGGAAGATATTGTTAAGAATCTTGCTGATACTCTTGACTTCAACAGAAACAAGGACAAGCATCCGAATTTAGGCAACCAAATTACTCAATTGGCCACGTCGGTTAGTAAGTTGGGCTCAAAAGTCTGGAAAGATTCATGCCAGTCAACCCGAGGAGGCGTAGTGCAATTTCACTGCGAAGCGGAAAAGAAATTCCTTCGGGATCAACTCCACTTAAAGAAGCTGAAATGGCCAAGGGAGATGAAGATGAAGAAGCTCCTTCTAAAACAAGGCGTGGGGTAAAATTCGATCCTCCTTTATCTCTTTCATCTTACACACCTACACCTCCTTTTCCTAGCAGGTTAGCTAAACCAAAAGAAGATGAGCAAGAAAAGGAGATTCTGGACACGTTTAGGAAAGTGCAAATCAACATCCCCTTATTGGATGCGGTCAAGCAAATTCCCAAATATGCAAAGTTCTTGAAAGAGTTGTGCACCAACAAGAGGAAGATGAAAGAAAAGGGGAAGGTTGAGGTAAGTAAGAATGTGTCGGCAATTTTACAAAAGAATATGCCAGAAAAATGCAAGGATCCAGGTATGTTTTCATTACCTTGTGTAATTGGTGAAAAGAAAGTTGAGCATGCTATGCTAGATTTAGGAGCTTCAATTAATGTCATGCCATTTTATGTTTACCAAGATTTAAAGTTGAATGACTTGCAATCGACTGGTGTAGTTATTCAATTGGCTGACCGTTCTTATATTCACCCACTTGGGATAGTAGAAGATGTCTTGGTGCAAGTTAATGAGCTTATATTTCCTGTAGACTTTTACATCTTAGAGATGGAAGGTAATCCTTCTTCGAAATAAACCCGATTTTGTTAGGGAGACCCTTCATGAAAACTGCCAAGACAAAAATTGATGTAGATGAGGGTACTCTCTCTGTCGAGTTTGATGGAGAGATTGTTAAGTTTAACATATTTGATGCTGTGAAACACCCTGCTGATGTGCATTCTCTTTGTCAGATTGATGTGATTGATTCTATTGTGCAGGATGTTTTTGCTCAAGAAAGTGTTGGGAACGAGCTAGAATTAGATGCACAATCTAATCTAGAAGGAATTTTGGATGAACTTAGTGTAGACGAATTATTTTCAGCAGCATTATCAGAGCCAATAAATTCTAATGCTGAAATTTCCTCTACTACTAACAAGATGTTACCTTCTATTGTGCAGGCACCAAAACTGGAATTGAAAGCTTTGCCAGATCACCTTAAATACATGTATTTGGGTGAAAGGGAGACATTGCCCGTGATCATATCGAAAGGACTCACGAAGGAGCAAGAAGAAAGTTTGGTTAAAACCTTGAAGGAGTACAAGGTTGCAATTGGATGGACTTTAGCCGACATAAAAGGCATTAGTCCATCAATTTGCATGCACAAGATTCTACTTGAAGAAGATGCTAAACCATCACGAGAGCCACAAAGGAGGTTGAATCCAGCCATGAAGGAAGTGGTGATGAAAGAAATTCTCAAGTTGCTCGATGCAGGTATAATCTACTCAATCTCTGACAGTAAATGGGTAAGCCCGATTCATGTGGTTCCAAAGAAAACTGGAATAACTGTGGTTAAGAACTCGAATAATGAACTTGTACCAATGCGTGTGCAAAATGGTTGGAGGATGTGTATTGATTTTAGGAAGCTTAATCAAGTCACTAGAAAAGATCACTTCCCTCTACCTTTCATTGACCAAATGCTAGAGAGACTAGCTGGAAAGTCTTTCTTTTGTTTTCTTGATGGATTTTCAGGTTTTTATCAAATTCCTATTGCACAGGAAGATCAAGAAAAGACAACATTTACTTGTCCTTTTGGAACTTATGCCTATAGGCGAATGCCTTTCGGTCTCTGTAATGCTCCAGGTACATTTCAAAGATGCATGATGAGTATTTTTTCTGAATTTATTGAGAATTGCATTGAAGTGTTTATGGATGACTTCACTGTATATGGGGATTCATTTGATGAGTGCTTAGATAATTTAACCAAGATTTTGAAAAGATGCATAGACACTAACTTGGTTCTAAATTATGAAAAGTGTCATTTTATGACCACCCAAGGCATTGTTTTAGGACATGTGATTTCTTCTAGGGGTATAGAAGTTGATAAGGCTAAAGTGGATATAATTGCAAACTTACCATACCCTACCAATGTTAGGGAAGTGCGTTCTTTTCTTGGGCATGCAGAATTTTATCGCAGGTTTATCAAGGACTTCTCCAAAATCGCCTTGCCCTTAACAAATTTGTTACAAAAGGAAGTTCAATTCGAGTTTGTGAAGGAATGCAAAGAAAGGTTTGATAAGCTCAAGGAATTGTTGACTAGCGCGCCAATTATTCAACCACCTCGATGGGACTTGCCTTTTGAAATCATGTGCGATGCAAGCAATTATGCAGTGGGAGCGGTTTTAGGCCAACGGATTGACAAGAAAAGCCATGCCATCTATTATGCTTCCAGGACTTTAAATCCTGCTCAGTGCAATTATTCCACTACAGAAAAAGAGCTTTTGTCAATTGTTTTTGCTTTGGATAAATTTCGTTCTTATGTGCTTGGTTCTAAAGTTATTGTGTATTCTGACCATGCAGCTTTGAAGTATCTTTTGGCCAAGAAAGAATCGAAACCAAGGCTGATTCGGTGGATTTTACTTCTCCAAGAGTTTGACCTGAAGATAAAGGACCGAAAAGGAGTGGAGAATTCTGTTGCTGATCACTTGAGTAGATTGATAAGGGAGGAAGATGATATACCTCTCAATGACGACTTCCCGAATGAGTATTTGTTCCAACTAAAAGGTATGATTCCTTGGTATGCTGATATGGTAAATTATTTGGTTACGGGAAGTCTACCTAACAGTCTTAGTAAGTCTAGGAAAGCTAAGATTAAGAGTGAGTCTAAGTACTATGTTTGGGGCAAACCATTCCTTTGGAAATATTGTTCTGATCAAATGATTAGGAGATGTGTACCTGAAAATGAATTCCAATCTATCTTAGCCTTTTGCCATGATTATGCATGTGGAGGACACTTTGGACTGGGCAGTTGCTAGGAAAATTTTAGATAGTGGTTTATATTGGGAATCTTTGTTTAAAGATGCATATGAATTTTGCAAAAGTTGTGAGAGATGCCAAAGAGTAGGAGCGTTAACTCGCAAGAATGAAATGCCTCAAGTTCCAATTCTTATTTGTGAAATATTTGATGTATGGGGCATTGATTTTATGGGTCCTTTGCCATCATCTTGTGGATTTTCTTATATTCTTTTGGCTGTGGATTATGTTTCGAAATGGGTGGAAGCAAAAGCCACCAAAACTGATGACTCTCAAGCTGTTGTAGGTTTTGTCAAGGCTAACATTTTTGCTAGGTTTGGAATTCCAAGGGCAATTATTAGTGATCAAGGAACGCATTTTTGCAATAGATCGGTTGAAGCTTTGATGAAGAAATATCGAGTGAATCACCGAGTTGCCACCGCATATCATCCTCAAACCAATGGACAAGCCGAAGTCTCTAATAGAGAGGTTAAATCCATTTTGGAAAAGACGGTGAACCCAGGAAGAAAGGATTGGAGCCTTCGTTTAGATGATGCTCTTTGGGCTTACCGCACGGCTTACAAAACTCCTATAGGTATGTCTCCTTACCGAATTGTGTTTGGTAAAGCATGTCACTTACCGGTGAAAATCGAGCACAAAGCCTATTGGGCAGTGTGGCGATGTAATATGGACTTAGACAAAGCCGGTATGTCGAGATTGTTGCAATTGCAAGAGTTAGAGGAATTGAGGTTAGATGCCTATGAGAACTCAAGAATTTATAAGGAGAAATCCAAGTTGTTTCACGATAACATGCTTGTTCGTAAGCAATTCGAGATTGGTCAAAAAGTTTTGCTATATAATTCTCGATTGAAGCTCATACCTGGTAAGTTTCGTTCTCGATGGGTTGGTCCTTTTGTTGTTATTAATGTGTTTCCTTATGGTGCAGTAGAGATTAAGAGCTTGGACTCAGACAAGATTTTTAAAGTGAATGGCCATAGGTTGAAAATCTATCATGAGGGTGAAATTGCTCCATGCCTCATCGGAGTCAATTTAGGTCATCCTCGTTATTTGGATACTTGATTCGCTTAGCGACTCTTTCGAGCAAAACGACGTTAAAAAATTACGCTATTGGGAGGCAACCAAAATATTTTCTTTATTCTCGCTTTTGAGTTTTTATTTTTATTTTTGGTTTTCTTTACTTTTGTTGATTTTATTTTAAGCCTCTAGATGTTCTTGATGCAGAAGATATATTTTGGACAGGAGATTAATTTGATAAAACATGCTCACGCCATTTTTCAGCTTTCCTTGGAACCCTCTCCCTAGATCATTCGGGTCCACATCGCTCACATTCAGGGGAGTTTCTTCTTCCCTTCTCATTTACTTTTTCATTATCATTATTATTCTTTTTGTGAGCTATTTACTTGTTGATACATTGAGGACAATGTAGTATTTAGGTGTGGGGGAGGATTTTGGCATGTTCTTAAAAATAATAAAATTTTTGTGTTTTAAAGTCTTCTCAATATCTTTAAATACCTCGTAAGTTAGGGATACATCTTTGTTTTGAGTTTTAATGCATGAAAGAGGTAAGTATGAATAGTGTTTTTCTTTAAAATTTTCAATGGTGTCGAATTAATTTGTTGATTGAAAAGTGCACAAGACTTGATGCAAAATAGACACTCTAGTGAGCTTTTGAGCCTAAGAGCAACTTATTACATTTTTGCTCCTTTTATTTTTGTTGAGTGTATCAAACTTAGTGTGTTTATTCTAGAACTTGCTTATGAATATATGTTGAGACCACATTTTTGAATTGATGCTTAAGTGTGATAAGGGCAATTAGGTTTAACCAATTCTTAGACTCTAAAAGACCCACCTTTTTATTTTCCCCTAGTTAGCCCCTTTGAGCCTATTTCCCTTTTTTTTTGTTTGTTTCTAACACATTGTTTAACTCAAAGCCTTTTTGTTTGTTATCCATGTTTTCTTTCTACCCTGTCAAGACAAGAGTGAAGTAATTGCATGATTAAAAAAAAAAAAAACGAAAAAAAAAGAAGAAAAGAAAAAAAATTCTATTGTGAAATTTATTCCCTTAATTTGATAATTGGAGAATTATTTGCAAAAGCAATTGAATTATCAAATTGTTTCTCCAAGTGTTTTAAGTGCTTAAATGTGGGGATAAATTTCATTGTTTTAGAAGTATGTTTATTTTGTTTGTGAGGCATCTAAATCATGCATGTAACTAACTCTTTGTCTTGATCGTTAAACCCTTCATTTTCCCTTCTACCATACCCTTACCTAAGGCCCATTTCAAACCCTTGTTAAGTCCCTTTGATTTTTGCATCATATTCATATGCAGTGGTGGAGATTTAAATCATTTGCAAGCCTATGGTAATGACATGCTATGCTTTGATTCTGAGAGTAAAACACACACCCTAAACACTTTGAGAGCATTGAGCGAAACCATGTGAGGGTGTTAAGTCTTGCTGCATTTGATTTTGATGAATTGATAAGATGCTTATGTTTTTGTTACAAATTCTATCCTATGAATGCTTATTCTTTTGATTGTCACTATGATTCAACACATTGATGTGTGTTTAGCTTTATTGGTATTCTTGGATATTGAATGGTTTGAAAGGAGGTGAAAAGGAAGATTGGTTTGATGATTTAAGATATGCTTGAGGACAAGCATGGTTTAGGTGTGGGGGAATTTGATAGGTTATAAATAATCCTATTATATTTTGTTTAAATCCCTCATATTTTGATTGATTTTGTGCTAATGTATGGAAATTGTGTTTGATTTGACTTAGGAGCCAAAACATGGAGGTTATGATGAAATTTGGACAAAAAGGGCTTTATTTGGGCTTTGCAAACGTGGGCCGACCATTGGCTTGAGGGAGACAGTTTCCTAGCAATCAGAATTGGAGAAGGAGTCGGTTTCCTAGCATTGAGAGAAGAGGAAACTGCAAGGAAAAAAAGAAAGGGAGCAAAAGAGGAAAGCGAGCATTATATAAAAGGACACAAAAACGTGAGGCAAGGAAGGGGGAGCTGAACGTGAAGCAAAGCAAAAGAAGTCAAGAACGGCTGCAACTTTCTTCTTAGTCAAATCTCTTGATTTTGTTTGCCACCATGAGTGGCTAAGGTTTTAATTCCAGTCCAAGGGTTAATCAATTCCGATTGTAGTTTTGTGAGGCTTTGAACTTAACAAGAATTTCTTCAATCCAAGTAATTTTGTTCTTATTTTCTATGAATTATTTATATTGATTGAGTTGACGCCTTAATTCAATATTTATTTTTCTATCGCTAGTCATGAGTTTGTGATCCGTAATTGTCATGAATGACTGAATTGAGTAGCAAGGAGTTGGCTCATGTGTGTGTATATTGATGGCCACAATTACATAGCTTGCATGATAGGCTCTAGGGAAATAAAAATACAAATTGATTAAATTGGAATAATCTGAATTAATTGATCTTGTTTTAGTCATTCTCACTATTCTTAATGCTGTCACTTAATTTGATATGGAACGATGATGCCCAATTAAATTAGTGATAAGTTTGGATTTGAGCGATTGTTTGAATCTATTACATTAGGAGAATAATTGCTTTCTGCCGGATTTCCGATTAAGTAGACTAAGTTCTTGGATTGAGTAATTTATATTTTTGCCTATGATCAAAATTGCAATTGGATGGAATTGATACCCTTGGATTGGAAGTTTGGTAAGATTGATTTTCTCTTGTTTAATTTTAAAATCTTGTTTTATTTTACTTTATTTTATTTTAATTTCGTGTTAAAGAAAACAATTTGAAATCCAGAAAATCCGGATAACCGGATACCACAACCGGCTAGCCGTTTCTTTCCAAAACCGAGAGGACCTGAAATTCGGACTTTCGGTTTCCATTATCCGGCTGTCCGTTTAGAGTCAGTAAAGAGAGATTCGACAACCGGCTTACCGGTTTCACTATCCGGTTAGCCGAATAGGTTCCAGAAATTTACAATATTACAAATTGTACTAACATTGCAAAAATGATCATTGGATCATTATTAGTATTTCAATAGATTTCTCTTTTGTAGATTGATTCAATAATATGTATATAACAAAACAGTAGTAGCAGATGCACACAAAAAGAAAAGACAAAACATTACGTAATTATAATGCATTAAATTCTTCTTTTATTAAAACACAGGTCCGATTTCACTACAATTGATTATTATTGCAAAAGCACTCATATAAGATAAAAGAAATAACTGATTATCACAATCAATGGCATCCTCCTGGGGGACATGGGTAGATATAGTCTACCAGAGCTTTCTTATACTCTTCAATCAAACACTCTTTCCTTGTAAGCCCTGAACAATCAACAAGGTCCGGTGATGCTGCAGGATTAATAGAAAATGAAGCATCTGGATGAGATCCTCGACTAGTACGACCGGCTGAAATAAGTGTGCTTTTAGTGGTTGCCACTAAAAGTAAAGCCAAGATGATGAAACCAAGACTCTTAGACATTTTTCTATTTCTCAAATGAATTGTAAACAACTTAATTGGAATTAAAAGAAAGATGTAACAATTAGAAAGTCATGAGCCGCTATTTATGTAAATGAATATTGAGAAATGAGTTACAATGACTTTAAAAAAATTAAGAGATTCTATAAATGAGGATTAAATAAATTATGTTGCGTTTGTTTGCATTAAGTATTGATTTTAATATCTCGTTGCATTATGAAAGCAATTTCGACATACGTTTAATTATTTTGTTTAGTTTATTATTAGATTTTTTTCACTTTATATCAACCATCAAGCTATTTTTTTTAATAAATAAAGATGTTTATATGAGCCATGTCTTCCAATGAAATTAACCACATCCTATTTCAAGTAGGGCATTGACACAATATAATGCAATATATTTGCATGGATATACAGTCAAACTTCTATACATTAATAATGTCGAAATCATACGCACATATTAATTTAAACAGATATTGATATTAATTACTCCAAGAATTAATTAAGAGATTACGTTTTATAATTCTATGGTCACATTCATATTTCAAATTAATAACTTGCAAAGCGTACAAACATAATTGTTATGATTGTTATTGAATAAAATATGACTCTGTTATAAATTTTTTTTAATCTAAACACAGTTGGATATCATCTCTAATTTTACTTATTGCTTATTAAATTCTAAATTGCCAGAATTTTGAATTTTTTAAACTTTAATCCGTATTTAGCAAATTAATTTATTTTTATTTGATTAGGTCGGTAAAATACAATGAATTCTAGTTGATTAAATATACGGTATTGAATTGTATGTACATTCTAGAAATTAGTAGATTATTAATCTATTGATTAACTAATATCAATATCTCTTGAAATTAATAGATGTTGTCTGATTCTTGTATTATTAATTTATAGGGGTGTTACTGTACATCCATGCAAACGTCTAGCATTGTGTTACACCGATGACTTTCTTAAATTATAGGATGTGGTTAACTTCACTCTGGGACCTAGCTCACAGAAACATCTTTATGAGAAGAACAGCTTGACGATTGATATAATGAGAAAAATTATCTAACAGTAAACTAAACAAAATAACAACACTAAAAAATGATAAAATTAGTTAATATAGGCTGAGATTATCTTCATAATGCAACAAGATATTAAAATTAATCGTTAACGCAAACAAACGTAGTGTAATTTATTTAAACCTCATTTATAGAATCCTATCAATTTGATTAAGGTCATTGTAGCTTATTTCTCAATATTTCTTCATATAACTAAATGCTCATGCCTCTTTTATGTTTAAACATCTCTTTTAATTCTAATTAAGATTTTTAGAATTAAGCAGAAGTTGAAAAATGCCGAACAGTTTAGTTTCATCATCTTAGCTTTCCTTGTACTCGCAAACACTAAAAGCATGCTCACTCATGTGCTTCATTTTTGGTTGCTCAGGCTTAGAGGTGAAGAGTGCTTAATGGAGAAGTTTATAAAAGCTCTCAAGGACTATCTCAACCTCTACCCCGGAGGAGGATGCAAATGACTTTGTTAATAAGTGTTAACTTGTAAATGTTTATTTTATTGATTTTGATGATAACAAACATTTTGATAAATTTGTTGGAGTTTTCATAATATCAAATAATTTCTTAAAAGCAAGAATTTTTCTATGAGTATTTACAAGTTTTTAAGAAACTGGAAAATCTCTGCAAAATGTGCAGTGCGAAATAATCGGTGAACGTTAATATTAACGGTTAACCGATAATATCTTGAGACAGTATTGTCTTAAGCCTTAACCGTTAAGGTTCTTTTTGTTTTAAAGGATCTTGGAAATAACCCGAACGTTAACTAATAACGGCTAACCGTTAATTTCGAGAGATATAATTTGTTAAGCCTTAACCGTTTAGTGTTAAAGGTTAAGCATTTTGTTTTAAAGGATCTTTGGAAATAACCGTAGTTAACTAATAACGGCTAACCGTTAATTTCGAGAGACATAATTTGTTAAGCCTTAACGTTTAGTGTTAAAGGTTAAGCTTTTTGTTTTAAAGGATCTGGAAATAAGCGTGACAGTTAACTAATAACGGCTAACCGTTAATTTCCGAGAGACATACTTTCTTAAGCCTTAACCGTTTAGCAAGAACGGATAGATGTTTTCAGTTGTGCGGTCTCGGATATTAACGGCGAAAGGGTAACTACTAACGGTCAACCGTTTATTTGAAATCCAAAGGATAACGGTAACTTTGACCAGCAGCGGCTAAGTTAACGGTTAATGCGATCCGTTCTTGAAGAATTAGGCTATAACGGCTAGTTTTGGCTCAACTATAAATAAGCTCATTTAAATCATTTCAAAGGTTGATCACTACCATTGAGCTTATACACGTTTATACAATCTTCATAGAGCCTTAAACACTTTCTTGCTTCATTTCATTCACACATCAAGCTTTCATTTGTAATCTTAAAGATTGTGTGAGAAAAATTACTTGTAATCTTTTGTTTGAGTGATTGTAAGTGTTGGGATACACTTGGGTTAAGAGATTGGGAATAATCTCTTGTTGTAAAGGTTTATTGACACCTTGGAAGTCAATTGTAAGCATTTGAGGCCTTGGTGGCTTGCTTAGTGGAATCCTCAGCCGGTGTGCTTGGAGGCGTGGGCGTGGCGGGGATAGCGAACCACGTAAAATCATTGTGTTTGATCTCTCTTTCCCTATCTCTTTACTTTTATTGCAAATTAATTTGTTAATTTCGAATTTGATTGTTTAAGTTTTACTTCATTATATTTTTAGTTGCTTAATTTTTAAAATTCCAATTCACCCCCCCTCTTGGGTTGCCTTGTTAGTATTTCAATTGGTATCAGAGCAAGGTGCTCTTGTATAGGCTTAATCGTCTAGAGTTAAAGATCCATGGCAACCTATAATGACTCAATCTTTAGGGAAGGACAATCCACAATTAGACAAACATTCTTTGATGGAAATGACTACCCATATTGGAAAACTAGGATGAGAATTTACTTGCAAGCTCTAGATTACGAAATTTGGGAAGTTGTATGTGATGGTCCTTTTATGCCTTTAACCAAAAATGAAATTGGGGAAGACATTCCAAAACCTTCACGGGAATGGAATGAATTGGAAAAGAAAAGCCTACAAATTCCAAAGCCATGAATGCCTTATTTTGAGCATTAGACAAGAAAGAGATTCATAGAGTGTCAAGTTGTGAAAGTGCTTATGAAATTTGGCACAAACTTGAAGTTGTCTATGAAGGCACTAATCAGTGAAAGAGTCTAAAATTAGTAGGTACACTCGACAATATGAATTGTTTCAAATGGAACAAAATGAGAGTGTATATTCTATGTACACTAGATTCTGGACATAGTGAACACTCTAGGAGCCCTAGGAAAACATTCTCAAATAGTGAAAGTTAAGAAAATCATTAGATCACTTCCTAAGGAATGGAGACCAAAAGGACTGCCGTTGAGGAAGCTAAAGATTTAAATGTCTTTATTGATGATCTAATCGGTTCTCTTATTTCTTATGAGGAATATTTGGCAGCTGAAAGAGGAAATAAGGAGAAGAAGAAAAATATTGCTCTCAAAGCTACAAAGTATGAGAGTGATGGAGAGAGCGAGATGGATGACGAGGAGTTTGAAATGTTGGCTAGAAGATTCAAAAAATTTTATAAGAAGGCGATGAGCGGAGAAAGTTTAGAGGTTACAAGAATAAAAAGGAGAAGAAAGAGTCAATCACTTGCTATGAATGCAAGAAACCGGACACATCGACCAGAATGTCCTCTCTCAACAAGCTCAAAAGAAAGCTATGGTGGCTACGTGGGATGATAGCGAAGAGGATACAAGTGATGATGAAGAGCAGAGATGAATTTAGCTCTTATTGTATTTGGTGAAGAGTCATGTGATGTATTTGATTATGTAAGTTTTATTCCTAGTTATGATTAGTTACTTGATGCATTTTGAGTTTTGAATGATGTATTGTTGAAAATGGGTAAGAAGAATGTTTGCCTTAAAAAGAAAATGGTAGAGCTTAAAAATGAGAATGATTCATTTAGTGCTAAGATTACATGTCTTGAATTAGAAAATAAAACATTGCTTGATAAAATTGCTTTATTTGAGAATTCTAGCACTTCATGAGCATCTAGAGTTACATGTGAATGAATTGAAAATGAAAATGAATTGCTTAAAAGAAGAGCAATGATCTAAATGAAATTGTGCTAAAATTTACAAATGGACAACAGATGTTGGATAACTTGCTTAATTCACAAAAGTGTGTGTTTGATAAAGGAGGACTTGGCTATAATCCAAATATGAAACAAAAATATTACAAGAACTACTTTGTGAAGAGCACATCTCTTAAAAATAAATTTGTTTGTCATTATTGCAATCAAGATGGGCAGATTAAAAATAGTTGTCTAGTAAAAAGAAATGCATATGATGGTGTGAAATATTTTTGGGTTCCAAAAGGAACCATTCTTAACATTCAAGGACCCAAGAATATTTGGGTACCAAAGCACACAACTTGAATTTATCTTTGTAGGTACCATAAATCAAGGAATGGTGGAGAGTTCCTTGATGAAAGCTTGTGAGGATAATCACTTGATCATGTTCTAAGAGAAAATGATGAGTAAGATGTTTTAATTATTTTGGTAACAATTCTTGCCATATTGAATTTGTTGAATGGATCATGATAAATGGATAATAGCTTAAATTTACATGATGAAATTATCATTGTGTATAACATTGAGTGATTTATCATGATGCCTTTGTTTGATTTTGATGATTGTATGATTTATGATTTCATTTTTTTTATTGCCAATCATCATTGTCCATTTATTAAGTATGTGAATTCATATGTCATTAATTGTGTCATATCATCATTCATTTAAATGGCCTTTAGAGCATTTTAGATCAAATTCATGATCTTAATGTGTTATCTATGATGGCGGATATTGAATCAAGTGTGAAACATCAAATGAAATAAGCGGATAACCGTTTGTCTTATAAACGGCTCACCGTTTATTTCCGTGAACTAGGATTTCTTTGATTGCTCGTTACCCCTCACCGTTTGGTGTTAACGGTAAACCGTTTAAAAGCGAGTAACGTGAAGGTTACCCTCTCACGTTTACGATTAACGGTAAACCGTTTAAAATCGATGAGCTCCCCTTACCTTGCCGCTTGCGTTTACCCTTAAGCGTTAACCTTTACTTATTCCAAGCTCACTGAAATTAACCCTCGCCGTTTGCTTAAAATATATAAAACGGTCACGGGTTTTTCCTCTTCGTCTTCTTAGCCTCTCACGCGTTTCATGATTTTCTCGAAGCGAAGCTTTTCATCTTCTTCTTTCTTCTATTTTCTCCATTTTCGAATCACTCGATAGAACTCTTCCAAATCATCTTTAGAGTGATTACTGCCGATTCAAATCTAGAATCTGGCAAAATCAAAAATTCCCAAATCAAAACCACAAGGCGATCGGTGGTTTTGCTCGATTTGATCCATCTTGTCGCTTTTCTTGCCAAATTGAACCTCAATCTTTCTTCCTCCACTCTCTGAACTCCATAAGCACTTCATTTACTCTCAAATCAATCCTCAACGCATTCTCCATCAATGGTGAATCATCTCGAGAGACCTCGGAGAAGGAAACATGCACTAGTGTCAACCCCATACTACCACGGAAGCCTCAATTTGAAAGGCTTCATTTCCTACACCTACGTTGCTCGGGACGCTTTGAGACCCGGTTTATGGGTCGTCGGGGTTATTGATTCTTATTTTGCGGATGTAGATGATTTTAAGGATTTGATTGTATGTAATAGGATTGTGACTAACATGCTTAGACCACAGGAATCCGTTTATTCCTTGATGATAAAGTTTATCCGAATCTAGTTCGAGTTTATTATTCTAATATGGAATTATGCGCACTCGTCTAGATAGGATTGTTACTCTTGTTGGCGGTGTTCCATTGATTTTGATCTGAGTTTTGAACAACTTTGTCATCTTGGGTATTCGGATGAGGTCATACATTTTATACCTCTCGAAAAATCCTATCGTTTGATGATTTTGTCCATCGTGAAATTTGTCTTAATATACGTAAATCGTCGGGATTTAAGCGATGATATTTGCAGTCTTCCTTTTCGGTCTCAGCTGCTTCCATTTCAAGTTCGTATTCTTCATAGTATCTTGCAGCATATTGTTACCCCTAGGAAGGGTCACACAGATGAGGTAACTCGTCTAGATGTCGGGTTATTAGATAGCCTTCTTAGTGGACGGGAGGTTAGTTTCGGGTATCTCATTGTGCGTCATATGTTGTCCACCCCGGGAGTTACTCACCGTTTGCTTCCCTATGGTAGTCTGATTACCAAGATTTTGCGGTACTTCCATGTGCCAATTAGGGATGCGGTGTACAAGGAGCCCAAAAGGATTGGTAGGGATGCTATGAGCAGTATTGGGTTCACTAGGAGAGCAGGCGTTGGCTCAAGACCTCTAACGCCAAGAATCGGGACACGTTGATTGCACACGAGGATGATCGGATGTAATGCATCTATACTCCCGATCGCTTCCCGACTTGAGCTTGGGCTCGGCCTCCACCTCGCTCGTCGTCGAGATGCTCCTCCACCATCGGTCCCTTGATTCTACGGCACATGAGATGGATACGGATATCCCTTCGCTCCCGAGCCTCCTCAGGTTTAAAGCGACCTTGACCTCTCGGCCATCTCATACTCAGCTCGGCCTCGCTTTGTCGATATTACTGCAGCGGTTGGTTGCGATGTCGCCAGATTCCGGCGTCGGTGATTCTTGATCGTATGGGCGCTATTACTCTCGATCGCCGGCGGATCGGTCTCGAGTTCGAGACATTTCGAAGCGAGCATTGATCATCGATATGAGATCATTCTTTGCTCGGACAGTTACAGGGTACTTTGGTTTTGACGGGTAGTACATCTGCGGCCCTCTTCACGCCTACTACGGCACCTCCATCTTGACGCTTCTTCCGGCTCCACCTTACACGACGAGCGACGCCGTGCTGCGACCCTCTTCTACGCGACCTCCCACGTCGCGGCGAGCATCTTAGTTTTCTATTTTCTTTGAAGTTTCGCACATACATTTCATATTTTGATTATATCATGATATTGTGGTTATTTTTTACATTTACTGTGGATTGATATTTTGATTATACCATGATATTTGATATGGATGTTTTCTCTCTATATTTTCTGGTTGTATGATTTGAAACAATTTGGAGATATTATGTGTTTGGAGATGTTGTGTGATTGGAGTTGTTGTATGATTCGTGTATCTTTGGAGATGTTGGGTTGTGCATTGTTTGCCTTGATATATTTGGGAGTAGTTTGTCCTCATGGTTGTATTTTGAGATTTTGCCATTTTTCAAGGGAAACTCTGCCGAAATTTTTGCTATTCTATTTCTCTCATACTTCTTTTTCTTACGTTTTGTTTTTGATGATGAAGGGGGAGAGATTTTGCAGATTTCGCACTTGTTTTTGGGCAGTTTTTGTACTTGTTTTTGTTAATAACAAAGAGAGTTCTTAAACTTGTCTTTGCCAAGTTCTTAAACTTGGCTATAATGCCAAAATTGTTTTGAGTCATATTGGTAGGGGGAGCATATAGTAAGGGGGAGCAAAAGCAAAGTTTGTCATCATCGAAAGGGAGATTGTTAACTTGTAAATGTTTATTTTATTGATTTTGATGATAACAAACATTTTGATAAATTTGTTGGAGTTTTCATAATATCGAATAATTTCTTAAGCAAGAATTTTTCTATGAGTATTTACAAGTTTTAAGCTGGAAAATCTCTGCAAAATGTGCATTGAAATAATCGGTGAAGATTAATATTAACGGTTAGCAGATAATATCGAAGACAGTATTGTCTTAAGCCTTAACGTTAAGGTTCTTTTTGTTTTAAAGGATCTTTGGAAATAACGTGACAGATTAACTAATAACGGCTAAGTTAATTTCGAGAGATATAATTTGTTAAGCCTTAACGTTTAGTGTTAAAGGTTAAGCATTTTGTTTTTAAAGGATCTGGAAATAACCGGCTAACGTTAACTAATAACGGCTAACCGTTAATTTCGAGAGACATAATTTGTTAAGCCTTAACGTTTAGTGTTAAAGGTTAAGCTTTTTGTTTTAAAGGATCTTTGGAAATAGCCGTGAACCGTTAACTAATAACGGCTAAGTTAATTTCGAGACATACTTTCTTAAGCCTTAACCGTTTAGCAAGAGCGGATAGATGTTTTCAGTTGTGCGGGTCTCGGATATTACGGCGAAGGGTAACTCTAACGGTCAACCGTTTATTTGAAATCCGGTATGTGTAACTTTGACCCGGCTTGAAGAATTAGGCTATAACGGCTGGTTTTCGGCTCCAACTATAAATAAGCTCATTTAAATCATTTCAAAGGTTGATCACAACACTACCATTGAGCTTATACACGTTTATACAATCTTCATGGAGCCTTAAACACTTTCTTGCTTCATTCATTCACATCAAGCTTTCATTTGTAATCTTAAAGATTGTGTGAGAGAAAAATTACTTGTAATCTTTTGTTTGAGTGATTATAAGTGTTGGGATACACTTGGGTTAAGAGATTGGGAATAATCTCTTGTTGTAAAGGTTTATTGACACCTTGGAAGTCAATTGTAAGCATTTGAGGCCTTGGTGGCTTGCTTAGTGGAATCCTCAAGCCCGGTGTGCTTGGAGGCGTGGACGTAGGCGGGGATAGCCGAACCACGTAAAAATCATTGTGTTTGATCTCTCTTTCCCTATCTCTTTACTTTTATTGCAAATTAATTTGTTAATTTCGAATTTGATTGTTTAAGTTTTACTTCATTATATTTTTAGTTGCTTAATTTTTAAAATTCCAATTCACCCCCCCTCTTGGGTTGCCTTGTTAGTATTTCAATAAGTGATTTCTTTTATCTTGTATGAGTGTTTTTGCAATAAAAGAAGAAATTAATCCATTATAAGTAAGTGATATTATGTCATGTGTTTTTTGTGTGTGTCTGTGATGTTGCTTTGTTGTATATGTGTCATTGAGTTAATCTATGAGAGAGAAATTTGTTAAAGTACTAATAATGATGATCAAGCAATCATAATTATTACATTAGTACCATATGTCATATTTAAATTTGAAGTCTATTTTCTTTAGGACGAGGCTATTTGGATCCTATCTTATCGAAATCTTATATTACTAAACTATCCAATTTAGTTTAAGGTAAACTTTAATTTACACCCTACGAATGTTCTATTTACCCCGAAGAATGTGAAAAAAATCAACTTACCTCCATTTACAATTGAGAAAACAAAGAAAGAATTCATCAACATGCGCCATTTATGCTCATCTTTTAAACAAAAATTAGCGTAAATTGAGGTTTTCATGCATTTAGAGGATAAATTTCAATTAATATGCTTTTAGAGGGTGGCCACCTCAACCAGAGGTTACTGGTTCACCTCGAGTAAATGATAGGTCATAAATAGTCATATTATATTTTGTTTAATTCCCTTATATTTTGATTGATCTTGTGCTAATTTATGGAGATTATGTTTGATTTGATTTAGGAGGAGAAACATGGAGATTATGATAAAAAGTGGATAAAAAGAGCTTTATTTGGGCTTTGTAATCATGGGCCGACCATTGACTTGAAGGAGACGGTTTCCTAGCATTAAGAGGAGAAGAAGCCAAGAAGGATTAGGAAAGCTAGCAATAATAGGAGAAGAAAAGGACGTGAGGAGTGAGGCACAAAAACGTTTCCTATAAAAGACACAAGACAAAAAAAGAGTTGGACGTGAGTGAGTGAGGAAGAAAAAGTAACGGCTGCAACTTCTTTAACAAACAATTCTTTTGTTTTGTTTTGCCACCATGAGTGGCTAAGGTTTTAATTCCGGTCCAGGGGTTAATCAAATTCCAGTTGTAATTTTGTGAGGCTTTGAACTTAACAAGAATTTCTTCAGTCCAAGTAATTTTTATTTTCTTGTTCTTATTTTCTATGAATTATTTATATTGATTGAGTTGACGCCTTAATTCAATATTTATTTTTCTATTGCTAGTCAGAAGTTTGTGATCCGTAATTGTCATGAATAACTGAATTGAGTAGCAAAGAGTTGGCTCATGTGTGTGTAAATTGGTGGTCACAATTACATAGCTTGCATGATAGGCTCTAGGGAAATAAAAGTACAAATTGATTAAATTGGAGTAATATGAATTAATTGATCTTGTTTTAGTCATTCTCACTATTCTTAATGCTATCACTTAATTTGATATGGAACGATGATGCCCAGTTAAATTAGTGATAAGTTTGGATTTGGGCGATTGTTTGAGTCTATTACATTAGGAGAATAATTGCTTTCTGCGGGATTCCGATTAAGTAGACTAAGTTCTTGGATTGAGTAATTTATATTTTTGCCTATGAACAAAATTGCAATTGGATGGAATTGATACCCTTGGATTGGAAGTTTGGTAAGATTGATATTCTCTTGTTTAATTTTCTTGTTCTCTTTTATTTCATTTTATTTTATCAAGTTTTCGTTAAAAACCCTTGAAATCAAAGTAATCGGATAACCGGATTCACTAAACGGCTAGCCGTCAGTCCCGAATCCGGAGAACTGACAAACGGCGATCGTTTATAAACCGGATTGCCGATTAGCTCCGTAATCGAGTTCCCGCAACCGGTCTTCCGGTTTCTCCTCATCCGGCCAGCCGAAATTGTTCCAGAAAATAGACAGCACGCATTCGGTCTTCCGGATCTCAGCAACCGGCAAACCGAATTAAGTCAGAAAGGGGAAAAACGAGAAACGGTCTTCCGATTTTCCATCATCCGGTCATCGTTTCTTTCCAGAACCGACACAAGCCACAAACGGTCTACCGGATTCCTCAACCGGTTATCCGGTTCAGCTCTCAGATCGCTACTGCCAACAAACGGTTTGCCGGATTTCCTTATCCGGTTAGCCGGTTAAACGCCCAGAAAACTTCAAAAGATAAACGGCTTGCCGTTTACAGTAAACGGTTAACCGTTTACGGGCAGAAAGCTTGAAAATCCAGATTTTTGGGAAAATTTGAGTTTTAAACTTTGAGAAATTAAATACATAGTTCTCTTGGGATTCGACCTGGTTTCACTACTTCTACAAATTTATTTAGGTGAATCAATATTTGTTTTGAGGAGCTTCGACAACTCCGTCAGTAAACCACCTCAACTAGGAGATTATTGGGTGATCTTGAGCAGACTACGTTAACCAACAAGTTGTTTAGTAATCTCGACCTGATCACTTTGAACAGTAGGTAATTTTAGTAACCTCGAGAAGGTTGTCTCGACCAAAAAGTTATTTAGTGACCTCGAGCATATGACCTCGATTAAGAGGTAAGTCTAGTGACCTCTAGCAAGTTACCTCGACCAAATAGGTTTTAAGGAGACATTTGATTAAGTCACTAAGCAAAACTCGTCAAACAAACCTTAATTATTTTCTCCAAAATATTAGCGAATAGATTCTAATGGGCTGAAAGTAAGTGTTCTTCTTGGTCTTCTTCATAATTTTAGGGAGGAGTCTAACATTGGTGTTCAAGCTATAGTTAATAATATTGTCTAATCGTTAATTCATTACTAGTTTTTGAGAAAAATCATTAAATTTTTATGTGCTTAAAAGGACTTAATTATTCAACATTATAAAATTTATTGCGTATAAAGAAAATTATTTCAGTTATCGACTCACTTTTGAAGTAAAGAAAATATTTCCTTGATAAGCGTGAAATCAAAATTCTTATTCTTTGTGAAAGTGTTTTTGTGTTGTGCTACCTAAAAATTACAACCAAACAACTAATTGTCTAATTCTTTATTAAAACATTTTTTTCCATTTTAGCATGATTTACAAATGAGTCTCTTAGATCGTCACCAAAATATTCATCTAATTACGGAAAGATGATTGAATGCTTAGTACACAAGGCAAATATGTGTAGAAAATAATAAGAAAACTATTGTTATACTAATTGGGATAAACTTGACTTATTCCCCTCGAACAAAATATTTAATTTACCATCCAAAGAATGAAACCCTCGATTTACCATAATTTTATTTAGAACATGAGCATAAATGGGAGTGCATTAAGAATTTTTTTCTTTTATATCGATAATAAATGGAGGATAAGTTGATGTTTTCTCATTTTTTAAAAGTAAATTGAAGAGGGTAAATTTTAGCTTACCGTAAATTAATTTAAACCAGTTTAGTAACATAAGATTTTAATAATAAAGGCGAGGTCAAGCGCTTTCTTTGTTTTCTCTTGAGGATGCAAAAAGCCTCACCCTAAAGAAAATATACTTAAAATTTACAATATTACAAATTGTACTAACATTGCAAAAATGATCATTGGATCATTATTAGTATTTCAATAGATTTCTCTTTTGTAGATTGATTCAATAATATGTATATAACAAAGCAGTAGCGGATGCACACAAAAGAAAAGACAAAACATTACGTAATTATAATGCATTAAATTCTTCTTTTATTAAAACAGGTCCGATTTCACTACAATTGATTATTATTGCAAAAGCACTCATATAAGATAAAAGAAATAGATTATCACAATCAATGGCATCCTCACAGGGGACATGGGTAGATATAGTCTACGAGCTTTCTTATACTCTTGATCAAACACTCTTTCCTTGTAAGCCACTGAACAATCAACAAGGTCGGTGATCTTTGAGGATTAATAGAAAATGAAGCATCTGGATGAGATCCTCGACTAAATACGATGAAATAAGTGTGCTTTTAGTGGTTGCCACTAAAAGTAAAAGATGATGAAACCAAGACTCTTAGACATTTTCTATTTCTCAAATGAATTGTAAACAACTTAATTGGAATTAAAGAAAGATGTAACAATTAGAAAGTCATGAGCCGCTATTTATGTAAATGAATATTGAGAAATGAGTTACAATGACTTTAAAAATTAAGAGATTCTATAAATGAGGATTAAATAAATTATGTTGCGTTTGTTTGCATTAAGTATTGATTTTAATATCTCGTTGCATTATAAACAATTTAAAACATACGTTTAATTATTTTGTTTAGTTTATTATTAGATTTTTTCACTTTATATCAACCATCAAGCTATTTTTTTAATAAATAAAGATGTTTATATGAGCCATGTCTTCAATGAAATTAACCACATCCTATTTCAAGTAGGGCATTGACACAATATAATGCAATATATTTGCATGGATATCTGATCAAACTTCTACACATTAATAATGTGAAATCATCACATATTAATTTAAGCAGATATTGATATTAATTACTCCAAGAATTAATTAAGAATTACGTTTATAATTCTATGGTCACATTCATATTTCAAGTTAATAACTTGCTAAGCGTACAAACATAATTGTTATGATTGTTATTGAATAAAATATGACTACATTATAAATTTTTTAATCTAAACACAGTTGGATATCATCTCTAATTTTACTTGCTTATTAAATTCTAAATTGCGAATTTTGAATTTTTAAACTTTAATCCGTATTTAGCAAATTAATTTATTTTTATTTGATTAGGTCGGTAAAATACAATGAATTCTAGTTGATTAAATATACGGTATTGAATTGTATGTACATTCTAGAAATTAGTAGATTATTAATCTATTGATTAACTAATATCAATATCTCTTGAAATTAATAGATGTTGTCTGATTCTTGTATTATTAATTTATAGGGGTGTTACTGTACATCCATGCAAACGTCTAGCATTGTGTTACGATGACTTTCTTAAATTATAGGATGTGGTTAACTTCACTCTGGGACTAGCTCACGAAACATCTTTATGAGAAAAACGACGGCGATTGATATAATGAGAAAAATTATCTAACGATAAACTAAACAAAATAACAACACTAAAAATGATAAAATTAGTTAATATAGGCTGAGATTATCTTCATAATGCAACAAGATATTAAAATTAATAGTTAGCATGAAACAAGCGTAGTGTAATTTATTTAAACCTCATTTATAGAATCCTATCAATTTGATTAAGGTCATTGTAGCTTATTTCTCAATATTTCTTCATATAACTAAATGCTCATGCCTCTTTTATGTTTAAACATCTCTTTTAATTCTAATTAAGATTTTAGAATTAAGCAAGAAGTTGAAAAATGCGAGCAGTTTAGTTTCATCATCTTAGCTTTCCTTGTACTATGAACACTAAAGCATGCTCACTCATGTGCTTCATTTTTGGTTGCTCGGGCTTAGAGGTGAAGAGTGTAATCGAGAAGTTTATAAAAGCTCTCAAGGACTATCTCAACCTCTACCCGGAGGAGGATGCAAATGACTTTGTTAATAAGTGATTTCTTTTATCTTGTATGAGTGTTTTGCAATAAAGAAGAAATTAATCCATTATAAGTAAGTGATATTATGTCATGTGTTTTTGTGTGTATGTATACGTGATGTTGCTTTGTTGTATATGTGTCATTGAGTTAATCTATGAGAGAGAAATTTGTTAAAGTACTAATAATGATGATCAAAATCATAATTATTACATTAGTACCATATGTCATATTTAAATTTGAAGTCTATTTTCTTTAGGGCGAGGCTATTTGGATCTATCTTATCGAAATCTTATATTACTAAACTATCCAATTTAGTTTAAGGTAAACTTTAATTTACACCCTACAGATATTCTATTTACCCGAAGAATGTGAAAAAATCAACTTACCTCCATTTACAATTGAGAAAACAAAGAAAGAATTCATCAACATGCGCCATTTATGCTCATCTTTTAAACAAAATTAAGCGTAAATTGAGGTTTTCATGCATTTAGGATAAATTTCAATTAATATGCTTTTGGGGTGGCCACCTCAACGGAGGTTCTTGGTTCACCTCGGGTAAACCACCTCAACTAGGAAGATTATTGGGTGATCTTGAGCGGACTCGTTAACCAACAAGTTGTTTAGTAATCTCGACGGATCACTTTGAGCGATGAGTTATTTTAATAACCTCGAGAAGGTTGTCTCGACCAAAAGTTATTTAGTGACCTCGAGCATATGACCTCGATTGAGGTAAGTCTAGTGACCTCTAGCAAGTTACCTCGACCAAATAGGTTTAAGGAGACATTTGATTAAGTCACTGAAGCAAAACTCGGTCAAACAAACCTTAATTATTTTCTCAAAATATTAGCGAATAGATTCTAATTGGCTGAAAGTAAGTGTTCTTCTTGGTCTTCTTCATAATTTTAGGGAGAGTCTAACATTGGTGTTCAAGAGCTATAGTTAATAATATTGTCGTTAATTCATTACTAGTTTTTGAGAAAAATCATTAAATTTTTATGTGCTTAAAGGACTTAATTATTCAACATTATAAAATTTATTGCCTATAAAGAAAATTATTTCAGTTATCGACTCACTTTTGAAGTAAAGAAAATATTTCCTTGATAAGCGGCGAAATCAAAATTCTTATTCTTTGTGAAAGTGTTTTTGTGTTGTGCTACCTAAAAATTACAACCAAACAACTAATTGTCTAATTCTTTATTAAAAACATTTTTTTCCATTTTAACGCAATTTACAAATGAGTCTCTTAGATCGTCACCAAAATATTCATCTAATTACTGAGAAAGATGATTGAATGCTTAGTACACAAGGCAAATATGTATGAAAATAATAAGAAAACTATTGTTATACTAATTGGGATAAACTTCAACTTATTCCCTCGAACAAAAATATTTAATTTACCATCAAAAGAATGAAACCCTCAATTTACCATAATTTTATTTAGAACATGAGCATAAATAGAGTGCATTAAAAATTTTTTTCTTTTATGTCAGTAATAAATGGGGATAAGTTGATGTTTTCTCATTTTTTAAAGTAAATTGAAGAGGGTAAATTTTAGCTTACCCATAAATTAATTTAAACAGTTTAGTAACATAAGATTTTAATAAAAGGCGAGGTCGCTTTCTTTGTTTTCTCTTGAGGATGCAAAAGCCTCCCTAAAGAAAATATACTTAAAATTTACAATATTACAAATTGTACTAACATTGCAAAAATGATCATTGGATCATTATTAGTATTTCAATAGATTTCTCTTTTGTAGATTGATTCAATAATATGTATATAACAAAAGCAGTAGTGAGATGCACACAAAAGAAAAGACAAAACATTACGTAATTATAATGCATTAAATTCTTCTTTTATTAAAACACAGGTCCGATTTCACTACAATTGATTATTATTGCAAAAGCACTCATATAAGATAAAAGAAATAGCGATTATCACAATCAATGGCATCCTCACGGGGACATGGGTAGATATAGTCTACGAGCTTTCTTATACTCTTGATCAAACACTCTTTCCTTGTAAGCCACAGACAATCAACAAGGTCGGTGATGCTGCGGGATTAATAGAAAATGAAGCATCTGGATGAGATCCTCGACTAATACGACCAATTTGAAATAAGTGTGCTTTTAGTGGTTGCCACTAAAAGTAAAGCCAAGATGATGAAACCAAGACTCTTAGACATTTTCTATTTCTCAAATGAATTGTAAACAACTTAATTGGAATTAAAAGAAAGATGTAACAATTAGAAAGTCATGAGCCGCTATTTATGTAAATGAATATTGAAATGAGTTACAATGACTTTAAAAATTAAGAGATTCTATAAATGAGGATTAAATAAATTATGTTGCGTTTGTTTGCATTAAGTATTGATTTTAATATCTCGTTGCATTATGAAACAATTTCGACATACGTTTAATTATTTTGTTTAGTTTATTATTAGATTTTTCACTTTATATCAACCATCAAGCTATTTTTTAATAAATAAAGATGTTTATATGAGCCATGTCTTCCAATAAATTAACCACATCCTATTTCAAGTAGGGCATTGACACAATATGCAATATATTTGCATGGATATCTGATCAAACTTCTACACATTAATAATGTAAATCATACGCACATATTAATTTAAGCAGATATTGATATTAATTACTCCAAGAATTAATTAAGAATTACGTTTTATAATTCTATGGTCACATTCATATTTCAAGTTAATAACACTAAGCGTACAAACATAATTGTTATGATTGTTATTGAATAAAATATGACTCTGTTATAAATTTTTTTAATCTAAACACGATTGGATATCATCTCTAATTTTACTTATTGCTTATTAAATTCTAAATTGCGAATTTTGAATTTTTAAACTTTAATCCGTATTTAGCAAATTAATTTATTTTTATTTGATTAGGTCGGTAAAATACAATGAATTCTAGTTGATTAAATATACGGTATTGAATTGTATGTACATTCTAGAAATTAGTAGATTATTAATCTATTGATTAACTAATATCAATATCTCTTGAAATTAATAGATGTTATCGATTCTTGTATTATTAATTTATAGAATTATTCTTGTACATCCATGCAAGCGTCTAGCATTGTGTTACACGATGACTTTCTTAAATTATAGGATGTGGTTAACTTCACTCTGGGACCTAGCTCACGAAACATCTTTATGAGAAAACGACGGCGATTGATATAATGAGAAAATTATCTAACGATAAACTAAACAAAATAACAACACTAAAAATGATAAAATTAGTTAATATAGGCTGAGATTATCTTCATAATGCAACAAGATATTAAAATTAATCGTTAGCAAACAAGCGTAGTGTAATTTATTTAAACCTCATTTATAGAATCCTATCAATTTGATTAAGGTCATTGTAGCTTATTTCTCAATATTTCTTCATATAACTAAATGCTCATGCCTCTTTTATGTTTAAACATCTTTTAATTCTAATTAAGATTTTTAGAATTAAGCTTAAGAAGTTGAAAATGCCGAGCAGTTTAGTTTCATCATCTTAGCTTTCCTTGTACTCATGAACACTAAAAGCATGCTCACTCATGTGCTTCATTTTGGTTGCTCGAGCTTAGAGGTGAAGAGTGCTTAATCGAGAAGTTTATAAAAGCTCTCAAGGACTATCTCAACCTCTACCCGGAGGAGGATGCAAATGACTTTGTTAATAAGTGATTTCTTTTATCTTGTATGAGTGTTTTGCAATAAAGAAGAAATTAATCCATTATAAGTAAGTGATATTATGTCATGTGTTTTTTGTGTGTATACGTGATGTTGCTTTGTTGTATATGTGTCATTGAGTTAATCTATGAGAGAGAAATTTGTTAAAGTACTAATAATGATGATCAAGCAATCATAATTATTACATTAGTACCATATGTCATATTTAAATTTGAAGTCTATTTTCTTTGGGGCGAGGCTATTTGGATCTATCTTATCGAAATCTTATATTACTAAACTATCCAATTTAGTTTAAGGTAAACTTTAATTTACACCCTACAGATATTCTATTTACCCGAAGAATGTGAAAAAATCAACTTACCTCCATTTACAATTGAGAAAACAAAGAAAGAATTCATCAACATCGCCATTTATGCTCATCTTTTAAACAAAATTAGCGTAAATTGAGGTTTCATGCATTTAGAGGATAAATTTCAATTAATATGCTTTTGAGGGTGGCCACCTCAACAGGAGGTTCTTGGTTCACCTCGAGTAAACCACCTCGACTAGGAGATTATTGGGTGATCTTGAGCGGACTCGTTAACCAACAAGTTGTTTAGTAATCTCGGACGGATCACTTTGAGCGATGAGTTATTTTAATAACCTCGAGAAGGTTGTCTCGACCAAAAAGTTATTTAGTGACCTCGAGCATATGACCTCGATTAAGAGGTAAGTCTAGTGACCTCTAGCAAGTTACCTCGACCAAATAGGTTTTAAGGAGACATTTGATTAAGTCACTAAGAAGCAAAACTCAGTCAAACAAACCTTAATTATTTTCTCCAAAATATTAGCGAATAGATTCCTAATTGGCTGAAAGTAAGTGTTCTTCTTGGTCTTCTTCATAATTTTAGGGGAGGAGTCTAACATTGGTGTTCAAGAGCTATAGTTAATAATATTGTCTAATCGTTAATTCATTACTAGTTTTTTTGAGAAAAATCATTAAATTTTTTATGTGCTTAAAAGGACTTAATTATTCAACATTATAAAATTTATTGCCTATAAAGAAAATTATTTCAGTTATCGACTCACTTTTGAAGTAAAAGAAAATATTTCCTTGATAAGCGACGAAATCAAAATTCTTATTACTGTGAAAGTGTTTTTTGTGTTGTGCTACCTAAAAATTACAACCAAACAACTAATTGTCTAATTCTTTATTAAAAACATTTTTTTTCCATTTTAACGCAATTTACAAATGAGTCTCTTAGATCGTCACCAAAATATTCATCTAATTACAGAAAGATGATTGAATGCTTAGTACACAAGGCAAATATGTGTCGAAAATAATAAGAAAACTATTGTTATACTAATTGGGATAAACTTCAACTTATTCCCCTCCAAACAAAAATATTTAATTTACCATCCAAAAGAATGAAACCCTCAATTTACCATAATTTTATTTAGAACATGAGCATAAATGGGGAGTGCATTAAAGAATTTTTTTTTCTTTTATGTCAGTAATAAATGGGGATAAGTTGATGTTTTCTCATTTTTTTAAAGAGTAAATTGAAGAGGGTAAATTTTAGCTTACCCATAAATTAATTTAGACAGTTTAGTAACATAAGATTTTAATAAAAGACGAGGGTCAACGCTTTCTTTGTTTTTCTCTTGAGGATGCAAAAAGCCTCACCCTAAAAGAAAATATACTTAAAATTTACATATTACAAATTGTACTAACATTGCAAAAATGATCATTGGATCATTATTAGTATTTCAATAGATTTCTCTTTTGTAGATTGATTCAATAATATGTATATAACAAAACAGTAGTAGCAGATGCACACAAAAAGAAAAGACAAAACATTACGTAATTATAATGCATTAAATTCTTCTTTTATTAAAACACAGGTCCGATTTCACTACAATTGATTTTTTTTGCAAAAGCACTCATATAAGATAAAAGAAATAACTGATTATCAAAATCAATGGCATCCTCCTGGGGGACATGGGTAGATATAGTCTACCAGAGCTTTCTTATACTCTTGATCAAACACTCTTTCCTTGTAAGCCACAGACAATCAACAAGGTCCGGTGATCTGCAGGATTAATAGAAAATGAAGCATCTGGATGAGATCCTCGACTAAATGCTGAAATAATGTGCTTTTAGTGGTTGCCACTAAAAGTAAAGCCAAGATGATGAAACCAAGACTCTTAGACATTTTCTATTTCTCAAATGAATTGTAAACAACAATTGGAATTAAAGAAAGATGTAACAATTAGAAAGTCATGAGCCGCTATTTATGTAAATGAATATTGAAATGAGTTACAATGACTTTAAAAAATTAAGAGATTCTATAAATGAGGATTAAATAAATTATGTTGCGTTTGTTTGCATTAAGTATTGATTTTAATATCTCGTTGCATTATGAAACAATTTCGACATACGTTTAATTATTTTGTTTAGTTTATTATTAGATTTTTTCACTTTATATCAACCATCAAGCTATTTTTTTAATAAATAAAGATGTTTATATGAGCCATGTCTTCAATGAAATTAACCACATCCTATTTCAAGTAGGGCATTGACACAATATAATGCAATATATTTGCATGGATATCTGATCAAACTTCTACACATTAATAATGTCGAAATCATACGCACATATTAATTTAGATATTGATATTAATTACTCCAAGAATTAATTAAGAGATTACGTTTTATAATTCTATGGTCACATTCATATTTCAAGTTAATAACTTGCTAAGCGTACAAACATAATTGTTATGATTGTTATTGAATAAAATATGACTCTGTTATAAATTTTTTAATCTAAACACGATTGGATATCATCTCTAATTTTACTTATTGCTTATTAAATTCTAAATTGCGAATTTTGAATTTTTAAACTTTAATCCGTATTTAGCAAATTAATTTATTTTTATTTGATTAGGTCGGTAAAATACAATGAATTCTAGTTGATTAAATATACGGTATTGAATTGTATGTACATTCTAGAAATTAGTAGATTATTAATCTATTGATTAACTAATATCAATATCTCTTGAAATTAATAGATGTTGTCTGATTCTTGTATTATTAATTTATAGGGTGTTCTTGTACATCCATGCAAACGTCTAGCATTGTGTTACACCGATGACTTTCTTAAATTATAGGATGTGGTTAACTTCACTCGGGACTAGCTCACGAAACATCTTTATGAGAAGAGCGACTTGGCGATTGATATAATGAGAAAAATTATCTAACGATAAACTAAACAAAATAACAACACTAAAAATGATAAAATTAGTTAATATAGGCTGAGATTATCTTCATAATGCAACAAGATATTAAAATTAATCGTTAACGCATAAACAAGCGTGTGTAATTTATTTAAACCTCATTTATAGAATCCTATCAATTTGATTAAGGTCATTGTAGCTTATTTCTCAATATTTCTTCATATAAATAAATGCTCATGCCTCTTTTATGTTTAAACATCTCTTTTAATTCTAATTAAGATTTTAGAATTAACTTGAAGTTGAAAAATGCCGAGCAGTTTAGTTTCATCATCTTAGCTTTCCTTGTACCGCAAACACTAAAAGCATGCTCACTCATGTGCTTCATTTTGGTTGCTCGGGGCTTAGAGGTGAAGAGTGCTTAATCGAGAAGTTTATAAAAGCTCTCAAGGACTATCTCAACCTCTACCCGGAGGAGGATGCAAATGACTTTGTTAATAAGTGATTTCTTTTATCTTGTATGAGTGTTTTGCAATAAAGAAATTAATCCATTATAAGTAAGTGATATTATGTCATGTTTTTTTTTTGTGTGTACGTGATGTTGCTTTGTTGTATATGTGTCATTGAGTTAATCTATGAGAGAAATTTGTTAAAGTACTAATAATGATGATCAAGCAATCATAATTATTACATTAGTACCATATGTCATATTTAAATTTGAAGTCTATTTTCTTTAGGGCGAGGCTATTTGGATCTATCTTATCGAAATCTTATATTACTAAACTATCCAATTTAGTTTAAGGTAAACATTAATTTACACCCTACGAATGTTATATTTACCCCGAAGAATGTGAAAAAATTCAACTTACCTCCAGTTACAATTGAGAAAACAAAGAAATAATTCATCATCATTCGCCATTAATGATCATATTTTAAACAAAATTAGCGTAAATTGAGGTTTTCATGCATTTAGAGGATAAATTTCAATTAATATGCTTTTAGAGGTGGCCACCTCAACGAGGTTCTTGGTTCACCTCGGTAAACCACCTCAACTAGGAGATTATTGGGTGATCTTGAGCAGACTCGTTAACCAACAAGTTGTTTAGTAATCTCGACGGATCACTTTGAGCGATGAGTTATTTTAATAACCTCGAGAAGGTTGTCTCGACCAAAAAGTTATTTAGTGACCTCGAGCATATGACCTCGATTAAGAGGTAAGTCTAGTGACCTCTAGCAAGTTACCTCGACCAAATAGGTTTTAAGGAGACATTTGATTAAGTCACTAAGCAAAACTCAGTCAAACAAACCTTAATTATTTTCTCCAAAATATTAGCGAATAGATTCCTAATTGGCTGAAAGTAAGTGTTCTTCTTGGTCTTCTTCATAATTTTAGGGGAGGAGTCTAACATTGGTGTTCAAGAGCTATAGTTAATAATATTGTCTAATCGTTAATTCATTACTAGTTTTTTTGAGAAAAATCATTAAATTTTTTATGTGCTTAAAAGGACTTAATTATTCAACATTATAAAATTTATTGCCTATAAAGAAAATTATTTCAGTTATCGACTCACTTTTGAAGTAAAAGAAAATATTTCCTTGATAAGCGTGAAATCAAAATTCTTATTCTTTGTGAAAGTGTTTTTTGTGTTGTGCTACCTAAAAATTACAACCAAACAACTAATTGTCTAATTCTTTATTAAAAAAATTTTTTTTCCATTTTAATGCAATTTACAAATGAGTCTCTTAGATCGTCACCAAAATATTCATCTAATTACAGAAAGATGATTGAATGCTTAGTACACAAGGCAAATATGTGTCGAAAATAATAAGAAAACTATTGTTATACTAATTGGGATAAACTTCAACTTATTCCCCTCCAAAAAAAAATATTTAATTTACCATCCAAAAGAATGAAAACCTCAATTTACCATAATTTTATTTAGAACATGAGCATAAATGGGGAGTGCATTAAAGAATTTTAATTTCTTTTATGTCAGTAATAAATGGGGATAAGTTGATGTTTTCTCATTTTTTTTAAGAGTAAATTGAAGAGGGTAAATTTTAGCTTACCCATAAATTAATTTAGACAGTTTAGTAACATAAGATTTTAATAAAAGACGAGGGTCAACGCTTTCTTTTTTTTTTCTCTTGAGGATGCAAATAGCCTCACCCTAAAAGAAAATATACTTAAAATTTACATATTACAAATTGTACTAACATTGCAAAAATGATCATTGTATCATTATTAGTATTTCAATAGATTTCTCTTTTGTAGATTGATTCAATAATATGTATATAACAAAACAGTAGTAGCAGATGCACACAAAAAGAAAAGACAAAACATTACGTAATTATAATGCATTAAATTCTTCTTTTATTAAAACACAGGTCCGATTTCACTACAATTGATTATTATTGCAAAAGCACTCATATAAGATAAAAGAAATAACTGATTATCACAATCAATGGCATCCTCACGGGGGCGGTAGATATAGTCTACGAGCTTTCTTATACTCTTCAATCAAACACTCTTTCCTTGTAAGCCACAGAACAATCAACAAGGTCCGGTGATGCTGCGGATTAATAGAAAATGAAGCATCTGGATGAGATCCTCGACTAAGTACGGCCTGAAATAAGTGTGCTTTTAGTGGTTGCCACTAAAAGTAAAGCCAAGATGATGAAACCAAGACTCTTAGACATTTTCTATTTCTCAAATGAATTGTAAACAACTTAATTGGAATTAAAAGAAAGATGTAACAATTAGAAAGTCATGAGCCGCTATTTATGTAAATGAATATTGAAATGAGTTACAATGACTTTAAAAAATTAAGAGATTCTATAAATGAGGATTAAATAAATTATGTTGCGTTTGTTTGCATTAAGTATTGATTTTAATATCTCGTTGCATTATAAAGCAATTTAAACATCGTTTAATTATTTTGTTTAGTTTATTATTAGATTTTTTTCACTTTATATCAACCATCAAGCTATTTTTTTTAATAAATAAAGATGTTTATATGAGCCATGTCTTCCAATGAAATTAACCACATCCTATTTCAAGTAGGGCATTGACACAATATAATGCAATATATTTGCATGGATATACAGTCAAACTTCTATACATTAATAATGTCGAAATCATATGATAGGTCATAAATAGTCATATTATATTTTATTTAATTCCCTCATATTTTGATTGATCTTGTGCTAATTCGTGGAAATTATATTTGAATTGATTTAGGAGATGAATCATGGAGATTAAGATAAAAAGTGGATAATAAGGGCTTTATTTGGGCTTTGGAACGTGGGCTGACCATTGGCTGGAAGGATTCGGTCCTAGCAATCAGAATTGGAAAAGGATTTGGTCTCCTAGCACAAAGAAAAGAAGAAGCCAAGTGAGAAAAGGAAAGCTAGCAAAAAGGAAACAAAAAGCAAGCATTATAAAAGGCTTGAACGTGAGGAACAAAAGGGGAGGGCTGCTGCAATTATTTTCTTCTCAATTCTTTTGTTTTGTTTGCCACCATGTGTGGCTAAGGTTTTAATTCCGATCCAAGGGTAATCAAATTCCAGTTGTAGTTTTGTGAGGCTTTGAGCTTAACAAGAATTTCTTCATCCAAGTAATTTTTATTTGCTTGTTCTTATTTTCTATGAATTATTTATATTGATTGAGTTGACGCCTTAATTCAATATTTATTTTTCTATCGCTAGTCATGAGTTTATGATCCGTAATTGTCATGAATGACTGAATTGAGTATGAGGTTGGCTCATGTGTGTGTATATTGATGGCCACAATTACATAGCTTGCATGATAGGCTCTAGGAAATAAAAATACAAATTGATTAAATTGGAGTAATCTGAATTAATTGATCTTGTTTTAGTCATTCTCACTATTCTTAATGCTATCACTTAATTTGATATGGAACGATGATGCCCAGTTAAATTAGTGATAAGTTTGGACAAGAGCGATTGTTTGAGTCTATTACATTAGGAGAATAATTGCTTTCTGGGATTAGATTAAGTAGACTAAGTTCTTGGATTGAGAAATTTATATTTTTATGATCAAAATTGCAATTGGATGGAATTGACACCCTTGGATTGGAAGTTTGGTAAGATTGATATTTTCTTTGTTTAATTTTAAAGTCTTGTTGTTTTATTTATTTTCATCAAATTCTCGAAAACCTTAAAACCCCGTAAATTGAGATATGGTTTTCTTAAACCGCTAGCCGATTAAAAAGCAAAGGCGAGAAGCAGTCTGCGGTTTCCCATAACCGGTTGTCCGATTGAAGTCGCAGAAGAGAATCAACATTCGGTCTTAGAAATCACTCGAAACGGCTGGCCGAATATCAACGACAAGGAGAGAACCTCGAATTGACTTTCCGGATTTCCATCTTCCGGTTGACCGAATAGATCCGAGAAGAGAGAACACGAAACGGTCTTAGGATCCGTATCCGGTTAGTTGGCACAGAATCATTACCATCCATGGCCGTGGCCGGATCCCACTCGGTAGGATAGGATCGTTCGAAACCGACACAAGCCACAAACGGTCTTAAATTTCTCCAACCGTGTCCGGATATTTCCGGAAGCTTCTGACTGACGGTTCTTGCGGTTCAAACTATCCGGTTAGCGGATAACTCGAAATTCTTCCTCGATAAGCAGGCTAGTTTTCCTTCTACGATGATCCGGTTGTTGGCAGAAACCTTGCAAAATCTAGATTTTTGGGAAAAATTGATTTTTAAACTTTGAGAAAATAAAATACATAGTTCTCTAGGGATTCGACCTGGTCTCACCATTTCTACAGTTTTATTTAGGTGAATCAGTATTTGTTTTGAGGAGCTTCGACAACTCCGTCAAAATTGGCGCCGTTGTCGGGGAACTATTTTTAGTTTCTCATTGTTTAAATTGTTTATTTGATTTAGTTTATGACCCGTTCCTCTCAGACTCCTAATTTGCAGTATAATCCCGAAATCGAGAGGACAGCGCGTCAATTTAGAAAAGAGACTAGAGAGGGGAAACGTCGTCTTGAGGAAGAAGCAGAGATAGATTTCACTACTGGTGGTACATCCATTTTGCGGTAAAAGAGATGGCGAGACGGAACTCTCAAAGAACTCATTGCTGATTTGAATCAACACCATGCATTACTTTTCCTAATATTGCTAATGATTTTGAATTAAAATCTGGTTTGATTCGTTTACTTCCTTCTTTTTCGTGGTTGTGCGGTGAAGATCCTCATAAGCACCTCGAGGAATTTCACATTGTTTGCTGGAATGAAGCCACATGGTGTATCAGGAAGCAAATCAACCTTAGAGCTTTTCCATTCTCTTTGAAGGATCAAGCTAAGGATTGGCTCTATTATCTACCTTGGGTTCTATCACCGCATGGAATGGGATGAAAAGGCTATTTGGAAAAATTCTTTCACCTCATGAGCATTAGTATTAGGAAGGAGATTTATGGCATCACACGGATCAGCTTTGGGGAGGCGTTGTGCGAATCGGGAGCGATTCAAAGATTATGTGCAAGTTTTCCCCATGAATTTGGATCAACTCCTCATCCAATATTTCTATGAGGATTGTTGCCAATGGATAGGAGTATGATTGATGCGTGAGTGGTGGAGCTTTAGTGAACAAGGCCGGAAGCGACCAAACAATTGATTTGAACATGGCTGAAACTTCTCAACAATTGATGCAAGGCGGGTGGAGGATCTATCAAACACGTTAACGAGGTAAGTGACACTTAAAAATCAAATTTACGATTTAAGCGCTTTGGTTCGTCAAATGGGCATAGCAGCGCAAGCGGTGAAAGCGTGTGGGATATGCTCACCGTGGGCACCCTCTTGATATGTGCCCAGCGTTGCAACAAGACTCCACACGAAGCCAATCTATAAATGGGTTTCACAGCGCACAAAGGAAGTATGATCCTGATTGAATCACTACAATCACGGATGGAGGATCATCACTTTAGCTATGGAAACCAAGGAGGACAACAAAGGCCACCTCGCCGAGAACTTTACAAGACCTCGATCCAACTCGCATCCCCACTCGGGTTTGGAAGATATTGTTAAGAATCTTGCTACCAATACTCTTTAACTTCCGGGAAACAAGGACAAGCATCCAAATTTGGGCAGCAAATCACTCGATTAGCCACGTCCGTTAGCAAGTTGGAAGCTCAAATTACGGAAAATTACCTTGGCAATCAACCCGAGAAGGCGTAGTGCAATATCACTGCGAGCGGAAGAAATTCCGGGATCAACTCCACTTTAAAGAAGTGAAATGGCGAGGAGATGAAGATGAAGCTCCTCCCAAAGCAAGGCGTGGGGTAAAATTCGATCCTCCTTTATCTCTTTAAATCTTACACACCTCCTTTTCTAGCGGGTTAGCTAAGCGAAAGAAGATGAGCAAGAAAAGGAGATCCTGGACACGTTTAGGAGAGTGCAAATTAACATCCCATTGGATGCGATCAAACAAATTCGAAATATGTAAGATTCTTGAAGAGTTGTGCACCAACAAGAGGAAGATGAAGGAAAAGGGAAGGTTGAGGTAAGTAAGAATGTTTCCATGATTTTACAAAAAGTATGCGAAAAATGCAAGGATCGGTATGTTTTCATTACCTTGTGTGATTGGTGAAAAGAAAGTTGAGCATGCTATGCTAGACTTAGGAGCCTCGATTAATGTCATGCCATTTCATTTTACGAACTTAAACTAAATGACTTGCAAAAATGGTGTAGTTATTGATTAGTGACCGTTCTTATATTCACCCTTGGGATTGTAGAAGGCGTTTTGGTGCAAGTTAATGAGCTTATATTTCCTGTAGATTTTACATCTTAGAGATGGAAGGTCATCCTTCTTGAATCAAACGATCTTATTAGGAAGACCTTTCGTGAAAGCGGCCAAAACAAAGATTGATGTAGATGAGGTACTCTGCATCGAGTTTGATGGAGAGATTGTTAAGTTTAATATTTTGATGCGGTGAAACACCCTCTTGATATGCATTCTCTTTGTCAAATTGATGTGCTTGATTACATTGTGCGGGAAATTTATACCCGAAAATGTTGGGAATGAGCTAGAGTTAGATCATGACCCACTTTAGAAGGAAATTTGGAGCCAATAAACTCTAATCTTTGAAATTTCCTCTACCGACAAAATGTTACCTTCTATTGTGCGGCACCAGCTGGAATTGAAAGCTTTGCGAACCACCTCAATACATGTATTTAGGTGAAGGGAGACATTGCCCGTGATTATATCGAAAGGACTCACAAAGGAGCAAGAGGAAAGTTTGGTGAGAACGCCCTTAAAGGAGTCTGGTGGCAATTGGATGGACGCCAGCGACATAAAGGAATTAGTCCATCAATTTGCATGCATAGGATCTTGCTTGAAGAGGATACTAAACCATCACGAGAGCCACAAAGGAGGTTGAATCCGGCCGTGAAGGAGGTGGTGATGAAGAAATCCTCAAATTGCTCGATGCGGTATAATCTACCCAATCTCGGCGGTGAATGGGTAAGTCCAATTCATGTGGTTCCCAAGCTGGAATAGCTGTAGTTAAAAATGGGAATAATGAACTTGTACATGCGTGTGCAAAATGGTTGGAGAATGTGTATTGATTTTAGGAAGCTCAACCAAGTAACTAGAAAAGATCACTTTCCTTTACCTTTTATTGACCAAATGCTAGAGATTAGCGGAAAATCTTTCTTTTGTTTTCTTGATGGATTTTCAGTTTTATCAAATTCTATTGGACGGGGACGATCGAAAAGACAACCTTTACTTGTCCTTTTGGAACTTATGCCTATAAGCGAATGCCCGGATCTATGTAATGCTCGGTACATTTCAAAGATGCATGATGAGTATTTTTTCTGAATTTATTGAGAGCTGCATTGAAGTGTTTATGGATGACTTCACTGTATATGGGGATTCGTTTGATAAGTGCTTAGATAATTTAACCAAGATTTTGAAAAGATGCATAGATACTAACTTGATTTTAAATTATGAAAAGTGTCATTTTATGGCCACCCAAAGGCATTGTTCTAGGACATGTGATTTCTTCTAGGGGTATTGAAGTCGATAAGGCAAAAGTGGATATAATTGCAAACTTACCATACCACCAATGTTAGGGAAGTGCGTTCTTTTCTTGGACATGCGAGGATTTTATCGCGAGTTTATCAAGGACTTCTCCAAAATCGCCTTGCCATAACAAATTTGCTACTGAGGAAGTCAATTCAATTTGGGAAGGAATGCAAAGAAAGGTTTGACAAGCTCGAAGAATTGTTGACTAGCAATCATTCAACCACGCGATGGGACTTGCCTTTTGAAATCATGTGCGATCACGAGCAATTATGCGATGGGGGCGGTTTAGGCCAGCATTGACAAGAAAAACCATGCCATCTATTATGCTTGAGGACTTTAAATCACCTTTCGGTGCAATTATTCAACAACGGAGAAAGAGCTTTTGTCAATTGTTTTGCTTTAGATAAATTTAGTTCTTATGTGCTTGGCTCTAAAGTTATTGTGTATTCGACCATACGACCTTGAAGTATCTTTTGGCGAAGGAATCGAAGCCAAGGCTAATTCGATGGATTTTACTTCTCGAGTTTGACTTGAAGATTAAGGATCGCAAAGGTGGAGAATTACATTGCTGGCCACTTGAGTAGATTGATAAGGGAGGAAGATGAGACACCTCTCAATGGCGACTTTCAAGTGATGTTGTTCCAACTAAAGGTATGATTCCTTGGTATGCTGATATAGTAAATTATTTAGTTCTGAAGTCTACACAATAGTCTTAGTCGTCTAGGAAAGCTAAGCTTAGAGTGAGTCTAAGTACTATGTTTGGGACAAACCTTTTCTATGGAAATATTGTGCGGATCAAGTGATTAGGAGATGTGTGCACTGAAAATGAATTCCAATCTATCTTAACCTTTTGCCATGATTATGCATGTGGATGACACTTTGGACCTGGAGCGGACGCTAGGAAAATTCTAGATAGTGGTTTATATTGGGAGTCTTTATTTAAAGATGCATATCAATTTTGCAAAAGTTGAGAAATGTCAAAAAGTAGGAGCGTTAACACGCAAGAATGAAATGCCTCAAGTTCCAATTCTTATTTGTGAAATATTTGATGTATGGGGTATTGATTTTATGGGTCCTTTGCCATCATCTTGCGGATTTTCTTATATTCTTTTGGCGGTGGATTATGTTTCGAAATGGGTGGAAGCAAAAGCCACCAAAACTGACGACTCTCAAGCTGTTGTAGGTTTTGTCAAAACTAACATTTTGCTAGGTTTGAAATTCCAAGAGCAATTATTAGTGATCAAGGCACATTTTGCAATAGATCGGTTGAAGCTTTGATGAAGAAATATGGGTGAATCATAGAGTTGCCACCGCATATCATCCTCGAACCAATGGCCAAAGTCTCGATCGAGAGGTTAAGTCTATTTTGGAAAAGGCGGTGAATCCGGGAAGAAAAGTTGGAGCCTTCGTTTAGATGATGCTCTTTGGGCTTACCGTACAAAACTCCTATAGGTATGTCTCCTTACGAATTGTGTTTGGTAAAGCATGTCACTTGGGTGGAAATCGAGCACAAGGCCTATTGGGCGGTGCGGCGATGTAATATGGACTTAGACAAGGCGGTATGTCAAGATTATTGCAATTGCAAGACTTAGAGGAGTTGAGGTTAGGCGCCTCGAACTCAAGAATTTACAAGGAGAAATCCAAGATGCTTCACGACAACATGCTTGTTCGTAAGCAATTCGAGATTGGTCAAAAGTGTTATTATATAACTCTCGATTGAAGCTCATACACAGTAAGTTTCGTTCTCGATGGGTTGGTCCTTTTGTTGTTATTAACGTGTTTCCTTATAGTGCGAGAGATTAAGAGCTTAGACTCGGACAAGATTTTTAAAGTGAACGGCCATAGGTTGAAAATCTACCATGAGGGTGAAATTGCTCCATGCATCACCGGAGTCAATTTCACTCATCCTCATTATTCGGATACTTGATTAAACTGCGAATTTGTCTAATAAGACATAAAACAAAGGCGCTTTTTGGGAGGCAACCCAAATATTTTCTTTATTCTCGCTTTTGAATTTCCATTTCTTTATTATATTTAGTTTTCTTTACTTTCGTTGATTTTATTTTAAGCCTCCAGATGTTCTTGATGAAGAAGATTAACCTCAATAAACCGTGCTCGCGCCACTTTTCAGCTTTCCTTGAAACCCTCTCCCTATGCTCATTTGGGTCCACACCGCTCACATTCAGGGGAGTTTCTTCTTCCCTTCTCATTTACTTTTCATCATTATTATTTTTTGTGAGCTATTTACTTGTCGATACATTGGGGACAATGTATTATTTAGGTGTGGGGGAGGATTTTGGCAATGTTCTTAAAAATAAAAAATTTTGTGCTTTAAGTCTTCCCAATATCTTTGAATACCTTATAAGTTAGGGGTACATCTTTGTTTTGAGTTTTAATGCATGAAAGAGGTAAGCATGAATAGTATTTTTCTTTAAAATTTTCGATAGTGTCGAATTAATTTGTTGATTGAAAAGTGCACAAGACTTGATGCAAAATAGACACTCTAGTGAGCTTTTGAGCCGAAGAGCAACTTATTACGTTTTGCTCCTTTTATTTTTGTTGAGTGTATCAAACTTAGTGTGTTTATTCTAGAACTTGCTTATGAATGTATGTTGAGACCACATTTTTGAATTGATGCTTAAGTGTGATAAGGGCAATTAGGTTTAACCAATTTTTAGACTCTAAAATACCCACCTTTTATTTTTCCCTAGTTAGCCCCTTTGAGCCTATTTTTCCCTTTCATTTGTTTCAAACACATTATTTAACCCCAAGCCTTCTTGTTTGTTATCCTTGTTTTCTTTCTACCCTATCAAGACAAGAGTGAAGTGATTGCATGAAAAAAAAAAAAAAAAAAAATTTCTGTTGAATTTATTCCCTTAATTGGATGATTGGAGAATTATTTGCAAAAGCAATTGAATTACTAAATTGTTTCTCCAAGTGTTTTAAGTGCTTAAATGTGGGGATAAATTTCATCATCTTGGAAGTATGTTTGTTTATTTTATGTGGTATCTAAATCATGCACATAACTAACTCTTTGTCTTGATTGTTAAACCCTTAATTTTCCCTTCTACCATACCCTTACCTAAGCCCCATTTCAACCCTTGTAAAGTCCCTTTGATTTTTGCATCATATTCATATGCAGTGGTGGAGATTTAAATCATTTGCAAGCCTATGGTAATGACATGCTATGTTTTGATTTTGAGAGTAAAACACGCACCCTAAACACTTTGAGAGCATAGAGCGAAACCATGCGAGGGTGTTAAGTCTTGCTGCATTTGATTTTGATGAATTGATAAGATGCTTATGTTTTTGGTTACAAATTCTATCCTATGAATGCTTATTCTCTAGATTGTCACTATGATTCAACTCATTGATGTGTGTTTAGCTTTATTGGTATTCTTGGATATTGAATGGTTTGAAAGAAGTTAAAAGGGAGATTGGTATGTCGATTTAAGATATGCTTGAGGACAAGCATGGTTTAGGTGTGGGGGAATTTGATAGGTCATAAATAGTCATATTATATTTTATTTAATTCCCTCATATTTTGATTGATCTTGTGCTAATTCGTGGAAATTATATTTGAATTGATTTAGGAGATGAATCATGGAGATTAAGATAAAAAGTGGATAATAAGGGCTTTATTTGGGCTTTGGAACGTGGGCTGACCATTGGCTGGAAGGATTCGGTCCTAGCAATCAGAATTGGAAAAGGATTTGGTCTCCTAGCACAAAGAAAAGAAGAAGCCAAGTGAGAAAAGGAAAGCTAGCAAAAAGGAAACAAAAAGCAAGCATTATAAAAGGCTTGAACGTGAGGAACAAAAGGGGAGGGCTGCTGCAATTATTTTCTTCTCAATTCTTTTGTTTTGTTTGCCACCATGTGTGGCTAAGGTTTTAATTCCGATCCAAGGGTAATCAAATTCCAGTTGTAGTTTTGTGAGGCTTTGAGCTTAACAAGAATTTCTTCATCCAAGTAATTTTTATTTGCTTGTTCTTATTTTCTATGAATTATTTATATTGATTGAGTTGACGCCTTAATTCAATATTTATTTTTCTATCGCTAGTCATGAGTTTATGATCCGTAATTGTCATGAATGACTGAATTGAGTAGCAAGGAGTTGGCTCATGTGTGTGTATATTGATGGCCACAATTACATAGCTTGCATGATAGGCTCTAGGGAAATAAAAATACAAATTGATTAAATTGGAGTAATCTGAATTAATTGATCTTGTTTTAGTCATTCTCACTATTCTTAATGCTATCACTTAATTTGATATGGAACGATGATGCCCAGTTAAATTAGTGATAAGTTTGGACAAGAGCGATTGTTTGAGTCTATTACATTAGGAGAATAATTGCTTTCTGCGGGATTCCGATTAAGTAGACTAAGTTCTTGGATTGAGAAATTTATATTTTTGCCTATGATCAAAATTGCAATTGGATGGAATTGACACCCTTGGATTGGAAGTTTGGTAAGATTGATATTTTCTTTGTTTAATTTTAAAGTCTTGTTGTTTTTATTTATTTTCATCAAATTCTCGAAAACCCTTAAAACCCGGAAATTGGATAATAGGTTTTCTTAAACGCTGTGATTAAAAACGAAAGGAAGAAGCGAAAGCGGTCTGGGTTTCCCATAACCGTTGTCCGATTGAAGTCGTAAGAAGAGAATCAACATTCGGTCTTGGGAAATCACTCAAACGGCTGGCCAGAATATCAGCGACAAGGAGAGAACCTCGAATTGACTTCCGGTTCCATCTTAGGTTGACGAATAGATCCGAGAGAAGAGAACGAAACCGGTCTTAGGATCCCGTATCCGGTTAGCGCACCGAATCATTACCATCCATGGCCGATGGCGGATCACTTTCGGTAGGATAGCCGGATCGTTCAGAAGCAGCACAACCAGCGGTCTTAGAATTTCTCGACGGTAATCCAGGATATTTCGGAAAGCTTCTGACTGGCCGGTTTGCGGTTCCTATCCGATTAGGATAACTCCGAAATTCTTCCTCGATAAGCGGCTAACGTTTTCCTTTACCAGTGATCCAGGTTGTTGGCGAAAACCTTGCAAAATCTAGATTTTTTGGGAAAAATTGATTTTTAAACTTTGAGAAAATAAAATACATAGTTCTCTAGGGATTAGGCACAGTCTCGCCATTTCTACATTTTATTTAGGTGAATCGATTTGTTTTGAGGAGCTTGACAACTCGTCAAAATTGGCGCGTTGTCGGGAACTATTTTAGTTTCTCATTGTTTAAATTGTTTATTTGATTTAGTTTATGACCCGTTCCTCTCGGACTCTAATTTGCGGTATAATCCGAAATCGAGAGGACGGTAGCGTCAATTTAGAAAAGAGACTAGAGAGGAAAGCGTCGTCTTGAGGAAGAAGCGAGATAGATTTCACTCTTGGTGGTACATCCATTTTTGCGAAGCTAAAGAAGAGATGGCGAGACGGAACTCTCGAAGAACTTGCGCAGATTTGAATCAAGCCCTATGCATTACTTTTCCTAATATTGCTAATGATTTTGAATTAAAATCTGGTTTGATTCATTTACTTCCTTTGCTTTTCGTGGTTGTGCGGTGAAGATCCTCATAAGCACCTCGAATTTCACATTGTTTGCTCTGGAATGAAGCCACATGGTGTATCAGGAAGCAAATCAACCTTAGAGCTTTTCCATTCTCTTTGAAGGATCAAGCTAAGATTGGCTCTATTATCACCTTAGGTTCTATCACCGCATGGAATGGGATGAAAAGGCTATTTCTGGAAAAATTCTTTCCTGCCTCACGAGCCGCTAGTATTAGGAAGGAGATTTATGGCATCACACAGATCACTGGGGAGACGTTGTACGAATACTGGGAACGATTCAAAAGATTATGTGCAAGTTTTCCCCACCATCAAATTTCGGATCAACTCTTCATCCAATATTTCTATGAGGGATTGTTGCCAATGGATAGGATTATGATTGATGCGGTGAGTGGTGGAGCTTTAGTGAACAAGACACAAGCGATGAAACAATTGATTTCAAACATGGCTGAAACTTCTCAACAATTTGGTGCAAGGCGGGTGGAGGATCTATCGAGCAAGTTAACGAGGTAGTGATCAAAATCAAATTTGATTTAAGCGCTTTGGTTCGTCAAATGGGCTGTGGGGTGCAAGCGGTGAAAGCGTGTGGGAATATACTCACTTCATGGGCATCCTACGATATGTGCCCATTCTGACAAGACTCCGCGAAAGCCAATGCCATATAAATGGGTTTCTGAGTCACGCTCAGGAAGTATGATCCACGAATCACTACTGATCACGGATGGAGGGATCATCTAACTTTAGCTATATGAAACGAGGAGGACAACAAGGCCACCTCCTCGAGAACTTTACAAGACCACCTCGATCATGGAAGATATTGTTAAGAATCTTGCTACGATACTCTTTAACTTGAGGAAACAGGACAAGCATCCGAATTTGGGCAGCAAATCACTCGATTAGCCACATCCGTTAGCAAGTTGGAAGCTCGAAATTCGGAAAATTACCTTCGGAAATCGACCCGAGAGGCGTAGTGCAATATCGCTGCGGCGGAAAGAAATTCCTTGAGGATCAACTCGCTTTAAAGAAAATTTGAAATGGCGAGGAGATGAAGATGAAAAGCTCCTCCCAAAACAAGGCGTGGGGTAAAATTCGATCCTCCTTTATCTCTTTCATCTTACACACACCTCCTTTTCCTAGCGGGTTAGCTAAGCCAAAGAAGATGAGCAAGAAAGGAGATCACTGGACACGTTTAGGAGGTGCAAATTAACATCCCACTTATTGGATGCGATCAAACAAATTCAAATATGTAAGATTCTTGAAAGAGTTGTGCACCGACAAGAGGAAGATGAAGGAAAAGGGAAGGTTGAGGTAAGTAAGAATGTTTCCATGATTTTACAAAAGAATATGCCAGAAAAATGCAAGGATCCAGGTATGTTTTCATTACCTTGTGTGATTGGTGAAAAGAAAGTTGAGCATGCTATGCTAGACTTAGGAGCCTCAATTAATGTCATGCCATTTTCTGTTTACCAAGAACTTAAACTAAATGACTTGCAAAAGACTGGTGTAGTTATTCAATTAGCTGACCGTTCTTATATTCACCCCCTTGGGATTGTAGAAGACGTTTTGGTGCAAGTTAATGAGCTTATATTTCCTGTAGATTTTTACATCTTAGAGATGGAAGGTCATCCTTCTTCCAAATCATCTTCAATCTTATTAGGAAGACCTTTCATGAAAACTGCCAAAACAAAGATTGATGTAGATGAGGTACTCTTTCTGCATCGAGTTTGATGGAGAGATTGTTAAGTTTAATATTTTTGATGCGGTGAAACACCCTCTTGATATGCATTCTCTTTGTCAAATTGATGTGCTTGATTATTGTGCGGAAATTTATAGAAAATGTTGGGAATGAGCTAGAGTTAGATGCACAACCCACTTTAGAAGGAAATTTGGAGCCAATAAACTCTAATCTGAAATTTCCTCTACCATGACAAAATGTTACCTTTATTGTGCGGGCACCAAAGCTGGAATTGAAAGCTTTGCGAACCACCTCAAATACATGTATTTAGGTGAAAGGGAGACATTGCCGTGATTATATCGAAAGGACTCACAAAGGAGCAAGAGGAAAGTTTGGTGAGAACCTTAAAGAGGTCTGGTGGCAATTGGATGGACATGGCGACATAAAAGGAATTAGTCCATCGATTTGCATCATAGGATCTTGCTTGAAGAGGATACTAAACCATCACGAGAGCCCTGAAGGAGGTTGAATCCGGCCATGAAGGAGGTGGTGATGAAGAAATCCTCAAATTGCTCGATGCGGTATAATCTACCCAATCTACGGCGGTGAATGGGTAAGTCCAATTCATGTGGTTCCCAAAGCTGGAATAGCATGTAGTTAAAAATGGGAATAATGAACTTGTACCCATGCGTGTGCAAAATGGTTGGAGAATGTGTATTGATTTTAGGAAGCTCGACAAGTAACTAGAAAAGATCACTTTCCTTTTATTGACCAAATGCTAGAGATTAGCGGGAAAATCTTTCTTTTGTTTTCTTGATGGATTTTCGGTTTCTATCAAATTCTATTAGACGGAGACGATCGAAAAGACAACCTTTACTTGTCCTTTTGGAACTTATGCCTATAGGCGAATGCCCTTGATCTATGTAATGCTCAGGTACATTTGAAGATGCATGATGAGTATTTTTCTGAATTTATTGAGAGGCTGCGTTGAAGTGTTTATGGATGACTTCATTTGTATATGGGGATTCGTTTGATAAGTGCTTAGATAATTTAACCAAGATTTTGAAAAGATGCATAGATACTAACTTGATTTTAAATTATGAAAAGTGTCATTTTATGGCCACCCAAAGGCATTGTTCTAGGACATGTGATTTCTTCTAGGGGTATTGAAGTCGATAAGGCAAAAGTGGATATAATTGCAAACTTACCATACCCTACCAATGTTAGGGAAGTGCGTTCTTTTCTTGGACATGCAGGATTTTATCGCAGGTTTATCAAGGACTTCTCCAAAATCGCCTTGCCCTTAACAAATTTGCTCTGAAAGTCGATTCGAATTTGGGAAGGAATGCAAAGAAAGGTTTGACAAGCTCAAGAATTGTTGACTAAGCGCGATCATTCAACCACCATGATGGGACTTGCCTTTTGAAATCATGTGCGATCTGAGCAATTATGCGATGGGGCGGTTTAGGCCAAGCGGTTGACAAGAAAAACCATGCCATCTATTATGCTTGAGGACTTTAAATCACCTTTCGTCTGATTATTCAACAACGGAGAAAGAGCTTTTGTCGATTGTTTTGCTTTAGATAAATTTCGTTCTTATGTGCTTGGCTCTAAAGTTATTGTGTATTCGACCATGCGACCTTGAAGTATCTTTTGGCGAAGGAATCGAAGCCAAGGCTAATTCGATGGATTTTACTTCTCAAAGTTTGACTTGAAGATTAAGGATCATGAGGTGGAGAATTCTGTTGCTGGCCACTTGAGTAGATTGATAAGGGAGGAAGATGAGACACCTCTCAATGGCGACTTTCAAATGATGTTGTTCCAAGCTAAAGGTATGATTCCTTGGTATGCTGATATAGTAAATTATTTAGTTCTGAAGTCTACACAATAGTCTTAGTGCGTCAGGAAAGCTAAGCTTAGAGTGAGTCTAAGTACTATGTTTGGGACAAACCTTTTCTATGGAAATATTGTGCGGATCAAGTGATTAGGAGATGTGTGCACGAAAATGAATTCCAATCTATCTTAACCTTTTGCCATGATTATGCATGTGGAGGACACTTTGGACTGAGCGGACCGCTAGGAAAATTCTAGATAGTGGTTTATATTGGGAGTCTTTATTTAAAGATGCATATCAATTTTGCAAAAGTTGCGAGAGATGTCAAAAGTAGGGCGTTAACACGCAGAATGAAATGCCTCAGTTCGATTCTTATTTGTGAAATATTTGATGTATGGGGTATTGATTTTATGGGTCCTTTGCCATCATCTTGCGGATTTTCTTATATTCTTTTGGCGGTGGATTATGTTTCGAAATGGGTGGAAGCAAAAGCCACCAAAACTGACGACTCTCAAGCTGTTGTAGGTTTTGTCAAAACTAACATTTTTGCTAGGTTTGGAATTCCAAGAGCAATTATTAGTGATCAAGGCACGCATTTTTGCAATAGATCGGTTGAAGCTTTGATGAAGAAATATGGAGTGAATCACCGAGTTGCCACCGCATATCATCCTCAAACCAATGGCCAAGCCGAAGTCTCCAATCGAGAGGTTAAGTCTATTTTGGAAAAGACGGTGAATCCAGGAAGAAAGGATTGGAGCCTTCGTTTAGATGATGCTCTTTGGGCTTACCGCACAGCATACAAAACTCCTATAGGTATGTCTCTTACGAATTGTGTTTGGTAAAGCATGTCACTTGGGTGGAAATCGAGCACAAGGCCTATTAGGCGGTGCGGCGATGTAATATGGACTTAGACAAGGCGGTATGTCAAGATTATTGCAATTGCAAGACTTAGAGGAGTTGAGGTTAGGCGCCTCGAGAACTCAAGAATTTACAAGGAGAAATCCAAGATGCTTCACGACAACATGCTTGTTCGTAAGCAATTCGAGATTGGTCAAAAGTGTTGTTATATAACTCTCGATTGAAGCTCATACAGTAAGTTTCGTTCTCGATGGGTTGGTCCTTTTGTTGTTATTAACGTGTTTCCTATAGTGCGATGAGATTAAGAGCTTAGACTCGGACAAGATTTTTAAAGTGAACGGCCATAGGTTGAAAATCTACCATGAGGGTGAAATTGCTCCATGCATCACCGGAGTCAATTTCACTCATCCTCATTATTCGGATACTTGATTAAACTGAATTTGTCTAACAAAGACATAAAACAAAGGCGCTTTTTGGGAGGCAACCCAAATATTTTCTTTATTCTCGCTTTTGAATTTCCATTTCTTTATTATATTTAGTTTTCTTTACTTTCGTTGATTTTATTTTAAGCCTCCAGATGTTCTTGATGAAGAAGATTAACCTCAATAAACCGTGCTCGCGCCACTTTTCAGCTTTCCTTGAAACCCTCTCCCTATGCTCATTCGGGTCCACACCGCTCACATTCAGGGGAGTTTCTTCTTCCCTTCTCATTTACTTTTCATCATTATTATTTTTTGTGAGCTATTTACTTGTCGATACATTGGGGACAATGTATTATTTAGGTGTGGGGGAGGATTTTGGCAATGTTCTTAAAAATAAAAAATTTTGTGCTTTATGTCTTGATATCTTTGAATACCTTATAAGTTGACATCTTTGTTTTGAGTTTTAATGCATGAAAGAGGTAAGCATGAATAGTATTTTCTTTAAAATTTTCGATAGTGTCGAATTAATTTGTTGATTGAAAAGAGACTTGATGCAAAATAGACACTCTAGTGAGCTTTTGAGCCTAAGAGCAACTTATTACGTTTTGCTCCTTTTATTTTTGTTGAGTGTATCAAACTTAGTGTGTTTATTCTAGAACTTGCTTATGAATGTATGTTGAGACCACATTTTTGAATTGATGCTTAAGTGTGATAAGGGCAATTAGGTTTAACCAATTTTTAGACTCTAAAATACCCACCTTTTATTTTTCCCTAGTTAGCCCCTTTGAGCCTATTTTTCCCTTTCATTTGTTTCAAACACATTATTTAACCCCAAGCCTTCTTGTTTGTTATCCTTGTTTTCTTTCTACCCTATCAAGACAAGAGTGAAGTGATTGCATGAAAAAAAAAAAAAAAAAATTTCTGTTGAATTTATTCCCTTAATTGGATGATTGGAGAATTATTTGCAAAAGCAATTGAATTACTAAATTGTTTCTCCAAGTGTTTTAAGTGCTTAAATGTGGGGATAAATTTCATCATCTTGGAAGTATGTTTGTTTATTTTATGTGGTATCTAAATCATGCACATAACTAACTCTTTGTCTTGATTGTTAAACCCTTAATTTTCCCTTCTACCATACCCTTACCTAAGCCCCATTTCAACCCTTGTAAAGTCCCTTTGATTTTTGCATCATATTCATATGCAGTGGTGGAGATTTAAATCATTTGCAAGCCTATGGTAATGACATGCTATGTTTTGATTTTGAGAGTAAAACACGCACCCTAAACACTTTGAGAGCATAGAGCGAAACCATGCGAGGGTGTTAAGTCTTGCTGCATTTGATTTTGATGAATTGATAAGATGCTTATGTTTTTGGTTACAAATTCTATCCTATGAATGCTTATTCTCTAGATTGTCACTATGATTCAACTCATTGATGTGTGTTTAGCTTTATTGGTATTCTTGGATATTGAATGGTTTGAAAGAAGTTAAAAGGGAGATTGGTATGTCGATTTAAGATATGCTTGAGGACAAGCATGGTTTAGGTGTGGGGGAATTTGATAGGTCATAAATAGTCATATTATATTTTATTTAATTCCCTCGTATTTTGATTGATCTTGTGCTAATTCGTGGAAATTATATTTGAATTGATTTAGGAGATGAATCATGGAGATTAAGATAAAAAGTGGATAATAAAGAACTTTATTTGGGCTTTGGGCATTGGGCTGACCATTGGCTGGAAGGATTCGGTCCTAGCAATCAGAATTGGAAAAGGATTTGGTCTCCTAGCACAAAGAAAAGAAGAAACCAAGTGAGAAAAGGAAAGCTAGCAAAAAGGAAACAAAAAGCAAGCATTATAAAAGGCTTGAACATGAGGAACAAAAGGGGAGGGCTGCTGCAATTATTTTCTTCTCAATTCTTTTGTTTTGTTTGCCACCATGTGTGGCTAAGGTTTTAATTCCGATCCAAGGGTAATCAAATTCCAGTTGTAGTTTTGTGAGGCTTTGAGCTTAACAAGAATTTCTTCATCCAAGTAATTTTTATTTGCTTGTTCTTATTTTCTATGAATTATTTATATTGATTGAGTTGACGCCTTAATTCAATATTTATTTTTCTATAGTCATGAGTTTATGATCCGTAATTGTCATGAATGACTGAATTGAGTATGAGAGTTGGCTCATGTGTGTGTATATTGATGGCCACAATTACATAGCTTGCATGATAGGCTCTAGGGAAATAAAAATACAAATTGATTAAATTGGAGTAATCTGAATTAATTGATCTTGTTTTAGTCATTCTCACTATTCTTAATGCTATCACTTAATTTGATATGGAACGATGATGCCCAGTTAAATTAGTGATAAGTTTGGACAAGAGCGATTGTTTGAGTCTATTACATTAGGAGAATAATTGCTTTCTGCGGGATTCCGATTAAGTAGACTAAGTTCTTGGATTGAGAAATTTATATTTTTGCCTATGATCAAAATTGCAATTGGATGGAATTGACACCCTTGGATTGGAAGTTTGGTAAGATTGATATTTTCTTTGTTTAATTTTAAAGTCTTGTTGTTTTTATTTATTTTCATCAAATTCTCGAAAACCCTTAAAACCCCAGAAATTCGGATAATGGTTTCTTAAAGCTAGCCGATTAAAACGAAAGGAAGAAAGCGAGAAGCGGTCTAGGGTTTCCCATAACGGTTGTCCGATTGAAGTCGACAAGAGAATCAACATTCGGTCTTAGGAAATCACTCGAGCGGCTGGCGAATATCAGCAACAAGGAGAGAACCTCGAATTGACTTTCCGGATTTCCATCTTCCGGTTGACGAATAGATCCGAGAAGAGAGAACACGAAACCGGTCTTAGGATCCGTATCCGGTTGGCAGCAGAATCATTACCATCCATGGCCGATGGCCGGATCCCACTCGGTAGGATAAGCGGATCGTTCGGCAAACACAAACCCTGACGGTCTTAGGATTTCTCAACGTGTCCGGATATTTCGAAGCTTCTGACTGCAACGGTTTGCGGTTCCGCTTATCCGGTTAGCCGGATAACTCCCAGAATTCTTCCTCAATAAACGGCTAACCGTTTTCCTTTACCGGTGATCCGGTTGTTGGCAGAAACCTTGCAAAATCTAGATTTTTGGGAAAAATTGATTTTTAAACTTTGAGAAAATAAAATACATAGTTCTCTAGGGATTCGACCTGGTCTCACCATTTCTACAATTTTATTTAGGTGAATCAGTATTTGTTTTGAGGAGCTTCGACAACTCCGTCATCATACGCACATATTAATTTAAACAGATATTGATATTAATTACTCCAAGAATTAATTAAGAGATTACGTTTTATAATTCTATGGTCACATTCATATTTCAAATTAATAACTTGCTAAGCGTACAAACATAATTGTTATGATTGTTATTGAATAAAATATGACTCTGTTATAAATTTTTTTTAATCTAAACACAGTTGGATATCATCTCTAATTTTACTTATTGCTTATTAAATTCTAAATTGCCAGAATTTTGAATTTTTTAAACTTTAATCCGTATTTAGCAAATTAATTTATTTTTATTTGATTAGGTCGGTAAAATACAATGAATTCTAGTTGATTAAATATACGGTAATGAATTGTATGTACATTCTAGAAATTAGTAGATTATTAATCTATTGATTAACTAATATCAATATCTCTTGAAATTAATAGATGTTGTCTGATTCTGGTATTATTAATTTATAGGGGTTTCTTGTACATCCATCCATGCAAACGTCTAGCATTGTGTTACACCGATGACTTTCTTAAATTATAGGATGTGGTTAACTTCACTCTGGGACCTAGCTCACAGAAACAAGTTTATGACAAGAATAGCTTGACGATTGATATAATGAGAAAAATTATCTAACATTAAACTAAACAAAATAACAACACTAAAAAATGATAAAATTAGTTAATAATAGGCTGAGATTATCTTCATAATGCAACAAGATATTAAAATTAATCGTTAACGCAAACAAACGTAGTGTAATTTATTTAAACCTCATTTATAGAATCCTATCAATTTGATTAAGGTCATTGTAGCTTATTTCTCAATATTTCTTCATATAACTAAATGCTCATGCCTCTTTTATGTTTAAACATCTCTTTTAATTCTAATTAAGATTTTAGAATTAAGCAAGAAGTTGAAAAATGCCGAACAGTTTAGTTTCATCATCTTAGCTTTCCTTGTACTGAAACACTAAAAGCATGCTCACTCATGTGCTTCATTTTGGTTGCTCGGTAGAGGTGAAGAGTGTAATCGAGAAGTTTATAAAAGCTCTCAAGGAGTATCTCAACTTCTACCCCGGAGGAGGATGCAAACGACTTTGTTAATAAGTGATTTCTTTTATCTTGTATGAGTGTTTTTGCAATAAAGAAGAAATTAATCCATTATAAGTAAGTGATATTATGTCATGTGTTTTTTGTGTGTACGTGATGTTGCTTTGTTGTATATGTGTCATTGAGTTAATCTATGAGAGAGAAATTTGTTAAAGTACTAATAATAATGATCAAGCAATCATAATTATTACTTTAGTACCATATGTCATATTTAAATTTGAAGTCTATTTTCTTTAGGGACGAGGCTATTTGGATCTATCTTATCGAAATCTTATATTACTAAACTATCCAATTTAGTTTAAGGTAAACTTTAATTTACACCCTACAGATATTCTATTTACCCGAAGAATGTGAAAAAATCAACTTACCTCCATTTATAATTGAGAAAACAAAGAAAGAATTCATCAACATGCGCCATTTATGCTCATCTTTTAAACAAAATTAGCGTAAATTGAGGTTTTCATGCATTTAGAGGATAAATTTCAATTAATATGCTTTTAGAGGGTGGCCACCTCAACGAGATTCTTGGTTCACCTCGAGTAAACCACCTCAACTAGGAGATTATTGGGTGATCTTGAGCGGACTCGTTAACCAACAAGTTGTTTAGTAATCTCGACGGATCACTTTGAGCGATAGGTAATTTTAGTAACCTCGAGAAGGTTGTCTCGACCAAAAAGTTATTTAGTGACCTCGAGCATATGACCTCGATTAAGAGGTAAGTCTAGTGACCTCTAGCAAGTTACCTCGACCAAATAGGTTTTAAGGAGACATTTGATTAAGTCACTAAGAAGCAAAACTCAGTCAAACAAACCTTAATTATTTTCTCCAAAATATTAGCGAATAGATTCCTAATTGGCTGAAAGTAAGTGTTCTTCTTGGTCTTCTTCATAATTTAAGGGGAGGAGTCTAACATTGGTGTTCAAGAGCTATAGTTAATAATATTGTCTAATCGTTAATTCATTACTAGTTTTTTTGAGAAAAATCATTAAATTTTTTATGTGCTTAAAAGGACTTAATTATTCAACATTATAAAATTTATTGCCTATAAAGAAAATTATTTCAGTTATCGACTCACTTTTGAAGTAAAAGAAAATATTTCCTTGATAAGCGGAAATCAAAATTCTTATTCTTGTGAAAGTGTTTTTGTGTTGTGCTACCTAAAATTACAACCAAACAACTAATTGTCTAATTCTTTATTAAAACATTTTTTTCCATTTTAATGCAATTTAAAAATGAGTCTCGTAGATCGTCACCAAAATATTCATCTAATTACGAAAGATGATTGAATGCTTAGTACACAAAGGCAAATATGTGTGAAAATAATAAGAAAACTATTGTTATACTAATTGGGATAAACTTCAACTTATTCCCCTCAAAAAAAATATTTAATTTACCATCCAAAAGAATGAAAACCTCAATTTACCATAATTTTATTTAGAACATGAGCATAAATGAAGTGCATTAAAATTTTTTCTTTTATGTCGATAATAAATGGGGATAAGTTGATGTTTTCTCATTTTAAAGTAAATTGAAGAGGTAAATTTTAGCTTACCCATAAATTAATTTAGACAGTTTAGTAACATAAGATTTTAATAAAAGGCGGCGCTTTCTTTTTTTTTTCTCTTGAGGATGAAAATAGCCTCACCCTAAAAGAAAATATACTTAAAATTTACATATTACAAATTGTACTAACATTGCAAAAATGATCATTGGATCATTATTAGTATTTCAATAGATTTCTCTTTTGTAGATTGATTCAATAATATGTATATAACAAAACAGTAGTAGCAGATGCACACAAAAAGAAAAGACAAAACATTACGTAATTATAATGCATTAAATTCTTCTTTTATTAAAACACAGGTCCGATTTCACTACAATTGATTATTATTGCAAAAGCACTCATATAAGATAAAAGAAATAACTGATTATCACATTCAATGGATTCCTACTGGGGGAAAGGGGTAGATATAGTCTACCAGAGCTTTCTTATACTCTTCAATCAAACACTCTTTCCTTGTAAGCCCTGAACAATCAACAAGGTCCGGTGATCTGCGGGATTAATAGAAAATGAAGCATCTGGATGAGATCCTCGACTAAAATGCGACCGGCTGAAATAAGTGTGCTTTTAGTGGTTGCCACTAAAAGTAAAGCCAAGATGATGAAACCAAGACTCTTAGACATTTTCTATTTCTCAAATGAATTGTAAACAACAATTGGAATTAAAGAAAGATGTAACAATTAGAAAGTCATGAGCGCTATTTATGTAAATGAATATTGAAAATGAGTTACAATGACTTTAAAAAATTAAGAGATTCTATAAATGAGGATTAAATAAATTATGTTGCGTTTGTTTGCATTAAGTATTGATTTTAATATCTAGTTTCATTATGAAAGCAATTTCGACATACGTTTAATTATTTTGTTTAGTTTATTATTAGATTTTTTTCACTTTATATCAACCATCAAGCTATTTTTTTTAATAAATAAAGATGTTTATATGAGCCATGTCTTCCAATGAAATTAACCACATCCTATTTCAAGTAGGGCATTGACACAATATAATGCAATATATTTGCATGGATATACAGTCAAACTTCTACACATTAATAATGTCGAAATCATACGCACATATTAATTTAAACAGATATTGATATTAATTACTCCAAGAATTAATTAAGAGATTACGTTTTATAATTCTATGGTCACATTCATATTTCAAATTAATAACTTGCTAAGCGTACAAACATAATTGTTATGATTGTTATTGAATAAAATATGACTCTGTTATAAATTTTTTTTAATCTAAACACAGTTGGATATCATCTCTAATTTTACTTATTGCTTATTAAATTCTAAATTGCCAGAATTTTGAATTTTTTAAACTTTAATCCGTATTTAGCAAATTAATTTATTTTTATTTGATTAGGTCGGTAAAATACAATGAATTCTAGTTGATTAAATATACGGTATTGAATTGTATGTACATTCTAGAAATTAGTAGATTATTAATCTATTGATTAACTAATATCAATATCTCTTGAAATTAATAGATGTTGTCTGATTCTTGTATTATTAATTTATAGGGGTGTTACTGTACATCCATGCAAACGTCTAGCATTGTGTTACAGATGACTTTCTTAAATTATAGGATGTGGTTAACTTCACTCAGGACCTAGCTCACGAAACATCTTTATGACAAGAACGACGGCGATTGATATAATGAGAAAAATTATCTAACGATAAACTAAACAAAATAACAACACTAAAAATGATAAAATTAGTTAATATAGGCTGAGATTATCTTCATAATGCAACAAGATATTAAAATTAATCGTTAACGCAAACAAACGTAGTGTAATTTATTTAAACCTCATTTATAGAATCCTATCAATTTGATTAAGGTCATTGTAGCTTATTTCTCAATATTTCTTCATATAACTAAATGCTCATGCCTCTTTTATGTTTAAACATCTCTTTTAATTCTAATTAAGATTTTTAGAATTCGCTTAAGAAGTTGAAAAATGCCGAACAGTTTAGTTTCATCATCTTAGCTTTCCTTGTACTCGCAAACACTAAAAGCATGCTCACTCATGTGCTTCATTTTTGGTTGCTCAGGCGTAGAGGTGAAGAGTGCTTAATCGAGAAGTTTATAAAAGCTCTCAAGGAGTATCTCAACTTCTACCCCGGAGGAGGATGCAAACGACTTTGTTAATAAGTGATTTCTTTTATCTTGTATGAGTGTTTTTGCAATAAAAGAAGAAATTAATCCATTATAAGTAAGTGATATTATGTCATGTGTTTTTTGTGTGTGTCTGTGATGTTGCTTTGTTGTATATGTGTCATTGAGTTAATCTATGAGAGAGAAATTTGTTAAAGTACTAATAATGATGATCAAGCAATCATAATTATTACTTTAGTACCATATGTCATATTTAAATTTGAAGTCTATTTTCTTTAGGACGAGGCTATTTGGATCCTATCTTATCGAAATCTTATATTACTAAACTATCCAATTTAGTTTAAGGTAAACTTTAATTTACACCCTACGAATGTTCTATTTACCCCGAAGAATGTGAAAAAAATCAACTTACCTCCATTTATAATTGAGAAAACAAAGAAAGAATTCATCAACATGCGCCATTTATGCTCATCTTTTAAACAAAAATTAGCGTAAATTGAGGTTTTCATGCATTTAGAGGATAAATTTCAATTAATATGCTTTTAGAGGGTGGCCACCTCAACCAGAGGTTACTGGTTCACCTCGAGTAAACCACCTCAACTAGGAGATTATTGGGTGATCTTGAGCAGACTACGTTAACCAACAAGTTGTTTAGTAATCTCGACCAGATCACTTTGAACAGTAGGTAATTTTAGTAACCTCGAGAAGGTTGTCTCGACCAAAAAGTTATTTAGTGACCTCGAGCATATGACCTCGATTAAGAGGTAAGTCTAGTGACCTCTAGCAAGTTACCTCGACCAAATAGGTTTTAAGGAGACATTTGATTAAGTCACTAAGAAGCAAAACTCAGTCAAACAAACCTTAATTATTTTCTCCAAAATATTAGCGAATAGATTCCTAATGGGCTGAAAGTAAGTGTTCTTCTTGGTCTTCTTCATAATTTTAGGGGAGGAGTCTAACATTGGTGTTCAAGAGCTATAGTTAATAATATTGTCTAATCGTTAATTCATTACTAGTTTTTTTGAGAAAAATCATTAAATTTTTTATGTGCTTAAAAGGACTTAATTATTCAACATTATAAAAGTTATTGCCTATAAAGAAAATTATTTCAGTTATCGATTCACTTTTGAAGTAAAAGAAAATATTTCCTTGATAAGTTTAATAAATCAAAATTCTTATTACTGTGAAAGTGTTTTTTGTGTTGTGCTACCTAAAAATTACAACCAAACAACTAATTGTCTAATTCTTTATTAAAAACATTTTTTTTCCATTTTAATGCAATTTACAAATGAGTCTCTTAGATCGTCACCAAAATATTCATCTAATTACAGAAAGATGATTGAATGCTTAGTACACAAGGCAAATATGTGTCGAAAATAATAAGAAAACTATTGTTATACTAATTGGGATAAACTTCAACTTATTCCCCTCCAAACAAAAATATTTAATTTACCATCCAAAAGAATGAAAACCTCAATTTACCATAATTTTATTTAGGACATGAGCATAAATGGGGAGTGCATTAAAGAATTTTTTTTTCTTTTATGTCAGTAATAAATGGGGATAAGTTGATGTTTTCTCGTTTTTTTTTAAGAGTAAATTGAAGAGGGTAAATTTTAGCTTACCCATAAATTAATTTAGACAGTTTAGTAACATAAGATTTTAATAAAAGACGAGGGTCAACGCTTTCTTTTTTTTTCTCTTGAGGATGCAAATAGCCTCACCCTAAAAGAAAATATACTTAAAATTTACATATTACAAATTGTACTAACATTGCAAAAATGATCATTGGATCATTATTAGTATTTCAATAGATTTCTCTTTTGTAGATTGATTCAATAATATGTATATAACAAAAACAAGAGTAGCAGATGCACACAAAAAGAAAAGACAAAACATTACGTAATTATAATGCATTAAATTCTTCTTTTATTAAAACACAGTGTCCGATTTCACTACAATTGATTATTATTGCAAAAGCACTCATATAGATAAAAGAAATAACTCGATTATCACAATCAATGGCATCCTCCTGGGGATGTGGGTAGATATAGTCTACCGTAGCTTTATACTCTTCAATCAAACACTCTTTCCTTGTAAGCCGAACAATCAACAAGGTCCTGATGCCGCAGATTAATAGAAAATGAAGCATCCGGATGAGATCCTCGACTAGTACGACCTACCGAATAAGTGTGCTTTTAGTGGTTGCCACTAAAAGTAAAGCCAAGATGATGAAACCAAGACTCTTAGACATTTTTCTATTTCTCAAATGAATTGTAAACAACTTAATTGGAATTAAAAGAAAGATGTAACAATTAGAAAGTCATGAGACGCTATATATGTAAATGAATATTGAGAAATGAGTTACAATGACTTTAAAAAAATTAAGAGATTCTATAAATGAGGATTATATAAATTATTTTGCGTTTGTTTGCATTAAGTATTGATTTTAATATCTCGTTGCATTATGATAGCAATTTCGACATACGTTTAATTATTTTGTTTAGTTTATTATTAGATTTTTTCACTTTATATCAACCATCAAGCTATTTTTTTAATAAATAAAGATGTTTATATGAGCCATGTCTTCCAATGAAATTAACCACATCCTATTTCAAGTAGGGCATTGACACAATATAATGCAATATATTTGCATGGATATACAAATAAACTTCTATACATTAATAATGTCGAAATCATACGCACATATTAATTTAAACAGATATTGATATTAATTACTCCAAGAATTAATTAAGAGATTACGCTTTTATAATTCTATGGTCACATTCATATTTCAAATTAATAACTTGCTAAGCGACAAAACATAATTGTTATGATTGTTATTGAATAAAATATGACTCGTTATAAATTTTTTTAATCTAAACACGCTTGGATATCATCTCTAATTTTACTTATTGCTTATTAAATTCTAAATTGCGAATTTTGAATTTTTAAACTTTAATCCGTGATTTAGCAAATTAATTTATTTTTATTTGATTAGGTCGGTAAAATACAATGAATTCTAGTTGATTAAATATACGGTATTGAATTGTATGTACATTCTAGAAATTAGTAGATTATTAATCTATTGATTAACTAATATCAATATCTCTTGAAATTAATAGATGTTGTCTGATTCTGGTATTATTAATTTATAGGGGTGTTACTCAGACATCCATGCAAACGCTCAGCATTGTGTTACACCGATGACTTTCTTAAATTATAGGATGTGGTTAACTTCACTGGGACCTAGCTCACGTAAACATCTTTATGACAAGAATAGCTTGACGATTGATATAATGAGAAAAATTATCTAACAGTAAACTAAACAAAATAACAACACTAAAAAATGATAAAATTAGTTAATATAGGCTGAGATTATCTTCATAATGCAACAAGATATTAAAATTAATCGTTAACGCAAACAAACGTAGTGTAATTTATTTAAACCTCATTTATAGAATCCTATCAATTTGATTAAGGTCATTGTAGCTTATTTCTCAATATTTCTTCATATAACTAAATGCTCATGCCTCTTTTATGTTTAAACATCTTTTAATTCTAATTAAGATTTTAGAATTCGCAAGAAGTTGAAAATGCGTCAGTTTAGTTTCATCATCTTAGCTTTCCTTGTACTCGCAAACACTAAAAGCATGCTCACTCATGTGCTTCATTTTTGGTTGCTCAGGCTTAGAGGTGAAGAGTGCTTAATCGAGAAGTTTATAAAAGCTCTCAAGGACTATCTCAACCTCTACCCCGGAGGAGGATGCAAATGACTTTGTTAATAAGTGATTTCTTTTATCTTGTATGAGTGTTTTTGCAATAAAAGAAGAAATTAATCCATTATAAGTAAGTGATATTATGTCATGTGTTTTTTGTGTGTGTCTGTGATGTTGCTTTGTTGTATATGTGTCATTGAGTTAAAGAGAGAATTTGTTAAAGTACTAATAATGATGATCAAGCAATCATAATTATTACATTAGTACCATATGTCATATTTAAATTTGAAGTCTATTTTCTTTAGACGAGGCTATTTGGATCCTATCTTATCGAAATCTTATATTACTAAACTATCCAATTTAGTTTAAGGTAAACTTTAATTTACACCCTACAATGTTCTATTTACTCAAGAATGTGAAAAATCAACTTACCTCCATTTACAATTGAGAAAACAAAGAAAGAATTCATCAGCATGCGCCATTTATGCTCATCTTTTAAACAAAAATTAGCGTAAATTGAGGTTTTCATGCATTTAGAGGATAAATTTCAATTAATATTCTTTTAGAGGTTGGCCACCTCAACCAGAGGTTACTGGTTCACCTCGAGTAAACCACCTCAACTAGAGATTATCGGGTGATCTTGAGCAGACTACGTTAACCAACAAGTTGTTTAGTAATCTCGACCGCATCACTTTGAACGAGGTAATTTTAGTAACCTCGAGAAGGTTGTCTCGACCAAACAGTTATTTAGTGACCTCTAGCATATGACCTCGATTAAGAGGTAAGTCTAGTGACCTCTAGCATGTTACCTCGACCAAATAGGTTTTAAGGAGACATTTTATTAAGTCACTAAGAAGCAAAACTCAGTCAAACAAACCTTAATTATTTTCTCCAAAATATTAGCGAATAGATTCCTAATTGGGCTGAAAGTAAGTGTTCTTCTTGGTCTTCTTCATAATTTTAGGGAGGAGTCTAACATTGGTGTTCAAGAGCTATAGTTAATAATATTGTCTAATCGTTAATTCATTACTAGTTTTTGAGAAAATCATTAAATTTTTATGTGCTTAAAAGGACTTAATTATTCAACATTATAAAATTTATTGCCTATAAAGAAAATTATTTCGTTATCGACTCACTTTTGAAGTAAAAGAAAATATTTCCTTGATGTTTACCTAAATCAAAATTTTATTCTTGTGAAAGTGTTTTTGTGTTGTGCTACCTAAAATTACAACCAAACAACTAATTGTCTAATTCTTTATTAAAACATTTTTTTCCATTTTAATGCAATTTACAAATGAGTCTCAGATCGTCACCAAAATATTCATCTAATTACAGAAAGATGATTGAATGCTTAGTACACAAGGCAAATATGTGTCGAAAATAATAAGAAAACTATTGTTATACTAATTGGGATAAACTTCAACTTATTCCTCCAAAAAAAATATTTAATTTACCATCCAAAAGAATGAAAACCTCAATTTACCATAATTTTATTTAGCACATGAGCATAAATGGGAGTGCATTAAAGAATTTTTTTCTTTTATGTCAGTAATAAATGGGGATAAGTTGATGTTTTCTCATTTTTTAAGAGTAAATCAAGAGGGTAAATTTTAGCTTACCCATAAATTAATTTAGAGCTTTAGTAACATAAGATTTTAATAAAAGACGAGGGTCAACGCTTTTTTTTTCTCTTGAGGATGCAAATAGCCTCACCCTAAAAGAAAATATACTTAAAATTTACATATTACAAATTGTACTAACATTGCAAAATGATCATTGGATCATTATTAGTATTTCAATAGATTTCTCTTGTAGATTGATTCAATATGTATATAACAAAACAGAGTAGCAGATGCACACAAAAGAAAAGACAAAACATTACGTAATTATAATGCATTAAATTCTTCTTTTATTAAAACACAGTCCGATTTCACTACAATTGATTATTATTGCAAAAGCACTCATATAAGATAAAAGAAATAATCGATTATCACAATCAATGGCATCCTCCCTGGGGACAGGGGTAGATATAGTCTACCGTAGCTTTCTATACTCTTCAATCAAACACTCTTTCCTTGTAAGCCCTGAACAATCAACAAGGTCCGTGATGCTCAGGATTAATAGAAAATGAAGCATCCGGATGAGATCCTCGACTAGTACGACCTGAAATAAGTGTGCTTTTAGTGGTTGCCACTAAAAGTAAAGCCAAGATGATGAAACCAAGACTCTTAGACATTTTTCTATTTCTCAAATGAATTGTAAACAACTTAATTGGAATTAAAAGAAAGATGTAACAATTAGAAAGTCATGAGCCGCTATTTATGTAAATGAATATTGAGAAATGAGTTACAATGACTTTAAAAAAATTAAGAGATTCTATAAATGAGGATTAAATAAATTATGTTGCGTTTGTTTGCATTAAGTATTGATTTTAATATCTCGTTGCATTATGAAAGCAATTTCGACATACGTTTAATTATTTTGTTTAGTTTATTATTAGATTTTTTTCACTTTATATCAACCATCAAGCTATTTTTTTTAATAAATAAAGATGTTTATATGAGCCATGTCTTCCAATGAAATTAACCACATCCTATTTCAAGTAGGGCATTGACACATATAATGCAATATATTTGCATGGATTACAAATAAACTTCTATACATTAATAATGTCGAAATCATACGCACATATTAATTTAAACAGATATTGATATTAATTACTCCAAGAATTAATTAAGAGATTACGTTTTATAATTCTATGGTCACATTCATATTTCAAATTAATAACTTGCTAAGCGTACAAACATAATTGTTATGATTGTTATTGAATAAAATATGACTGTTATAAATTTTTTTAATCTAAACACGTTGGATATCATCTCTAATTTTACTTATTGCTTATTAAATTCTAAATTGCTTAATTTTGAATTTTTAAACTTTAATCCGTATTTAGCAAATTAATTTATTTTATTTGATTAGGTCGGTAAAATACAATGAATTCTAGTTGATTAAATACACGGTATTGAATTGTATGTACATTCTAGAAATTAGTAGATTATTAATCTATTGATTAACTAATATCAATATCTCTGAAATTAATAGATGTTGTCCGATTCTCGGTATTATTAATTTATGGGGTGTTCTTGTACATCCATGCAAACGCTCTAGCATTGTGTTACACCGATGACTTTCTTAAATTATAGGATGTGGTTAACTTCACTGGACCCAGCTCACGTAAACATCTTTATGACAAGAATAGCGATTGATATAATGAGAAAAATTATCTAACAAAGAACTAAACAAAATAACAACACTAAAAATGATAAAATTAGTTAATATAGGCTGAGATTATCTTCATAATGCAACAAGATATTAAAATTAATCGTTAACGCAAACAAACGTAGTGTAATTTATTTAAACCTCATTTATAGAATCCTATCAATTTGATTAAGGTCATTGTAGCTTATTTCTCAATATTTCTTCATATAACTAAATGCTCATGCCTCTTTTATGTTTAAACATCTCTTTTAATTCTAATTAAGATTTTTAGAATTCGCTTAAGAAGTTGAAAAATGCCGAACAGTTTAGTTTCATCATCTTAGCTTTCCTTGTACTCGCAAACACTAAAAGCATGCTCACTCATGTGCTTCATTTTTGGTTGCTCAGGCTTAGAGGTGAAGAGTGCTTAATCGAGAAGTTTATAAAAGCTCTCAAGGACTATCTCAACCTCTACCCCGGAGGAGGATGCAAATGACTTTGTTAATAAGTGATTTCTTTTATCTTGTATGAGTGTTTTTGCAATAAAAGAAGAAATTAATCCATTATAAGTAAGTGATATTATGTCATGTGTTTTTTGTGTGTGTCTGTGATGTTGCTTTGTTGTATATGTGTCATTGAGTTAATCTATGAGAGAGAAATTTGTTAAAGTACTAATAATGATGATCAAGCAATCATAATTATTACATTAGTACCATATGTCATATTTAAATTTGAAGTCTATTTTCTTTAGGACGAGGCTATTTGGATCCTATCTTATCGAAATCTTATATTACTAAACTATCCAATTTAGTTTAAGGTAAACTTTAATTTACACCCTACGAATGTTCTATTTACCCCGAAGAATGTGAAAAAAATCAACTTACCTCCATTTACAATTGAGAAAACAAAGAAAGAATTCATCAGCATGCGCCATTTATGCTCATCTTTTAAACAAAATTAGCGTAAATTGAGGTTTCATGCATTTAGAGGATAAATTTCAATTAATATGCTTTTAGAGGTGGCCACCTCAACCAGAGGTTACCGGGTTCACCTCGAGTAAACCACCTCAACTAGAGAGATTATTGGGTGATCTTGAGACTACGTTAACCAACAAGTTGTTTAGTAATCTCGACCAGATCACTTTGAACAGTAGGTAATTTTAGTAACCTCGAGAAGGTTGTCTCGACCAAAAAGTTATTTAGTGACCTCGAGCATATGACCTCGATTAAGAGGTAAGTCTAGTGACCTCTAGCAAGTTACCTCGACCAAATAGGTTTTAAGGAGACATTTGATTAAGTCACTAAGAAGCAAAACTCAGTCAAACAAACCTTAATTATTTTCTCCAAAATATTAGCGAATAGATTCCTAATTGGCTGAAAGTAAGTGTTCTTCTTGGTCTTCTTCATAATTTTAGGGGAGGAGTCTAACATTGGTGTTCAAGAGCTATAGTTAATAATATTGTCTAATCGTTAATTCATTACTAGTTTTTTTGAGAAAAATCATTAAATTTTTATGTGCTTAAAAGGACTTAATTATTCAACATTATAAAATTTATTGCCTATAAAGAAAATTATTTCAGTTATCGACTCACTTTGAAGTAAAAGAAAATATTTCCTTGATAAGTTTACGAAATCAAAATTTTATTATCGTGAAAGTGTTTTTGTGTTGTGCTACCTAAAAATTTCAACCAAACAACTAATTGTCTAATTCTTTATTAAAACATTTTTTTCCATTTTAATGCAATTTACAAATGAGTCTCTTAGATCGTCACCAAAATATTCATCTAATTACATAAAGATGATTGAATGCTTAGTACACAAGGCAAATATGTGTCGAAAATAATAAGAAAACTATTGTTATACTAATTGGGATAAACTTCAACTTATTCCCCTCCAAACAAAAATATTTAATTTACCATCCAAAAGAATGAAAACCTCAATTTACCATAATTTTATTTAGGACATGAGCATAAATGGGAGTGCATTAAAGAATTTTTTTTTTCTTTTATGTCAGTAATAAATGGGGATAAGTTGATGTTTTCTCGTTTTTTTTTAAGAGTAAATTGAAGAGGGTAAATTTTAGCTTACCCATAAATTAATTTAGACAGTTTAGTAACATAAGATTTTAATAAAAGACGAGGGTCAACGCTTTCTTTTTTTTTCTCTTGAGGATGCAAATAGCCTCACCCTAAAAGAAAATATACTTAAAATTTACATATTACAAATTGTACTAACATTGCAAAAATGATCATTGGATCATTATTAGTATTTCAATAGATTTCTTTGTAGATTGATTCAATAATATGTATATAACAAAACAGTAGTAGCAGATGCACACAAAAAGAAAAGACAAAACATTACGTAATTATAATGCATTAAATTCTTCTTTTATTAAAACACAGGTCCGATTTCACTACAATTGATTATTATTGCAAAAGCACTCATATAAGATAAAAGAAATAACTGATTATCACAATCAATGGCATCCTCCTGGGGGACAGGGGTAGATATAGTCTACCAGAGCTTTCTTATACTCTTCAATCAAACACTCTTTCCTTGTAAGCCCTGAACAATCAACAAGGTCCGGTGATGCTGCAGGATTAATAGAAAATGAAGCATCTGGATGAGATCCTCGACTAGTACGACCGGCTGAAATAAGTGTGCTTTTAGTGGTTGCCACTAAAAGTAAAGCCAAGATGATGAAACCAAGACTCTTAGACATTTTTCTATTTCTCAAATGAATTGTAAACAACTTAATTGGAATTAAAAGAAAGATGTAACAATTAGAAAGTCATGAGCCGCTATTTATGTAAATGAATATTGAGAAATGAGTTACAATGACTTTAAAAAAATTAAGAGATTCTATAAATGAGGATTAAATAAATTATGTTGCGTTTGTTTGCATTAAGTATTGATTTTAATATCTCGTTGCATTATGAAAGCAATTTCGACATACGTTTAATTATTTTGTTTAGTTTATTATTAGATTTTTTTCACTTTATATCAACCATCAAGCTATTTTTTTTAATAAATAAAGATGTTTATATGAGCCATGTCTTCCAATGAAATTAACCACATCCTATTTCAAGTAGGGCATTGACACAATATAATGCAATATATTTGCATGGATATACAGTCAAACTTCTATACATTAATAATGTCGAAAATCATACGCATATATTAATTTAAACAGATATTTATATTAATTACTACAAGAATTAATTAAGAGATTACGTTTATAATTCTATCACATTCATATTTCAAATTAATAACTTGCTAAGCGTACAAACATAATTGTTATGATTGTTATTGAATAAAATATGACTCTGTTATAAATTTTTTTTAATCTAAACACAGTTGGATATCATCTCTAATTTTACTTATTGCTTATTAAATTCTAAATTTAATTTTGAATTTTTAAACTTTAATCCAGATTTAGCAAATTAATTTATTTTTATTTGATTAGGTCGGTAAAATACAATGAATTCTAGTTGATTAAATACACGGTATTGAATTGTATGTACATTCTAGAAATTAGTAGATAGTTAATCTATTGATTAACTAATATCAATATCTCTTGAAATTAATAGATGTTGTCTCGATTCGTATTATTAATTTATAGGGTGTTATCAGTACATCCATGCAAACGTCTAGCATTGTGTTACAATCGATGACTTTCTTAAATTATAGGATGTGGTTAACTTCACTGGGACCTAGCTCACGTAAACATCTTTATGACAAGAATAGCTTGACGATTGATATAATGAGAAAAATTATCTAACAAAGAAACTAAACAAAATAACAACACTAAAAAATGATAAAATTAGTTAATATAGGCTGAGATTATCTTCATAATGCAACAAGATATTAAAATTAATCGTTAACGCAAACAAACGTAGTGTAATTTATTTAAACCTCATTTATAGAATCCTATCAATTTGATTAAGGTCATTGTAGCTTATTTCTCAATATTTCTTCATATAACTAAATGCTCATGCCTCTTTTATGTTTAAACATCTCTTTTAATTCTAATTAAGATTTTTAGAATTCGCTTAAGAAGTTGAAAAATGCCGAACAGTTTAGTTTCATCATCTTAGCTTTCCTTGTACTCGCAAACACTAAAAGCATGCTCACTCATGTGCTTCATTTTTGGTTGCTCAGGCTTAGAGGTGAAGAGTGCTTAATCGAGAAGTTTATAAAAGCTCTCAAGGACTATCTCAACCTCTACCCCGGAGGAGGATGCAAATGACTTTGTTAATAAGTGATTTCTTTTATCTTGTATGAGTGTTTTTGCAATAAAAGAAGAAATTAATCCATTATAAGTAAGTGATATTATGTCATGTGTTTTTTGTGTGTGTCTGTGATGTTGCTTTGTTGTATATGTGTCATTGAGTTAATCTATGAGAGAAATTTTAAAGTACTAATAATGATGATCACAATCATAATTATTACATTAGTACCATATGTCATATTTAAATTTGAAGTCTATTTTCTTTAGACGAGGCTATTTGGATCCTATCTTATCGAAATCTTATATTACTAAACTATCCAATTTAGTTTAAGGTAAACTTTAATTTACACCCTACGAATTAATGTTCTATTTACCCCTCAAGAATGTGAAAAAATCAACTTACCTCCATTTACAATTGAGAAAACAAAGAAAATTCATCAAGATGCGCCATTTATGCTCATCTTTTAAACAAAAATTAGCGTAAATTGAGGTTTTCATGCATTTAGAGGATAAATTTCAATTAATATGCTTTTAGAGGGTGGCCACCTCAACTGAGGTTACCGGTTCACCTCGAGTAAACCACCTCAACTAGGAGATTATTGGGTGATCTTGAGCGGACTACGTTAACCAACAAGTTGTTTAGTAATCTCGACCGCATCACTTTGAACAAGAGGTAATTTTAGTAACCTCGAGAAGGTTGTCTCGACCAAAAGTTATTTAGTGACCTCGAGCATATGACCTCGATTAAGAGGTAAGTCTAGTGACCTCTAGCAAGTTACCTCGACCAAATAGGTTTTAAGGAGACATTTGATTAAGTCACTAAAGCAAAACTCAGTCAAACAAACCTTAATTATTTTCTCCAAAATATTAGCGAATAGATTCCTAATTGGCTGAAAGTAAGTGTTCTTCTTGGTCTTCTTCATAATTTGGGGAGGAGTCTAACATTGGTGTTCAAGAGCTATAGTTAATAATATTGTCTAATCGTTAATTCATTACTAGTTTTTTTGAGAAAAATCATTAAATTTTTTATGTGCTTAAAAGGACTTAATTATTCAACATTATAAAATTTATTGCCTATAAAGAAAATTATTTCAGTTATCGACTCACTTTTGAAGTAAAAGAAAATATTTCCTTGATAAGCGACGAAATCAAAATTCTTATTACTGTGAAAGTGTTTTTTGTGTTGTGCTACCTAAAAATTACAACCAAACAACTAATTGTCTAATTCTTTATTAAAAACATTTTTTTTCCATTTTAATGCAATTTACAAATGAGTCTCGTAGATCGTCACCAAAATATTCATCTAATTACAGAAAGATGATTGAATGCTTAGTACACAAGGCAAATATGTGTCGAAAATAATAAGAAAACTATTGTTATACTAATTGGGATAAACTTCAACTTATTCCCCTCCAAAAAAAAATATTTAATTTACCATCCAAAAGAATGAAAACCTCAATTTACCATAATTTTATTTAGCACATGAGCATAAATGGGGAGTGCATTAAAGAATTTTTTTTTCTTTTATGTCAGTAATAAATGGGGATAAGTTGATGTTTTCTCATTTTTTTTAAGAGTAAATTGAAGAGGGTAAATTTTAGCTTACCCATAAATTAATTTAGACAGTTTAGTAACATAAGATTTTAATAAAAGACGAGGGTCAACGCTTTCTTTTTTTTTCTCTTGAGGATGCAAATAGCCTCACCCTAAAAGAAAATATACTTAAAATTTACATATTACAAATTGTACTAACATTGCAAAAATGATCATTGGATCATTATTAGTATTTCAATAGATTTCTCTTTTGTAGATTGATTCAATAATATGTATATAACAAAACAGTAGTAGCAGATGCACACAAAAAGAAAAGACAAAACATTACGTAATTATAATGCATTAAATTCTTCTTTTATTAAAACACAGGTCCGATTTCACTACAATTGATTATTATTGCAAAAGCACTCATATAAGATAAAAGAAATAACTGATTATCACAATCAATGGCATCCTCCTGGGGGACAGGGGTAGATATAGTCTACCAGAGCTTTCTTATACTCTTCAATCAAACACTCTTTCCTTGTAAGCCCTGAACAATCAACAAGGTCCGGTGATGCTGCAGGATTAATAGAAAATGAAGCATCTGGATGAGATCCTCGACTAGTACGACCGGCTGAAATAAGTGTGCTTTTAGTGGTTGCCACTAAAAGTAAAGCCAAGATGATGAAACCAAGACTCTTAGACATTTTTCTATTTCTCAAATGAATTGTAAACAACTTAATTGGAATTAAAAGAAAGATGTAACAATTAGAAAGTCATGAGCCGCTATTTATGTAAATGAATATTGAGAAATGAGTTACAATGACTTTAAAAAATTAAGAGATTCTATAAATGAGGATTAAATAAATTATGTTGCTTTGTTTGCATTAAGTATTGATTTTAATATCTGCATTATGAAAGCAATTTCGACATACGTTTAATTATTTTGTTTAGTTTATTATTAGATTTTTTTCACTTTATATCAACCATCAAGCTATTTTTTTTAATAAATAAAGATGTTTATATGAGCCATGTCTTCCAATGAAATTAACCACATCCTATTTCAAGTAGGGCATTGACACAATATAATGCAATATATTTGCATGGATATACAGTCAAACTTCTATACATTAATAATGTCGAAATCATACGCACATATTAATTTAAACAGATATTGATATTAATTACTCCAAGAATTAATTAAGAGATTACGTTTTATAATTCTATGGTCACATTCATATTTCAAATTAATAACTTGCTAAGCGTACAAACATAATTGTTATGATTGTTATTGAATTAAATATGACTATGTTATAAATTTTTTAATCTAAACACTTGGATATCATCTCTAATTTTACTTATTGCTTATTAAATTCTAAATTGCCGAATTTTGAATTTTTAAACTTTAATCCAGATTTAGCAAATTAATTTATTTTTATTTGATTAGGTCGGTAAAATACAATGAATTCTAGTTGATTAAATACACGGTATTGAATTGTATGTACATTCTAGAAATTAGTAGATTATTAATCTATTGATTAACTAATATCAATATCTCTTGAAATTAATAGATGTTGTCTGATTCTGGTATTATTAATTTATAGGGGTGTTACTGTACATCCATGCAAACGTCTAGCATTGTGTTACACCGATGACTTTCTTAAATTATAGGATGTGGTTAACTTCACTCTGGGACCTAGCTCACAGAAACATCTTTATGACAAGAATAGCTTGATATAATGAGAAAATTATCTAACGAAACTAAACAAAATAACAACACTAAAAATGATAAAATTAGTTAATATAGAGATTATCTTCATAATGCAACAAGATATTAAAATTAATCGTTAACGCAAACAAACGTAGTGTAATTTATTTAAACCTCATTTATAGAATCCTATCAATTTGATTAAGGTCATTGTAGCTTATTTCTCAATATTTCTTCATATAACTAAATGCTCATGCCTCTTTTATGTTTAAACATCTCTTTTAATTCTAATTAAGATTTTTAGAATTAAGAAGTTGAAAAAATGCCGAGCAGTTTAGTTTCATCATCTTAGCTTTCCTTGTACTCATGAAACACTAAAAGCATGCTCACTCATGTGCTTCATTTTTGGTTGCTCAGGCTTAGAGGTGAAGAGTGCTTAATCGAGAAGTTTATAAAAGCTCTCAAGGACTATCTCAACCTCTACCCCGGAGGAGGATGCAAATGACTTTGTTAATAAGTGATTTCTTTTATCTTGTATGAGTGTTTTTGCAATAAAAGAAGAAATTAATCCATTATAAGTAAGTGATATTATGTCATGTGTTTTTTGTGGGTGATGTTGCTTTGTTGTATATGTGTCATTGAGTTAATCTATGAGAGAGAAATTTGTTAAAGTACTAATAATGATGATCAAGCAATCATAATTATTACATTAGTACCATATGTCATATTTAAATTTGAAGTCTATTTTCTTTAGGACGAGGCTATTTGGATCCTATCTTATCGAAATCTTATATTACTAAACTATCCAATTTAGTTTAAGGTAAACTTTAATTTACACCCTACTAATGTTCTATTTACCGAAGAATGTGAAAAAATCAACTTACCTCCATTTACAATTGAGAAAACAAAGAAAGAATTCATCAAGATGCGCCATTTATGCTCATCTTTTAAACAAAAATTAGCGTAAATTGAGGTTTCATGCATTTAGAGGATAAATTTCAATTAATATGCTTTTAGAGGGTGGCCACCTCAACCAGAGGTTACTGGTTCACCTCGAGTAAACCACCTCAACTAGGAGATTATTGGGTGATCTTGAGCAGACTACGTTAACCAACAAGTTGTTTAGTAATCTCGACGGATCACTTTGAGCGAGGGTAATTTTAGTAACCTCGAGAAGGTTGTCTCGACCAAAAGTTATTTAGTGACCTCGAGCATATGACCTCGATTAAGAGGTAAGTCTAGTGACCTCTAGCAAGTTACCTCGACCAAATAGGTTTTAAGGAGACATTTGATTAAGTCACCAAGCAAAACTCAGTCAAACAAACCTTAATTATTTTCTCCAAAATATTAGCGAATAGATTCCTAATTGGCTGAAAGTAAGTGTTCTTCTTGGTCTTCTTCATAATTTTAGGGGAGGAGTCTAACATTGGTGTTCAAGAGCTATAGTTAATAATATTGTCTAATCGTTAATTCATTACTAGTTTTTTTGAGAAAAATCATTAAATTTTTTATGTGCTTAAAAGGACTTAATTATTCAACATTATAAAATTTATTGCCTATAAAGAAAATTATTTCAGTTATCGACTCACTTTTGAAGTAAAAGAAAATATTTCCTTGATAAGCGAAATCAAAATTCTTATTACTGTGAAAGTGTTTTTGTGTTGTGCTACCTAAAATTTCAACCAAACAACTAATTGTCTAATTCTTTATTAAAACATTTTTTTCCATTTTAATGCAATTTACAAATGAGTCTCTTAGATCGTCACCAAAATATTCATCTAATTACAGAAAGATGATTGAATGCTTAGTACACAAGGCAAATATGTGTCGAAAATAATAAGAAAACTATTGTTATACTAATTGGGATAAACTTCAACTTATTCCCCTCCAAACAAAAATATTTAATTTACCATCCAAAAGAATGAAAACCTCAATTTACCATAATTTTATTTAGGACATGAGCATAAATGGGGAGTGCATTAAAGAATTTTTTTTTTCTTTTATGTCAGTAATAAATGGGGATAAGTTGATGTTTTCTCGTTTTTTTTTAAGAGTAAATTGAAGAGGGTAAATTTTAGCTTACCCATAAATTAATTTAGACAGTTTAGTAACATAAGATTTTAATAAAAGACGAGGGTCAACGCTTTCTTTTTTTTTCTCTTGAGGATGCAAATAGCCTCACCCTAAAAGAAAATATACTTAAAATTTACATATTACAAATTGTTCTATCTTTGCATAAATGATCATTGGATCATTATTAGTATTTCAATAGATTTCTCTTGTAGATTGATTCAATAATATGTATATAACAAAACAGTAGTAGCAGATGCACACAAAAAGAAAAGACAAAACATTACGTAATTATAATGCATTAAATTCTTCTTTTATTAAAACACAGGTCCGATTTCACTACAATTGATTATTATTGCAAAAGCACTCATATAAGATAAAAGAAATAACTGATTATCACAATCAATGGCATCCTCCTGGGGGACAGGGGTAGATATAGTCTACCAGAGCTTTCTTATACTCTTCAATCAAACACTCTTTCCTTGTAAGCCCTGAACAATCAACAAGGTCCGGTGATGCTGCAGGATTAATAGAAAATGAAGCATCTGGATGAGATCCTCGACTAGTACGACCGGCTGAAATAAGTGTGCTTTTAGTGGTTGCCACTAAAAGTAAAGCCAAGATGATGAAACCAAGACTCTTAGACATTTTTCTATTTCTCAAATGAATTGTAAACAACTTAATTGGAATTAAAAGAAAGATGTAACAATTAGAAAGTCATGAGCCGCTATTTATGTAAATGAATATTGAGAAATGAGTTACAATGACTTTAAAAAAATTAAGAGATTCTATAAATGAGGATTAAATAAATTATGTTGCGTTTGTTTGCATTAAGTATTGATTTTAATATCTCGTTGCATTATGAAAGCAATTTCGACATACGTTTAATTATTTTGTTTAGTTTATTATTAGATTTTTTTCACTTTATATCAACCATCAAGCTATTTTTTTTAATAAATAAAGATGTTTATATGAGCCATGTCTTCCAATGAAATTAACCACATCCTATTTCAAGTAGGGCATTGACACAATATAATGCAATATATTTGCATGGATATACAGTCAAACTTCTATACATTAATAATGTCGAAATCATACGCACATATTAATTTAAACAGATATTGATATTAATTACTCCAAGAATTAATTAAGAGATTACGTTTTATAATTCTATGGTCACATTCATATTTCAAATTAATAACTTGCTAAGCGTACAAACATAATTGTTATGATTGTTATTGAATAAAATATGACTGTTATAAATTTTTTTAATCTAAACACGCTTGGATATCATCTCTAATTTTACTTATTGCTTATTAAATTCTAAATTGCGAATTTTGAATTTTTAAACTTTAATCCGTATTTAGCAAATTAATTTATTTTATTTGATTAGGTCGGTAAAATACAATGAATTCTAGTTGATTAAATACACGGTATTGAATTGTATGTACATTCTAGAAATTAGTAGATTATTAATCTATTGATTAACTAATATCAATATCTCTTGAAATTAATAGATGTTGTCCGATTACGTATTATTAATTTATAGGTGTTACTGCACATCCATGCAAACGCGTCTAGCATTGTGTTACACCGATGACTTTCTTAAATTATAGGATGTGGTTAACTTCACTCGGGACCTAGCTCACGTAAACATCTTTATGACAAGAATAGCTTGACGATTGATATAATGAGAAAAATTATCTAACAAAGAAACTAAACAAAATAACAACACTAAAAAATGATAAAATTAGTTAATATAGGCTGAGATTATCTTCATAATGCAACAAGATATTAAAATTAATCGTTAACGCAAAACAAACGTAGTGTAATTTATTTAAACCTCATTTATAGAATCCTATCAATTTGATTAAGGTCATTGTAGCTTATTTCAATATTTCTTCATATAACTAAATGCTCATGCCTCTTTATGTTTAAACATCTCTTTAATTCTAATTAAGATTTTTAGAATTCGCTTAAGAAGTTGAAAAATGCCGAATGCTTTAGTTTCATCATCTTAGCTTTCCTTGTACTGCAAACACTAAAAGCATGCTCACCATGTGCTTCATTTTTGGTTGCTCAGGCTTAGAGGTGAAGAGTGCTTAATCGAGAAGTTTATAAAAGCTCTCAAGGACTATCTCAACCTCTACCCCGGAGGAGGATGCAAATGACTTTGTTAATAAGTGATTTCTTTTATCTTGTATGAGTGTTTTTGCAATAAAAGAAGAAATTAATCCATTATAAGTAAGTGATATTATGTCATGTGTTTTTTGTGTGTCTGTGATGTTGCTTTGTTGTATATGTGTCATTGAGTTAATCTATGAGAGAGAAATTTGTTAAAGTACTAATAATGATGATCAAGCAATCATAATTATTACATTAGTACCATATGTCATATTTAAATTTGAAGTCTATTTTCTTTAGGACGAGGCTATTTGGATCCTATCTTATCGAAATCTTATATTACTAAACTATCCAATTTAGTTTAAGGTAAACTTTAATTTACACCCTACGAATGTTCTATTTACCCCGAAGAATGTGAAAAAAATCAACTTACCTCCATTTACAATTGAGAAAACAAAGAAAGAATTCATCAGCATGCGCCATTTATGCTCATCTTTTAAACAAAAATTAGCGTAAATTGAGGTTTTCATGCATTTAGAGGATAAATTTCAATTAATATGCTTTTAGAGGGTGGCCACCTCAACCAGAGGTTACTGGTTCACCTCGAGTAAACCACCTCAACTAGGAGATTATTGGGTGATCTTGAGCAGACTACGTTAACCAACAAGTTGTTTAGTAATCTCGACCAGATCACTTTGAACAGTAGGTAATTTTAGTAACCTCGAGAAGGTTGTCTCGACCAAAAAGTTATTTAGTGACCTCGAGCATATGACCTCGATTAAGAGGTAAGTCTAGTGACCTCTAGCAAGTTACCTCGACCAAATAGGTTTTAAGGAGACATTTGATTAAGTCACTAAGAAGCAAAACTCAGTCAAACAAACCTTAATTATTTTCTCCAAAATATTAGCGAATAGATTCCTAATTGGCTGAAAGTAAGTGTTCTTCTTGGTCTTCATAATTTTAGGGGAGGAGTCTAACATTGGTGTTCAAGAGCTATAGTTAATAATATTGTCTAATCGTTAATTCATTACTAGTTTTTTTGAGAAAAATCATTAAATTTTTTATGTGCTTAAAAGGACTTAATTATTCAACATTATAAAATTTATTGCCTATAAAGAAAATTATTTCAGTTATCGACTCACTTTTGAAGTAAAAGAAAATATTTCCTTGATAAGCGACGAAATCAAAATTCTTATTACTGTGAAAGTGTTTTTTGTGTTGTGCTACCTAAAATTTCAACCAAACAACTAATTGTCTAATTCTTTATTAAAACATTTTTTCCATTTTAATGCAATTTACAAATGAGTCTCTTAGATCGTCACCAAAATATTCATCTAATTACAGAAAGATGATTGAATGCTTAGTACACAAGGCAAATGTGTCGAAAATAATAAGAAAACTATTGTTATACTAATTGGGATAAACTTCAACTTATTCCCCTCCAAACAAAAATATTTAATTTACCATCCAAAAGAATGAAAACCTCAATTTACCATAATTTTATTTAGGACATGAGCATAAATGGGGAGTGCATTAAAGAATTTTTTTTTTTCTTTTATGTCAGTAATAAATGGGGATAAGTTGATGTTTTCTCGTTTTTTTTTAAGAGTAAATTGAAGAGGGTAAATTTTAGCTTACCCATAAATTAATTTAGACAGTTTAGTAACATAAGATTTTAATAAAAGACGAGGGTCAACGCTTTCTTTTTTTTTCTCTTGAGGATGCAAATAGCCTCACCCTAAAAGAAAATATACTTAAAATTTACATATTACAAATTGTACTAACATTGCAAAAATGATCATTGGATCATTATTAGTATTTCAATAGATTTCTCTTTTGTAGATTGATTCAATAATATGTATATAACAAAACAGTAGTAGCAGATGCACACAAAAAGAAAAGACAAAACATTACGTAATTATAATGCATTAAATTCTTCTTTTATTAAAACACAGGTCCGATTTCACTACAATTGATTATTATTGCAAAAGCACTCATATAAGATAAAAGAAATAACTGATTATCACAATCAATGGCATCCTCCTGGGGGACAGGGGTAGATATAGTCTACCAGAGCTTTCTTATACTCTTCAATCAAACACTCTTTCCTTGTAAGCCCTGAACAATCAACAAGGTCCGGTGATGCTGCAGGATTAATAGAAAATGAAGCATCCGGATGAGATCCTCGACTAGTACGACTACCGAATAAGTGTGCTTTTAGTGGTTGCCACTAAAAGTAAAGCCAAGATGATGAAACCAAGACTCTTAGACATTTTTCTATTTCTCAAATGAATTGTAAACAACTTAATTGGAATTAAAAGAAAGATGTAACAATTAGAAAGTCATGAGCCGCTATTTATGTAAATGAATATTGAGAAATGAGTTACAATGACTTTAAAAAAATTAAGAGATTCTATAAATGAGGATTAAATAAATTATGTTGCGTTTGTTTGCATTAAGTATTGATTTTAATATCTCGTTGCATTATGAAAGCAATTTCGACATACGTTTAATTATTTTGTTTAGTTTATTATTAGATTTTTTTCACTTTATATCAACCATCAAGCTATTTTTTTTAATAAATAAAGATGTTTATATGAGCCATGTCTTCCAATGAAATTAACCACATCCTATTTCAAGTAGGGCATTGACACAATATAATGCAATATATTTGCATGGATATACAGTCAAACTTCTATACATTAATAATGTCGAAATCATACGCACATATTAATTTAAACAGATATTGATATTAATTACTCCAAGAATTAATTAAGAGATTACGTTTTATAATTCTATGGTCACATTCATATTTCAAATTAATAACTTGCTAAGCGCATAAACATAATTGTTATGATTGTTATTGAATAAAATATGACTCTGTTATAAATTTTTTAATCTAAACACGCTTGGATATCATCTCTAATTTTACTTATTGCTTATTAAATTCTAAATTGCCAGAATTTTGAATTTTTTAAACTTTAATCCGTATTTAGCAAATTAATTTATTTTTATTTGATTAGGTCGGTAAAATACAATGAATTCTAGTTGATTAAATACACGGTATTGAATTGTATGTACATTCTAGAAATTAGTAGATTATTAATCTATTGATTAACTAATATCAATATCTCTTGAAATTAATAGATGTTGTCTGATTCTGGTATTATTAATTTATAGGGGTGTTACTGTACATCCATGCAAACGCTCAGCATTGTGTTACACCGATGACTTTCTTAAATTATAGGATGTGGTTAACTTCACTGGGACCTAGCTCAGAAACATCTTTATGACAAGAATAGCTTGACGATTGATATAATGAGAAAAATTATCTAACAGTAAACTAAACAAAATAACAACACTAAAAAATGATAAAATTAGTTAATATAGGCTGAGATTATCTTCATAATGCAACAAGATATTAAAATTAATCGTTAACGCAAACAAACGTAGTGTAATTTATTTAAACCTCATTTATAGAATCCTATCAATTTGATTAAGGTCATTGTAGCTTATTTCAATATTTCTTCATATAACTAAATGCTCATGCCTCTTTTATGTTTAAACATCTCTTTTAATTCTAATTAAGATTTTTAGAATTCGCAAGAAGTTGAAAATGCCCAGCTTTAGTTTCATCATCTTAGCTTTCCTTGTACTCGCAAACACTAAAAGCATGCTCACTCATGTGCTTCATTTTTGGTTGCTCAGGCTTAGAGGTGAAGAGTGCTTAATCGAGAAGTTTATAAAAGCTCTCAAGGACTATCTCAACCTCTACCCCGGAGGAGGATGCAAATGACTTTGTTAATAAGTGATTTCTTTTATCTTGTATGAGTGTTTTTGCAATAAAAGAAGAAATTAATCCATTATAAGTAAGTGATATTATGTCATGTGTTTTTTGTGTGTGTCTGTGATGTTGCTTTGTTGTATATGTGTCAGTGGGTTAATCTCTGAGAGAGAAATTTGTTAAAGTACTAATAATGATGATCAAGCAATCATAATTATTACATTAGTACCATATGTCATATTTAAATTTGAAGTCTATTTTCTTTAGGACGAGGCTATTTGGATCCTATCTTATCGAAATCTTATATTACTAAACTATCCAATTTAGTTTAAGGTAAACTTTAATTTACACCCTACGAATGTTCTATTTACCCCGAAGAATGTGAAAAAAATCAACTTACCTCCATTTACAATTGAGAAAACAAAGAAAGAATTCATCAACATGCGCCATTTATGCTCATCTTTTAAACAAAAATTAGCGTAAATTGAGGTTTTCATGCATTTAGAGGATAAATTTCAATTAATATGCTTTTAGAGGGTGGCCACCTCAACCAGAGGTTACTGGTTCACCTCGAGTAAACCACCTCAACTAGGAGATTATTGGGTGATCTTGAGCAGACTACGTTAACCAACAAGTTGTTTAGTAATCTCGACCAGATCACTTTGAACAGAGAGGTAATTTTAGTAACCTCGAGAAGGTTGTCTCGACCAAAAGTTATTTAGTGACCTCGAGCATATGACCTCGATTAAGAGGTAAGTCTAGTGACCTCTAGCAAGTTACCTCGACCAAATAGGTTTTAAGGAGACATTTGATTAAGTCACTAAGCAAAACTCCAAACAAACCTTAATTATTTTCTCCAAAATATTAGCGAATAGATTCCTAATTGGCTGAAAGTAAGTGTTCTTCTTGGTCTTCTTCATAGGGAGGAGTCTAACATTGGTGTTCAAGAGCTATAGTTAATAATATTGTCTAATCGTTAATTCATTACTAGTTTTTTGAGAAAATCATTAAATTTTTATGTGCTTAAAAGGACTTAATTATTCAACATTATAAAATTTATTGCCTATAAAGAAAATTATTTCAGTTATCGACTCACTTTTGAAGTAAAAGAAAATATTTCCTTGATAAGCGACTAAATCAAAATTTTATTCTTGTGAAAGTGTTTTTGTGTTGTGCTACCTAAAATTTCAACCAAACAACTAATTGTCTAATTCTTTATTAAAAACATTTTTTTTCCATTTTAATGCAATTTACAAATGAGTCTCTTAGATCGTCACCAAAATATTCATCTAATTACAGAAAGATGATTGAATGCTTAGTACACAAGGCAAATATGTGTCGAAAATAATAAGAAAACTATTGTTATACTAATTGGGATAAACTTCAACTTATTCCCCTCCAAACAAAAATATTTAATTTACCATCCAAAAGAATGAAAACCTCAATTTACCATAATTTTATTTAGGACATGAGCATAAATGGGGAGTGCATTAAAGAATTTTTTTTTTCTTTTATGTCAGTAATAAATGGGGATAAGTTGATGTTTTCTCGTTTTTTTTTAAGAGTAAATTGAAGAGGGTAAATTTTAGCTTACCCATAAATTAATTTAGACAGTTTAGTAACATAAGATTTTAATAAAAGACGAGGGTCAACGCTTTCTTTTTTTTTCTCTTGAGGATGCAAATAGCCTCACCCTAAAAGAAAATATACTTAAAATTTACATATTACAAATTGTACTAACATTGCAAAAATGATCATTGGATCATTATTAGTATTTCAATAGATTTCTCTTTTGTAGATTGATTCAATAATATGTATATAACAAAACAGTAGTAGCAGATGCACACAAAAAGAAAAGACAAAACATTACGTAATTATAATGCATTAAATTCTTCTTTATTAAAACACAGTCCGATTTCACTACAATTGATTATTATTGCAAAAGCACTCATATAAGATAAAAGAAATAACTGATTATCACAATCAATGGCATCCTCCTGGGGGACAGGGGTAGATATAGTCTACCAGAGCTTTCTTATACTCTTCAATCAAACACTCTTTCCTTGTAAGCCCTGAACAATCAACAAGGTGATTCAGCAGATTAATAGAAAATGAAGCATCTGGATGAGATCCTCGACTAGTACGACCGGCTGAAATAAGTGTGCTTTTAGTGGTTGCCACTAAAAGTAAAGCCAAGATGATGAAACCAAGACTCTTAGACATTTTTCTATTTCTCAAATGAATTGTAAACAACTTAATTGGAATTAAAAGAAAGATGTAACAATTTGTAAGTCTTTAGCCGCTATTTATGTAAATGATTATTGAGAAATGAGTTACAATGTATTTTAAAAAATTAAGAGATTCTATAAATGAGGATTAAATAAATTATGTTGCTTTGTTTGCATTAAGTATTGATTTTAATATCTCGTTGCATTATGAAAGCAATTTCGACATACGCTTAATTATTTTGTTTAGTTTATTATTAGATTTTTTCACTTTATATCAACCATCAAGCTATTTTTTTAATAAATAAAGATGTTTATATGAGCCATGTCTTCCAATGAAATTAACCACATCCTATTTCAAGTAGGGCATTGACACAATATAATGCAATATATTTGCATGGATATACAAATCAAACTTCTATACATTAATAATGTAAAATCATACGCATACATATTAATTTAAACAGATATTGATATTAATTACTCCAAGAATTAATTAAGAGATTACGTTTTATAATTCTATGGTCACATTCATATTTCAAATTAATAACTTGCTAAGCGCATAAACATAATTGTTATGATTGTTATTGAATAAAATATGACTGTTATAAATTTTTTTAATCTAAACACGATTGGATATCATCTCTAATTTTACTTATTGCTTATTAAATTCTAAATTGCGAATTTTGAATTTTTAAACTTTAATCCGTATTTAGCAAATTAATTTATTTTTATTTGATTAGGTCGGTAAAATACAATGAATTCTAGTTGATTAAATACACGGTATTGAATTGTATGTACATTCTAGAAATTAGTAGATTATTAATCTATTGATTAACTAATATCAATATCTCTTGAAATTAATAGATGTTGTCTGATTCTGGTATTATTAATTTATAGGGGTGTTACTGTACATCCATGCAAACGTCTAGCATTGTGTTACACCGATGACTTTCTTAAATTATAGGATGTGGTTAACTTCACTCTGGGACCTAGCTCACAGAAACATCTTTATGACAAGAATAGCTTGACGATTGATATAATGAGAAAAATTATCTAACAAAGAAACTAAACAAAATAACAACACTAAAAAATGATAAAATTAGTTAATATAGGCTGAGATTATCTTCATAATGCAACAAGATATTAAAATTAATCGTTAACGCAAACAAACGTAGTGTAATTTATTTAAACCTCATTTATAGAATCCTATCAATTTGATTAAGGTCATTGTAGCTTATTTCTCAATATTTCTTCATATAACTAAATGCTCATGCCTCTTTTATGTTTAAACATCTCTTTTAATTCTAATTAAGATTTTTAGAATTCGCTTAAGAAGTTGAAAAATGCCGAACAGTTTAGTTTCATCATCTTAGCTTTCCTTGTACTCGCAAACACTAAAAGCATGCTCACTCATGTGCTTCATTTTTGGTTGCTCAGGCTTAGAGGTGAAGAGTGCTTAATCGAGAAGTTTATAAAAGCTCTCAAGGACTATCTCAACCTCTACCCCGGAGGAGGATGCAAATGACTTTGTTAATAAGTGATTTCTTTTATCTTGTATGAGTGTTTTTGCAATAAAAGAAGAAATTAATCCATTATAAGTAAGTGATATTATGTCATGTGTTTTTTGTGTGTGTCTGTGATGTTGCTTTGTTGTATATGTGTCATTGAGTTAATCTATGAGAGAGAAATTTGTTAAAGTACTAATAATGATGATCAAGCAATCATAATTATTACATTAGTACCATATGTCATATTTAAATTTGAAGTCTATTTTCTTTAGGACGAGGCTATTTGGATCCTATCTTATCGAAATCTTATATTACTAAACTATCCAATTTAGTTTAAGGTAAACTTTAATTTACACCCTACGAATGTTCTATTTACCCCGAAGAATGTGAAAAAAATCAACTTACCTCCATTTACAATTGAGAAAACAAAGAAAGAATTCATCAGCATGCGCCATTTATGCTCATCTTTTAAACAAAAATTAGCGTAAATTGAGGTTTTCATGCATTTAGAGGATAAATTTCAATTAATATGCTTTTAGAGGGTGGCCACCTCAACCAGAGGTTACTGGTTCACCTCGAGTAAACCACCTCAACTAGGAGATTATTGGGTGATCTTGAGACTACGTTAACCAACAAGTTGTTTAGTAATCTCGATCACTTTGAACAAGAGGTAATTTTAGTAACCTCGAGAAGGTTGTCTCGACCAAAAGTTATTTAGTGACCTCGAGCATATGACCTCGATTAAGAGGTAAGTCTAGTGACCTCTAGCAAGTTACCTCGACCAAATAGGTTTTAAGGAGACATTTGATTAAGTCACTAAGAAGCAAAACTCAGTCAAACAAACCTTAATTATTTTCTCCAAAATATTAGCTAATAGATTCCTAATTGAAAGTAAGTGTTCTTCTTGGTCTTCTTCATAATTTTAGGGAGGAGTCTAACATTGGTGTTCAAGAGCTATAGTTAATAATATTGTCTAATCGTTAATTCATTACTAGTTTTTTTGAGAAAATCATTAAATTTTTTATGTGCTTAAAAGGACTTAATTATTCAACATTATAAAATTTATTGCCTATAAAGAAAATTATTTCAGTTATCGACTCACTTTTGAAGTAAAAGAAAATATTTCGATAAGCACAAATCAAAATTCTTATTACCGTGAAAGTGTTTTTGTGTTGTGCTACCTAAAATTTCAACCAAACAACTAATTGTCTAATTCTTTATTAAAAACATTTTTTTTCCATTTTAACGCAATTTACAAATGAGTCTCTTAGATCGTCACCAAAATATTCATCTAATTACAGAAAGATGATTGAATGCTTAGTACACAAGGCAAATATGTGTCGAAAATAATAAGAAAACTATTGTTATACTAATTGGGATAAACTTCAACTTATTCCCCTCCAAACAAAAATATTTAATTTACCATCCAAAAGAATGAAACCCTCAATTTACCATAATTTTATTTAGAACATGAGCATAAATGGGGAGTGCATTAAAGAATTTTTTTTTCTTTTATGTCAGTAATAAATGGGGATAAGTTGATGTTTTCTCATTTTTTTTAAGAGTAAATTGAAAAGGGTAAATTTTAGCTTACCCATAAATTAATTTAGACAGTTTAGTAACATAAGATTTTAATAAAAGACGAGGGTCAACGCTTTCTTTTTTTTTCTCTTGAGGATGCAAATAGCCTCACCCTAAAAGAAAATATACTTAAAATTTACATATTACAAATTGTACTATTGCAAAATGATCATTGGATCATTATTAGTATTTCAATAGATTTCTCTTTGTAGATTGATTCAATAATATGTATATAACAAAACAAAAGAGTAGCAGATGCACACAAAGAAAAGACAAAACATTACGTAATTATAATGCATTAAATTCTTCTTTATTAAAACACAGTCCGATTTCACTACATTGATTATTATTGCAAAAGCACTCATATAAGATAAAAGAAATAACTGATTATCACAATCAATGGCATCCTCCTGGGGGACATGGGTAGATATAGTCTACCAGAGCTTTCTTATACTCTTCAATCAAACACTCTTTCCTTGTAAGCCCTGAACAATCAACAAGGTCCGGTGATGCTGCAGGATTAATAGAAAATGAAGCATCTGGATGAGATCCTCGACTAGTACGACACCGAAATAAGTTTGCTTTTAGTGGTTGACACTAAAAGTAAAGCCAAGATGATGAAACCAAGACTCTTAGACATTTTCTATTTCTCAAATGAATTGTAAACAACTTAATTGGAATTAAAAGAAAGATGTAACAATTAGAAAGTCATGAGCCGCTATTTATGTAAATGAATATTGAGAAATGAGTTACAATGACTTTAAAAAAATTAAGAGATTCTATAAATGAGGATTAAATAAATTATGTTGCGTTTGTTTGCATTAAGTATTGATTTTAATATCTCGTTGCATTATGAAAGCAATTTCGACATACGTTTAATTATTTTGTTTAGTGTATTATTAGATTATTTTCACTTTATATCAACCATCAAGCTATTTTAATTAATAAATAAAGATTTTTATAAGAGCCAGGTCTACAAATTAAATTAACCACATCCTATTTCAAGTAGGGCATTGACACAATATAATGCAATATATTTGCATGGATATACAGTCAAACTTCTATACATTAATAATGTCGAAATCATACGCACATATTAATTTAAACAGATATTGATATTAATTACTCCAAGAATTAATTAAGAGATTACGTTTTATAATTCTATGGTCACATTCATATTTCAAATTAATAACTTGCTAAGCATAAACATAATTGTTATGATTGTTATTGAATAAAATATGACTCTGTTATAAATTTTTTAATCTAAACACGTTGGATATCATCTCTAATTTTACTTATTGCTTATTAAATTCTAAATTGCCAGAATTTTGAATTTTTTAAACTTTAATCCGTATTTAGCAAATTAATTTATTTTTATTTGATTAGGTCGGTAAAATACAATGAATTCTAGTTGATTAAATACACGGTATTGAATTGTATGTACATTCTAGAAATTAGTAGATTATTAATCTATTGATTAACTAATATCAATATCTCTTGAAATTAATAGATGTTGTCTGATTCTGGTATTATTAATTTATGGGGTGTATCAGACATCCATGCAAACGCGTCAGCATTGTGTTACACCGATGACTTTCTTAAATTATAGGATGTGGTTAACTTCACTGGGACCTAGCTCACGTAAACATCTTTATGACAAGAATAGCTTGATTGATATAATGAGAAAATTATCTAACAAGAACTAAACAAAATAACAACACTAAAAAATGATAAAATTAGTTAATATAGGCTGAGATTATCTTCATAATGCAACAAGATATTAAAATTAATCGTTAACGCAAACAAACGTAGTGTAATTTATTTAAACCTCATTTATAGAATCCTATCAATTTGATTAAGGTCATTGTAGCTTATTTCTCAATATTTCTTCATATAACTAAATGCTCATGCCTCTTTTATGTTTAAACATCTCTTTTAATTCTAATTAAGATTTTTAGAATTCGCTTAAGAAGTTGAAAATGCTTAATGCTTTAGTTTCATCATCTTAGCTTTCCTTGTACTCGCAAACACTAAAAGCATGCTCACTCATGTGCTTCATTTTTGGTTGCTCAGGCTTAGAGGTGAAGAGTGCTTAATCGAGAAGTTTATAAAAGCTCTCAAGGACTATCTCAACCTCTACCCCGGAGGAGGATGCAAATGACTTTGTTAATAAGTGATTTCTTTTATCTTGTATGAGTGTTTTTGCAATAAAAGAAGAAATTAATCCATTATAAGTAAGTGATATTATGTCATGTGTTTTTTGTGTGTGTCTGTGATGTTGCTTTGTTGTATATGTGTCATTGAGTTAATCTATGAGAGAGAAATTTGTTAAAGTACTAATAATGATGATCAAGCAATCATAATTATTACATTAGTACCATATGTCATATTTAAATTTGAAGTCTATTTTCTTTAGGACGAGGCTATTTGGATCCTATCTTATCGAAATCTTATATTACTAAACTATCCAATTTAGTTTAAGGTAAACTTTAATTTACTACTAATGTTCTATTTACCCCGAAGAATGTGAAAAAAATCAACTTACCTCCATTTACAATTGAGAAAACAAAGAAAGAATTCATCAGCATGCGCCATTTATGCTCATCTTTTAAACAAAAATTAGCGTAAATTGAGGTTTTCATGCATTTAGAGGATAAATTTCAATTAATATGCTTTTAGAGGGTGGCCACCTCAACCAGAGGTTACTGGTTCACCTCGAGTAAACCACCTCAACTAGGAGATTATTGGGTGATCTTGAGCAGACTACGTTAACCAACAAGTTGTTTAGTAATCTCGACCAGATCACTTTGAACAGTAGGTAATTTTAGTAACCTCGAGAAGGTTGTCTCGACCAAAAAGTTATTTAGTGACCTCGAGCATATGACCTCGATTAAGAGGTAAGTCTAGTGACCTCTACCAAGTTACCTCGACCAAATAGGTTTTAAGGAGACATTTGATTAAGTCACTAAGAAGCAAAACTCAGTCAAACAAACCTTAATTATTTTCTCCAAAATATTAGCGAATAGATTCCTAATTGGCTGAAAGTAAGTGTTCTTCTTGGTCTTCTTCATAATTTTAGGGGAGGAGTCTAACATTGGTGTTCAAGAGCTATAGTTAATAATATTGTCTAATCGTTAATTCATTACTAGTTTTTTTGAGAAAAATCATTAAATTTTTTATGTGCTTAAAAGGACTTAATTATTCAACATTATAAAATTTATTGCCTATAAAGAAAATTATTTCAGTTATCGACTCACTTTTGAAGTAAAAGAAAATATTTCCTTGATCGAAATCAAAATTTTATTACCGTGAAAGTGTTTTTTGTGTTGTGCTACCTAAAAATTTCAACCAAACAACTAATTGTCTAATTCTTTATTAAAACATTTTTTCCATTTTAATGCAATTTACAAATGAGTCTCTTAGATCGTCACCAAAATATTCATCTAATTACATAAAGATGATTGAATGCTTAGTACACAAGGCAAATATGTCGAAAATAATAAGAAAACTATTGTTATACTAATTGGGATAAACTTCAACTTATTCCCCTCAAACAAAAATATTTAATTTACCATCCAAAGAATGAAAACCTCAATTTACCATAATTTTATTTAGGACATGAGCATAAATGGGGAGTGCATTAAAGAATTTTTTTTTTCTTTTATGTCAGTAATAAATGGGGATAAGTTGATGTTTTCTCATTTTTTTTTTAGAGTAAATTGAAGAGGGTAAATTTTAGCTTACCCATAAATTAATTTAGACAGTTTAGTAACATAAGATTTTAATAAAGGCGAGGTCAACGCTTTCTTTTTTTCTCTTGAGGATGCAAATAGCCTCACCCTAAAAGAAAATATACTTAAAATTTACATATTACAAATTGTACTAACATTGCAAAAATGATCATTGGATCATTATTAGTATTTCAATAGATTTCTCTTTTGTAGATTGATTCAATAATATGTATATAACAAAACAGTAGTAGCAGATGCACACAAAAAGAAAAGACAAAACATTACGTAATTATAATGCATTAAATTCTTCTTTTATTAAAACAGGTCCGATTTCACTACAATTGATTATTATTGCAAAAGCACTCATATAAGATAAAAGAAATAAGCGATTATCACAATCAATGGCATCCTCACAGGGGCGAGGGTAGATATAGTCTACGAGCTTTCTTATACTCTTCAATCAAACACTCTTTCCTTGTAAGCCACTGAACAATCAACAAGGTCCGGTGATGCTTTGCAGGATTAATAGAAAATGAAAACATCTGGATGAGATCCTCGACTAATGCGACCGGTGAAATAAGTGTGCTTTTAGTGGTTGCCACTAAAAGTAAAGCCAATGATGAAACCAAGACTCTTAGACATTTTCTATTTCTCAAATGAATTGTAAACAACAATTGGAATTAAAGAAAGATGTAACAATTAGAAAGTCATGAGCCGCTATTTATGTAAATGAATATTGAGAAATGAGTTACAATGACTTTAAAAAATTAAGAGATTCTATAAATGAGGATTAAATAAATTATGTTGCGTTTGTTTGCATTAAGTATTGATTTTAATATCTCGTTGCATTATAAACAATTTAGACATACGTTTAATTATTTTGTTTAGTTTATTATTAGATTTTTTCACTTTATATCAACCATCAAGCTATTTTTTAATAAATAAAGATGTTTATATGAGCCATGTCTTCCAATGAAATTAACCACATCCTATTTCAAGTAGGGCATTGACACAATATAATGCAATATATTTGCATGGATATACAGTCAAACTTCTATACATTAATAATGTCGAAATCATACGCACATATTAATTTAAACAGATATTGATATTAATTACTCCAAGAATTAATTAAGAGATTACGTTTTATAATTCTATGGTCACATTCATATTTCAAATTAATAACTTGCTAAGCGTACAAACATAATTGTTATGATTGTTATTGAATAAAATATGACTCTGTTATAAATTTTTTTTAATCTAAACACAGTTGGATATCATCTCTAATTTTACTTATTGCTTATTAAATTCTAAATTGCCAGAATTTTGAATTTTTTAAACTTTAATCCGTATTTAGCAAATTAATTTATTTTTATTTGATTAGGTCGGTAAAATACAATGAATTCTAGTTGATTAAATACACGGTATTGAATTGTATGTACATTCTAGAAATTAGTAGATTATTAATCTATTGATTAACTAATATCAATATCTCTTGAAATTAATAGATGTTGTCTGATTCTGGTATTATTAATTTATAGGGGTGTTACTGTACATCCATGCAAACGTCTAGCATTGTGTTACACCGATGACTTTCTTAAATTATAGGATGTGGTTAACTTCACTCGGGACTAGCTCACGAAACATCTTTATGACAAGAATAGCTTGACGATTGATATAATGAGAAAAATTATCTAACGATAAACTAAACAAAATAACAACACTAAAAATGATAAAATTAGTTAATATAGGCTGAGATTATCTTCATAATGCAACAAGATATTAAAATTAATCGTTAAGCAAACAAAGCGTGGTGTAATTTATTTAAACCTCATTTATAGAATCCTATCAATTTGATTAAGGTCATTGTAGCTTATTTCTCAATATTTCTTCATATAACTAAATGCTCATGCCTCTTTTATGTTTAAACATCTCTTTTAATTCTAATTAAGATTTTTAGAATTAAGCTTAAGAAGTTGAAAAATGCCGAACAGTTTAGTTTCATCATCTTAGCTTTCCTTGTACTACTTAAACACTAAAAGCATGCTCACTCATGTGCTTCATTTTGGTTGCTCGAGGCTTAGAGGTGAAGAGTGTGTCGAGAAGTTTATAAAAGCTCTCAAGGACTATCTCAACCTCTACCCGGAGGAGGATGCAAATGACTTTGTTAATAAGTGATTTCTTTTATCTTGTATGAGTGTTTTGCAATAAAGAAGAAATTAATCCATTATAAGTAAGTGATATTATGTCATGTGTTTTTGTGTGTGTCGTGATGTTGCTTTGTTGTATATGTGTCATTGAGTTAATCTATGAGAGAAATTTGTTAAAGTACTAATAATGATGATCAAGCAATCATAATTATTACATTAGTACCATATGTCATATTTAAATTTGAAGTCTATTTTCTTTAGGGGCGAGGCTATTTGAATCCTATCTTATCGAAATCTTATATTACTAAACTATCCAATTTAGTTTAAGGTAAACTTTAATTTACACCCTCAGAATGTTCTATTTACCCCGAAGAATGTGAAAAAAATCAACTTACCTCCATTTACAATTGAGAAAACAAAGAAAGAATTCATCAGCATGCGCCATTTATGCTCATCTTTTAAACAAAAATTAGCGTAAATTGAGGTTTTCATGCATTTAGAGGATAAATTTCAATTAATATGCTTTTAGAGGGTGGCCACCTCAGCGAGGTTCTTGGTTCACCTCGAGTAAACCACCTCAACTAGGAGATTATTGGGTGATCTTGAGCGGACTCGTTAACCAACAAGTTGTTTAGTAATCTCGACGGATCACTTTGAGCGATGGTAATTTTAGTAACCTCGAGAAGGTTGTCTCGACCAAAAAGTTATTTAGTGACCTCGAGCATATGACCTCGATTAAGAGGTAAGTCTAGTGACCTCTAGCAAGTTACCTCGACCAAATAGGTTTTAAGGAGACATTTGATTAAGTCACTAAGAAGCAAAACTCAGTCAAACAAACCTTAATTATTTTCTCCAAAATATTAGCGAATAGATTCCTAATTGGCTGAAAGTAAGTGTTCTTCTTGGTCTTCTTCATAATTTTAGGGGAGGAGTCTAACATTGGTGTTCAAGAGCTATAGTTAATAATATTGTCTAATCGTTAATTCATTACTAGTTTTTTTGAGAAAAATCATTAAATTTTTTATGTGCTTAAAAGGACTTAATTATTCAACATTATAAAATTTATTGCCTATAAAGAAAATTATTTCAGTTATCGACTCACTTTTGAAGTAAAAGAAAATATTTCCTTGATAAGCGACGAAATCAAAATTCTTATTCTTTGTGAAAGTGTTTTTGTGTTGTGCTACCTAAAATTTCAACCAAACAACTAATTGTCTAATTCTTTATTAAAAACATTTTTTTCCATTTTAATGCAATTTACAAATGAGTCTCTTAGATCGTCACCAAAATATTCATCTAATTACAGAAGATGATTGAATGCTTAGTACACAAGGCAAATATGTGTGAAAATAATAAGAAAACTATTGTTATACTAATTGGGATAAACTTCAACTTATTCCTCAAACAAAAATATTTAATTTACCATCCAAAGAATGAAAACCTCAATTTACCATAATTTTATTTAGGACATGAGCATAAATGGGGAGTGCATTAAAGAATTTTTTTCTTTTATGTCGATAATAAATGGGGATAAGTTGATGTTTTCTCATTTTAGAGTAAATTGAAGAGGGTAAATTTTAGCTTACCCATAAATTAATTTAGACAGTTTAGTAACATAAGATTTTAATAAAAGGCGGTCAACGCTTTCTTTTTTCTCTTGAGGATGCAAATAGCCTCACCCTAAAGAAAATATACTTAAAATTTACATATTACAAATTGTACTAACATTGCAAAAATGATCATTGGATCATTATTAGTATTTCAATAGATTTCTCTTTTGTAGATTGATTCAATAATATGTATATAACAAAAGCAGTAAGTAGAGATGCACACAAAAGAAAAGACAAAACGTAATTATAATGCATTAAATTCTTCTTTATTAAAACATGTGTCCGATTTCACTACAATTGATTATTATTGCAAAAGCACTCATATAAGATAAAAGAAATAATCGATTATCACAATCAATGGCATCCTCCTGGGGACAGTGGGTAGATATAGTCTACCGTAGCTTTTATACTCTTCAATCAAACACTTTTCCTTGTAAGCCCCGAACAATCAACAAGGTCCGTGATGTCAGCAGGATTAATAGAAAATGAAGCATCTGGATGAGATCCTCAACTAGTACCTACTGAATAAGTGTGCTTAGTGGTTGCTACTAAAAGTAAAGCAAGATGATGAAACCAAGACTCTTAGACATTTTTCATTTCTCAAATGAATTGTAAACAACTTAATTGGAATTAAAAGAAAGATGTAATAATTAGAAAGTCATGAGCCGCTTATTTATGTAAATGAATATTGAGAAATGAGTTACAATGACTTTAAAAATTAAGAGATTCTATAAATGAGGATTAAATAAATTATGTTATGCTTTGTTTGCATTAAGTATTGATTTTAATATCTCGTTGCATTATGAAAGCAATTTTACATAATGCTTAATTATTTTGTTTAGTTTATTATTAGATTTTTTCACTTTATATCAACCATCAAGCTATTTTTTTTAATAAATAAAGATGTTTATATGAGCCATGTCTTCCAATGAAATTAACCACATCCTATTTCAAGTAGGGCATTGACACAATATAATGCAAATATATTTGCATGGATATAAATAAACTTCTATACATTAATAATGTCAAATCATACATATTAATTTAAACAGATATTGATATTAATTACTCCAAGAATTAATTAAGAGATTACGCTTTATAATTCTATGGTCACATCTATATTTCAAATTAATAACCATAAGCGTACAAAACATAATTGTTATGATTGTTATTGAATAAAATATGACTCATTATAAATTTTTTTAATCTAAACACGCTTGATATCATCTCTAATTTTACTTTATTGTTTATTAAATTCTAAATTGCTTAATTTTGAATTTTTTAAACTTTTAATCCAGATTAGCAAATTAATTTATTTTTATTTGATTAGGTCGGTAAATACAATGAATTCTAGTTGATTAAATACACGGTATTGAATTGTATGTACATTCTAGAAATTAGTAGATTATTAATCTATTGATTAACTAATATCAATATCTCTTGAAATTAATAGATGTTGTCTCGATTCTCGTATTATTAATTTATATGTGACATCCATGCAAACGCTAGCATTGTGTTACACCGATGACTTTCTTTAAATTATAGGATGTGGTTAACTTCACCTCGGGACCTAGCTCACGTAAACATCTTTATGACAAGAATAGCTTGACGATTGATATAATGAGAAAATTATCTAACAGAAACTAAACAAAAAAACAACACTAAAAAATGATAAAATTAGTTAATATAGGCTGAGATTATCTTCATAATGCAACAAGATATTAAAATTAATCGTTAACGCAAAACAAACGAGTGTAATTTATTTAAACCTCATTTATAGAATCCTATCAATTTGATTAAGGTCATTGTAGCTTATTTCTCAATATTTCTTCATATAACTAAATGCTCATGCCTCTTTTATGTTTAAACATCTCTTTTAATTCTAATTAAGATTTTTAGAATTCGCTTAAGAAGTTGAAAATGCCGAATGCTTTAGTTTCATCATCTTAGCTTTCCTTGTACTGCAAACACTAAAAGCATGCTCACTCATGTGCTTCATTTTTGGTTGCTGTGCTAGAGGTGAAGAGTGCTTAATCGAGAAGTTTATAAAAGCTCTCAAGGACTATCTCAACCTCTACCCCGAGGAGGATGCAAATGACTTTGTTAATAAGTGATTTCTTTTATCTTGTATGAGTGTTTTTGCAATAAAGAAAGAAATTAATCCATTATAAGTAAGTGATATTATGTCATGTGTTTTTGTGTGTGTCCGTGATGTTGCTTTGTTGTATATGTGTCATTGAGTTAATCTATGAGAGAGAATTTGTTAAAGTACTAATAATGATGATCAAGCAATCATAATTATTACATTAGTACCATATGTCATATTTAAATTTGAAGTCTATTTTCTAGACGAGGCTATTTGGATCCTATCTTATCGAAATCTTATATTACTAAACTATCCAATTTAGTTTAAGGTAAACTTTAATTTACACCCTACGAATGTTCTATTTACCTCAAGAATGTGAAAAATCAACTTACCTCCATTTACAATTGAGAAAACAAAGAAAGAATTATCAAGATGCCATTTATGCTCATCTTTTAAACAAAAATTAGCGTAAATTGAGGTTTTCATGCATTTAGAGGATAAATTTCACTAATATGCTTTAGAGGGTGGCCACCTCAACCAGAGGTTACCGGGTTCACCTCGAGTAAACCACCTCAACTAGAGATTATTGGGTGATCTCGAGCACCACGCTAACCAACAAGTTGTTTAGTAATCTCGACTGCATCACTTTGAACAAAGAGGGTAATTTTAGTAACCTCGAGAAGGTTGTCTCGACCAAAAGTTATTTAGTGACCTCGAGCATATATGACCTCGACAAGAGGTAAGTCTAGTGACCTCTAGCAAGTTACCTCGACCAAATAGGTTTTAAGGAGACATTTGATTATGTCACCAAGCAAAACTCACCAAACAAACCTTAATTATTTTCTCCAAAATATTAGCAATAGATTCCTAATTGGCCGAAAGTAAGTGTTCTTCTGGTCTTCTTCATAATTTTTGGGAGGAGTCTAACATTGGTGTTCAAGAGCTATAGTTAATAATATTGTCTAATCGTTAATTCATTACTAGTTTTTGAGAAAATCATTAAATTTTTATGTGCTTAAAAGGACTTAATTATTCAACATTATAAAATTTATTGCCTATAAAGAAAATTATTTCAGTTATCGACTCACTTTTGAAGTAAAAGAAAATATTTCCTTGATGTTTACCTAAATCAAAATTCTTATTATCGTGAAAGTGTTTTTGTGTTGTGCTACCTAAAAATTTCAACCAAACAACTAATTGTCTAATTCTTTATTAAAACATTTTTTCCATTTTAATGCAATTTACAAACGAGTCTCTTAGATCGTCACCAAAATATTCATCTAATTACATAAAGATGATTGAATGCTTAGTACACAAGGCAAATATGTGTCGAAAATAATAAGAAAACTATTGTTATACTAATTGGGATAAACTTCAACTTATTCCCCTCCAAACAAAAATATTTAATTTACCATCCAAAAGAATGAAAACCTCAATTTACCATAATTTTATTTAGGACATGAGCATAAATGGGGAGTGCATTAAAGAATTTTTTTTTTCTTTTATGTCAGTAATAAATGGGGATAAGTTGATGTTTTCTCGTTTTTTTTTAAGAGTAAATCCGAAGAGGGTAAATTTTAGCTTACCCATAAATTAATTTAGATGCTTTAGTAACATAAGATTTTAATAAAGACGAGGGTCAACGCTTTTTTTTTTTCTCTTGAGGATGCAAATAGCCTCACCCAAAAGAAAATATACTTAAAATTTACATATTACAAATTGTACTAACATTGCAAAATGATCATTGGATCATTATTAGTATTTCAATAGATTTCTTTGTAGATTGATTCAATAATATGTATATAACAAAACAAGAGTAGCAGATGCACACAAAAAAGAAAAGACAAAACATTACGTAATTATAATGCATTAAATTCTTCTTTATTAAAACACAGTCCGATTTCACTACAATTGATTATTATTGCAAAAGCACTCATATAAGATAAAAGAAATAACTCGATTATCACAATCAATGGCATCCTCGGGGGACAGGGTAGATATAGTCTACCGTAGCTTTTATACTCTTCAATCAAACACTCTTTCCTTGTAAGCCCCGAACAATCAACAAGGTCCGTGATGTCAAGCAGGATTAATAGAAACGAAGCATCCGGATGAGATCCTCGACTAGTACGACTTTACCGAATAAGTGTGCTTTTAGTGGTTGCCACTAAAAGTAAAGCCAAGATGATGAAACCAAGACTCTAGACATTTTTCTATTTCTCAAATGAATTGTAAACAACTTAATTGGAATTAAAGAAAGATGTAACAATTAGAAAGTCATGAGCCGCTATTTATGTAAATGAATATTGAGAAATGAGTTACAATGACTTTAAAAATTAAGAGATTCTATAAATGAGGATTAAATAAATTATGTTATGCTTTGTTTGCATTAAGTATTGATTTTAATATCTCTTAGCATTATGAAAGCAAATTCGACAAAAGTTTAATTATTTTGTTTAGTTTATTATTAGATTTTTTTCACTTTATATCAACCATCAAGCTATTTTTTTTAATAAATAAAGATGTTTATATGAGCCATGTCTTCCAATGAAATTAACCGCATCCTATTTCAAGTAGGGCATTGACACAATATAATGCAATATATTTGCATGGATATACAGTCAAACTTCTATACATTAATAATGTCGAAATCATACGCACATATTAATTTAAATGATATTGATATTAATTACCCAAGAATTAATTAAGAGATTACGCTTTATAATTCTATGGTCACATTCATATTTCAAATTAATAACTTGCTAAGCGTACAAAACATAATTGTTATGATTGTTATTGAATAAAATATGACTGTTATAAATTTTTTAATCTAAACACAGCTTGGATATCATCTCTAATTTTACTTATTGCTTATTAAATTCTAAATTGCCGTAATTTTGAATTTTTAAACTATAATCCGTATTTAGCAAATTAATTTATTTTTATTTGATTAGGTCGGTAAAATACAATGAATTCTAGTTGATTAAATACACGGTATTGAATTGTATGTACATTCTAGAAATTAGTAGATTATTAATCTATTGATTAACTAATATCAATATCTCTTGAAATTAATAGATGTTGTCTGATTCTGGTATTATTAATTTATAGGGTGTTATCAGACATCCATGCAAACGTCTAGCATTGTGTTACACCGATGACTTTCTTAAATTATAGGATGTGGTTAACTTCACTCTGGGACCTAGCTCACAGAAACATCTTTATGACAAGAATAGCTTGACGATTGATATAATGAGAAAAATTATCTAACAAAGAACTAAACAAAATAACAACACTAAAAAATGATAAAATTAGTTAATATAGGCTGAGATTATCTTCATAATGCAACAAGATATTAAAATTAATCGTTAACGCAAAACAAACGAGTGTAATTTATTTAAACCTCATTTATAGAATCCTATCAATTTGATTAAGGTCATTGTAGCTTATTTCTCAATATTTCTTCATATAACTAAATGCTCATGCCTCTTTTATGTTTAAACATCTCTTTAATTCTAATTAAGATTTTTAGAATTCGCTAAGAAGTTGAAAATGCCTAATGCTTTAGTTTCATCATCTTAGCTTTCCTTGTACTGCAAACACTAAAAGCATGCTCACCATGTGCTTCATTTTTGGTTGCCTGTGCCAGAGGTGAAGAGTGCTTAATCGAGAAGTTTATAAAAGCTCAAGGACTATCTCAACCTCTACCCCTGAGGAGGATGCAAATGACTTTGTTAATAAGTGATTTCTTTTATCTTGTATGAGTGTTTTGCAATAAAAGAAGAAATTAATCCATTATAAGTAAGTGATATTATGTCATGTGTTTTTGTGTGTGTCTGTGATGTTGCTTTGTTGTATATGTGTCATTGAGTTAATCTATGAGAGAGAAATTTGTTAAAGTACTAATAATGATGATCAAGCAATCATAATTATTACATTACCATATGTCATATTTAAATTTGAAGTCTATTTTCTTTAGGACGAGGCTATTTGGATCCCATCTTATCGAAATCTTATATTACTAAACTATCCAATTTAGTTTAAGGTAAACTTTAATTTACACCCTACTTAATGTTCTATTTACCCCAAGAATGTGAAAAATCAACTTACCTCCATTTACAATTGAGAAAACAAAGAAAGAATTCATCAAGATGCGCCATTTATGCTCATCTTTAAACAAAATTAGCGTAAATTGAGGTTTTCATGCATTTAGAGGATAAATTTCAATTAATATGCTTTAGAGGGTGGCCACCTCAACCAGAGGTTACCGGTTCACCCTCGAGTAAACCACCTCAACTAGGAGATTATTGGGTGATCTTGAGCAGACTACGCTAACCAACAAGTTGTTTAGTAATCTCGACCCGCATCACTTTGAACAAGAGGGTAATTTTAGTAACCTCAGAAGGTTGTCTCACCAAAAGTTATTTAGTGACCTCGAGCATATGACCTCGATTAAGAGGTAAGTCTAGTGACCTCTACCAAGTTACCTCGACCAAATAGGTTTTAAGGAGACATTTGATTAAGTCACTACAAAAACTCACCAAACAAACCTTAATTATTTTCCAAAATATTAGCTAATAGATTCCTAATTGGCTGAAAGTAAGTGTTCTTCTTGGTCTTCTTCATAATTTTGGGAGGAGTCTAACATTGGTGTTCAAGAGCTATAGTTAATAATATTGTCTAATCGTTAATTCATTACTAGTTTTTTGAGAAAATCATTAAATTTTTATGTGCTTAAAAGGACTTAATTATTCAACATTATAAAATTTATTGCCTATAAAGAAAATTATTTCAGTTATCGACTCACTTTTGAAGTAAAAGAAAATATTTCCTTGATAAGTTTACCTAAATCAAAATTTTATTATCGTGAAAGTGTTTTTGTGTTGTGCTACCTAAAATTTCAACCAAACAACTAATTGTCTAATTCTTTATTAAAACATTTTTTTTTCCATTTTAATGCAATTTACAAATGAGTCTCTTAGATCGTCACCAAAATATTCATCTAATTAGAAAGATGATTGAATTTAGTACACAAGGCAAATATGTGTCGTAAAATAATAAGAAAACTATTGTTATACTAATTGGGATAAACTTCAACTTATTCCCCTCCAAACAAAAATATTTAATTTACCATCCAAAAGAATGAAAACCTCAATTTACCATAATTTTATTTAGGACATGAGCATAAATGGGGAGTGCATTAAAGAATTTTTTTTTCTTTATGTCAGTAATAAATGGGGATAAGTTGATGTTTTTTTTTAAGAGTAAATCAAGAGGGTAAATTTTAGCTACCCATAAATTAATTTAGATGCTTTAGTAACATAAGATTTTAATAAAAGACGAGGGTCAACGCTTTTTTTCTCTTGAGGATGCAAATAGCCTCACCCTAAAAGAAAATATACTTAAAATTTACATATTACAAATTGTACTAACATTGCAAAATGATCATTGGATCATTATTAGTATTTCAATAGATTTCTTTGTAGATTGATTCAATAATATGTATATAACAAAACAAGAGTAGCAGATGCACACAAAAAGAAAAGACAAAACATTACGTAATTATAATGCATTAAATTCTTCTTTATTAAAACACAGTGTCCGATTTCACTACAATTGATTATTATTGCAAAAGCACTCATATAAGATAAAAGAAATAATCGATTATCACAATCAATGGCATCCTCTCAGGGGTAGATATAGTCTACCGTAGCTTTCTTATACTCTTCAATCAAACACTCTTTCCTTGTAAGCCCCGAACAATCAACAAGGTCCGTGATGCTGCAGGATTAATAGAAATGAAGCATCCGGATGAGATCCTCGACTAGTACGACCTACCGAATAAGTGTGCTTTTAGTGGTTGCCACTAAAAGTAAAGCCAAGATGATGAAACCAAGACTCTTAGACATTTTTCTATTTCTCAAATGAATTGTAAACAACTTAATTGGAATTAAAAGAAAGATGTAACAATTAGAAAGTCATGAGCCGCTTATTTATGTAAATGAATATTGAGAAATGAGTTACAATGACTTTAAAAAAATTAATAGATTCAAAAAATTAGTAATAAATAAATTATGTTGCGTTAGTTTGCATTAAGTATTGATTTTAATATCTCGTTGCATTATGAAAGCAATTTCGACATAATGCTTAATTATTTTGTTTAGTTTATTATTAGATTTTTTCACTTTATATCAACCATCAAGCTATTTTTTTTAATAAATAAAGATGTATATATGAGACATGTCTTCCATTGAAATTTACCAAATCCTATTTCAATTAGTGCATTGACACAATATAATGCAATATATTTGCATGTATATAAAGTAAAACTTCTATACATTAATAATGTCGAAATCATACGCACATATTAATTTAAACAGATATTGATATTAATTACTCCAAGAATTAATTAAGAGATTACGCTTTATAATTCTATGGTCACATTCATATTTCAAATTAATAACTTGCTAAGCGCATAAACATAATTGTTATGATTGTTATTGAATAAAATATGACTGTTATAAATTTTTTTAATCTAAACACAGTTGATATCATCTCTAATTTTACTTATTGCTTATTAAATTTAAATTGCTTAATTTTGAATTTTTTAAACTTTAATCCGTATTTAGCAAATTAATTTATTTTATTTGATTAGGTCGGTAAAATACAATGAATTCTAGTTGATTAAATACACGGTATTGAATTGTATGTACATTCTAGAAATTAGTAGATTATTAATCTATTGATTAACTAATATCAATATCTCTTGAAATTAATAGATGTTGTCTCGATTCTCGTATTATTAATTTATAGGGTGTTATCAGACATCCATGCAAACGCTCTAGCATTGTGTTACACCGATGACTTTCTTAAATTATAGGATGTGGTTAACTTCACTGGGACCCAGCTCACGTAAACATCTTTATGACAAGAATAGCTTGACGATTGATATAATGAGAAAAATTATCTAACAAGAACTAAACAAAATAACAACACTAAAAAATGATAAAATTAGTTAATATAGGCTGAGATTATCTTCATAATGCAACAAGATATTAAAATTAATCGTTAACGCAAACAAACGAGTGTAATTTATTTAAACCTCATTTATAGAATCCTATCAATTTGATTAAGGTCATTGTAGCTTATTTCTCAATATTTCTTCATATAACTAAATGCTCATGCCTCTTTTATGTTTAAACATCTCTTTAATTCTAATTAAGATTTTAGAATTCGCTAAGAAGTTGAAAATGCCAATGCTTTAGTTTCATCATCTTAGCTTTCCTTGTACTCGCAAACACTAAAAGCATGCTCACCATGTGCTTCATTTTTGGTTGCTCAGCCAGAGGTGAAGAGTGCTTAATCGAGAAGTTTATAAAAGCTCTCAAGGACTATCTCAACCTCTACCCCGGAGGAGGATGCAAATGACTTTGTTAATAAGTGATTTCGTTTATCTTGTATGAGTGTTTTTGCAATAAAATAAGAATTTAATCCATTATAAGTAAGTGATATTATGTCATGTGTTTTTGTGTGTGTCTGTGATGTTGCTTTGTTGTATATGTGTCATTGAGTTAATCTATGAGAGAGAAATTTGTTAAAGTACTAATAATGATGATCAAGCAATCATAATTATTACATTAGTACCATATGTCATATTTAAATTTGAAGTCTATTTTCTTTAGGACGAGGCTATTTGGATCCTATCTTATCGAAATCTTATATTACTAAACTATCCAATTTAGTTTAAGGTAAACTTTAATTTACACCCTACTTTAATGTTCTATTTACCCCGAAGAATGTGAAAAAAATCAACTTACCTCCATTTACAATTGAGAAAACAAAGAAAGAATTCATCAACATGCGCCATTTATGCTCATCTTTTAAACAAAAATTAGCGTAAATTGAGGTTTTCATGCATTTAGAGGATAAATTTCAATTAATATGCTTTTCGAGGGTGGACACCTCAACCAGAGGTTACTGGTTCACCTCGAGTAAACCACCTCAACTAGGAGATTATTGGGTGATCTTGAGCAGTACGTTAACCAACAAGTTGTTTAGTAATCTCGACCGCATCACTTTGAACAAAGAGGTAATTTTAGTAACCTTGAGAAGGTTGTCTCGACCAAAAGTTATTTAGTGACCTCGAGCATATGACCTCGATTAAGAGGTAAGTCTAGTGACCTCTACCAAGTTACCTCGACCAACTAGGTTTTAAGGAGACATTTGATTAAGTCACTAAGAAGCAAAACTCAGTCAAACAAACCTTAATTATTTTCTCCACAATATTAGCGACTAGATTCCTAATTGGCTGAAAGTAAGTGTTCTTCTTGGTCTTCATAATTTTAGGAGGAGTCTAACATTGGTGTTCAAGAGCTATAGTTAATAATATTGTCTAATCGTTAATTCATTACTAGTTTTTTGAGAAAAATCATTAAATTTTTATGTGCTTAAAAGGACTTAATTATTCAACATTATAAAATTTATTGCCTATAAAGAAAATTATTTCAGTTATCGACTCACTTTGAAGTAAAAGAAAATATTTCCTTGATGTTTACTAAATCAAAATTCTTATTACTGTGAAAGTGTTTTTTGTGTTGTGCTACCTAAAAATTACAACCAAACAACTAATTGTCTAATTCTTTATTAAAAACATTTTTTTTCCATTTTAATGCAATTTAAAAATGAGTCTCGTAGATCGTCACCAAAATATTCATCTAATTACAGAAAGATGATTGAATGCTTAGTACACAAGGCAAATATGTGTCGAAAATAATAAGAAAACTATTGTTATACTAATTGGGATAAACTTCAACTTATTCCCCTCCAAAAAAAAATATTTAATTTACCATCCAAAAGAATGAAAACCTCAATTTACCATAATTTTATTTAGAACATGAGCATAAATGGGGAGTGCATTAAAGAATTTTTTTTTCTTTTATGTCAGTAATAAATGGGGATAAGTTGATGTTTTCTGCTTTTTTAAGAGTAAATTGAAGAGGGTAAATTTTATTACCCATAAATTAATTTAGACTTTAGTAACATAAGATTTTAATAAAAGACGAGGGTCAACGCTTTCTTTTTTCTCTTGAGGATGCAAATAGCCTCACCCTAAAAGAAAATATACTTAAAATTTACATATTACAAATTGTACTAACATTGCAAAATGATCATTGGATCATTATTAGTATTTCAATAGATTTCTTTGTAGATTGATTCAATAATATGTATATAACAAAACAAGATGCACACAAAAAGAAAAGACAAAACATTACGTAATTATAATGCATTAAATTCTTCTTTTATTAAAACACGTCCGATTTCACTACAATTGATTATTATTGCAAAAGCACTCATATAAGATAAAAGAAATAATCGATTATCACAATCAATGGCATCCTCCTGGGGGACAGGGTAGATATAGTCTACCGTAGCTTTATACTCTTCAATCAAACACTCTTTCCTTGTAAGCCCCGAACAATCAACAAGGTCCTGATGCCGCAGGATTAATAGAAAATGAAGCATCCGGATGAGATCCTACTAGTACGATGCGAATAAGTGTGCTTTTAGTGGTTGCCACTAAAAGTAAAGCCAAGATGATGAAACCAAGACTCTTAGACATTTTTCTATTTCTCAAATGAATTGTAAACAACTTAATTGGAATTAAAAGAAAGATGTAACAATTAGAAAGTCATGAGCCGCTTATTTATGTAAATGAATATTGAGAAATGAGTTACAATGACTTTAAAAATTAAGAGATTCTATAAATGAGGATTAAATAAATTATGTTATGCTTTGTTTGCATTAAGTATTGATTTTAATATCTCGTTGCATTATGAAAGCAATTTTACATAATGCTTAATTATTTTGTTTAGTTTATTATTAGATTTTTTTCACTTTATATCAACCATCAAGCTATTTTTTTTAATAAATAAAGATGTTTATATGAGCCATGTCTTCCAATGAAATTAACCACATCCTATTTCAAGTAGGGCATTGACACAATATAATGCAATATATTTGCATGGATATACAGTCAAACTTCTATACATTAATAATGTCGAAATCATACGCACATATTAATTTAAACAGATATTGATATTAATTACTCCAAGAATTAATTAAGAGATTACGTTTTATAATTCTATGGTCACATTCATATTTCAAATTAATAACTTGCTAAGCCGCATAAAACATAATTGTTATGATTGTTATTGAATAAAATATGACTCGTTATAAATTTTTTAATCTAAACACGCTTGGATATCATCTCTAATTTTACTTTATTGCTTATTAAATTCTAAATTGCCAGAATTTTAAATTTTTTAAACTTTAATCCGTATTTAGCAAATTAATTTATTTTTATTTGATTAGGTCGGTAAAATACAATGAATTCTAGTTGATTAAATACACGGTATTGAATTGTATGTACATTCTAGAAATTAGTAGATAGTTAATCTATTGATTAACTAATATCAATATCTCTTGAAATTAATAGATGTTGTCTGATTCTGGTATTATTAATTTATAAGGGTGTTACTGTACATCCATGCAAACGTTTAGCATTGTGTTACACCGATGACTTTCTTAAATTATAGGATGTGGTTAACTTCACTCTGGGACCTAGCTCACAGAAACATCTTTATGACAAGAATAGATTTACTATTTATATTATGAGAAAAATTATCTAACAGTAAACTAAACAAAATAACAACACTAAAAAATGATAAAATTAGTTAATATAGGCTGAGATTATCTTCATAATGCAACAAGATATTAAAATTAATCGTTAACGCAAACAAACGTAGTGTAATTTATTTAAACCTCATTTATAGAATCCTATCAATTTGATTAAGGTCATTGTAGCTTATGTCTCAATATTTCTTCATATAACTAAATGCTCACGCCTCTTTTATGTTTAAACATCTCTTTTAATTCTAATTAAGATTTTTAGAATTCGCAAGAAGTTGAAAATGCCAACAGCTTTAGTTTCATCATCTTAGCTTTCCTTGTACTGCAAACACTAAAAGCATGCTCACTCATGTGCTTCATTTTGTTGCTCAGCTTAGAGGTGAAGAGTGCTTAATCGAGAAGTTTATAAAGCTCTCAAGGACTATCTCAACCTCTACCCCGGAGGAGGATGCAAATGACTTTGTTAATAAGTGATTTCTTTTATCTTGTATGAGTGTTTTTGCAATAAAAGAAGAAATTAATCCATTATAAGTAAGTGATATTATGTCATGTGTTTTTTGTGTGTGTCTGTGATGTTGCTTTGTTGTATATGTGTCATTGAGTTAATCTATGAGAGAGAAATTTGTTAAAGTACTAATAATGATGATCAAGCAATCATAATTATTACATTAGTACCATATGTCATATTTAAATTTGAAGTCTATTTTCTTTAGGACGAGGCTATTTGGATCCTATCTTATCGAAATCTTATATTACTAAACTATCCAATTTAGTTTAAGGTAAACTTTAATTTACACCCAACTAATGTTCTATTTACCCCAAGAATGTGAAAAATCAACTTACCTCCATTTACAATTGAGAAAACAAAGAAAGAATTCATCAAGATGCGCCATTTATGCTCATCTTTAAACAAAAATTAGCGAAATTGAGGTTTTCATGCATTTAGAGGATAAATTTCAATTAATATGCTTTTAGAGGGTGGCCACCTCAACCAGAGAGGTTACCGGTTCACCTCGAGTAAACCACCTCAACTAGAGATTATTGGGTGATCTTGAGCAGACTACGTTAACCAACAAGTTGTTTAGTAATCTCACCATCACTTTGAACAAGAGGTAATTTTAGTAACCTCAGAAGGTTGTCTCGACCAAAAGTTATTTAGTGACCTGAGCATATGACCTCGATTAAGAGGTAAGTCTAGTGACCTCTACCAAGTTACCTCGACCAAATAGGTTTTAAGGAGACATTTGATTAAGTCACAAGAAGCAAAACTCAGTCAAACAAACCTTAATTATTTTCTCCAAAATATTAGCTTAATAGATTCCTAATTGGCTGAAAGTAAGTGTTCTTCTTGGTCTTCTTCATAATTTTTTAGGGAGGAGTCTAACATTGGTGTTCAAGAGCTATAGTTAATAATATTGTCTAATCGTTAATTCATTACTAGTTTTTTGAGAAAATCATTAAATTTTTATGTGCTTAAAAGGACTTAATTATTCAACATTATAAAATTTATTGCCTATAAAGAAAATTATTTCAGTTATCGACTCACTTTTGAAGTAAAAGAAAATATTTCCTTGATAAGTTTATTTAAATCAAAATTTTATTACCGTGAAAGTGTTTTTGTGTTGTGCTACCTAAAATTTCAACCAAACAACTAATTGTCTAATTCTTTATTAAAACATTTTTTCCATTTTAATGCAATTTACAAATGAGTCTCTTAGATCGTCACCAAAATATTCATCTAATTACAAAAGATGATTGAATGCTTATACACAAGGCAAATATGTGTCGAAAAATAATAAGAAAACTATTGTTATACTAATTGGGATAAACTTCAACTTATTCCCTCCAAACAAAAATATTTAATTTACCATCCAAAAGAATGAAAACCTCAATTTACCATAATTTTATTTAGACATGAGCATAAATGGGGAGTGCATTAAAGAATTTTTTTTCTTTTATGTCAGTAATAAATGGGGATAAGTTGATGTTTTCGCTTTTTTTAAGAGTAAATTGAAGAGGGTAAATTTTAGCTTACCCATAAATTAATTTAGACAGCTTTAGTAACATAAGATTTTAATAAAAGATTTAGGGTCAACGCTTTCTTTTTTTTCTCTGAGGATGCAAATAGCCTCACCCTAAAAGAAAATATACTTAAAATTTACATATTACAAATTGTACTAACATTGCAAAATGATCATTGGATCATTATTAGTATTTCAATAGATTTCTTTTGTAGATTGATTCAATAATATGTATATAACAAAACAAAGAGTAGCAGATGCACACAAAAGAAAAGACAAAACATTACGTAATTATAATGCATTAAATTCTTCTTTTATTAAAACACAGTCCGATTTCACTACAATTGATTATTATTGCAAAAGCACTCATATAAGATAAAAGAAATAATCGATTATCACAATCAATGGCATCCTCCTGGGGACAGGGTAGATATAGTCTACCGTAGCTTTTATACTCTTCAATCAAACACTTTTCCTTGTAAGCCCCGAACAATCAACAAGGTCCGTGATGCCGCAGGATTAATAGAAAATGAAGCATCCGGATGAGATCCTCGACTAGTACTACCGAATAAGTGTGCTTTTAGTGGTTGCCACTAAAAGTAAAGCCAAGATGATGAAACCAAGACTCTTAGACATTTTTCTATTTCTCAAATGAATTGTAAACAACTTAATTGGAATTAAAAGAAAGATGTAACAATTAGAAAGTCATGAGCCGCTATTTATGTAAATGAATATTGAGAAATGAGTTACAATGACTTTAAAAAAATTAAGAGATTCTATAAATGAGGATTAAATAAATTATGTTGCGTTTGTTTGCATTAAGTATTGATTTTAATATCTCGCATTATGAAAGCAATTTCGACATAATGCTTAATTATTTTGTTTAGTTTATTATTAGATTTTTTTCACTTTATATCAACCATCAAGCTATTTTTTTTAATAAATAAAGATGTTTATATGAGCCATGTCTTCCAATGAAATTAACCACATCCTATTTCAAGTAGGGCATTGACACAATATAATGCAATATATTTGCATGGATATACAAATAAACTTCTATACATTAATAATGTCGAAAATCATATTATATTAATTTAAACAGATATTGATATTAATTACTCCAAGAATTAATTAAGAGATTACGCTTTATAATTCTATGGTCACATTCATATTTCAAATTAATAACTTGCTAAGCGCATAAACATAATTGTTATGATTGTTATTGAATAAAATATGACTCGTTATAAATTTTTTAATCTAAACACGCTTGGATATCATCTCTAATTTTACTTATTGCTTATTAAATTCTAAATTGCCGAATTTTGAATTTTTAAACTTTAATCCGTATTTAGCAAATTAATTTATTTTTATTTGATTAGGTCGGTAAAATACAATGAATTCTAGTTGATTAAATACACTGTATTGAATTGTATGTACATTCTAGAAATTAGTAGATTATTAATCTATTGATTAACTAATATCAATATCTCTTGAAATTAATAGATGTTGTTCGATTCTCGGTATTATTAATTTATAGGGTGTTACTGACATCCATGCAAACGCTCAGCATTGTGTTACACCGATGACTTTCTTAAATTATAGGATGTGGTTAACTTCACTGGACCTAGCTCACGTAAACATCTTTATGACAAGAATAGCTTGACGATTGATATAATGAGAAAATTATCTAACAAGAAACTAAACAAAATAACAACACTAAAAATGATAAAATTAGTTAATATAGGCTGAGATTATCTTCATAATGCAACAAGATATTAAAATTAATCGTTAACGCAAAACAAACGTAGTGTAATTTATTTAAACCTCATTTATAGAATCCTATCAATTTGATTAAGGTCATTGTAGCTTATTTCTCAATATTTCTTCATATAACTAAATGCTCATGCCTCTTTTATGTTTAAACATCTCTTTAATTCTAATTAAGATTTTTAGAATTCGCTTAAGAAGTTGAAAATGTCAATGCTTTAGTTTCATCATCTTAGCTTTCCTTGTACGCAAACACTAAAAGCATGCTCACTCATGTGCTTCATTTTTGGTTGCTCAGCTAGAGGTGAAGAGTGCTTAATCGAGAAGTTTATAAAAGCTCTCAAGGACTATCTCAACCTCTACCCCGGAGGAGGATGCAAATGACTTTGTTAATAAGTGATTTCTTTTATCTTGTATGAGTGTTTTTGCAATAAAAGAAGAAATTAATCCATTATAAGTAAGTGATATTATGTCATGTGTTTTTTGTGTGTGTCTGTGATGTTGCTTTGTTGTATATGTGTCATTGAGTTAATCTATGAGAGAGAAATTTGTTAAAGTACTAATAATGATGATCAAGCAATCATAATTATTACATTAGTACCATATGTCATATTTAAATTTGAAGTCTATTTTCTTTAGGACGAGGCTATTTGGATCCTATCTTATCGAAATCTTATATTACTAAACTATCCAATTTAGTTTAAGGTAAACTTTAATTTACACCCTACGAATGTTCTATTTACCCCGAAGAATGTGAAAAATCAACTTACCTCCATTTACAATTGAGAAAACAAAGAAAGAATTCATCAAGATGCGCCATTTATGCTCATCTTTAAACAAAAATTAGCGAAATTGAGGTTTTCATGCATTTAGAGGATAAATTTCAATTAATATGCTTTTAGAGGGTGGCCACCTCAACCAGAGGTTACCGGTTCACCCCGAGTAAACCACCTCAACTAGAGATTATTGGGTGATCTTGAGCGACTACGTTAACCAACAAGTTGTTTAGTAATCTCGACTGCATCACTTTGAACAAGAGGTAATTTTAGTAACCTCGAGAAGGTTGTCTCGACCAAAAGTTATTTAGTGACCTCGAGCATATGACCTCGACAAGAGGTAAGTCTAGTGACCTCTACCAAGTTACCTCGACCAAATAGGTTTTAAGGAGACATTTGATTAAGTCACTAAGAAGCAAAACTCACCAAACAAACCTTAATTATTTTCTCCAAAATATTAGCGAATAGATTCCTAATTGGCTGAAAGTAAGTGTTCTTCGTCTTCTTCATAATTTTAGGGGAGGAGTCTAACATTGGTGTTCAAGAGCTATAGTTAATAATATTGTCTAATCGTTAATTCATTACTAGTTTTTTGAGAAAATCATTAAATTTTTATGTGCTTAAAAGGACTTAATTATTCAACATTATAAAATTTATTGCCTATAAAGAAAATTATTTCAGTTATCGACTCACTTTTGAAGTAAAAGAAAATATTTCCTCGATAAGTTTACCTAAATCAAAATTTTATTATCGTGAAAGTGTTTTTGTGTTGTGCTACCTAAAAATTTCAACCAAACAACTAATTGTCTAATTCTTTATTAAAACATTTTTTTCCATTTTAATGCAATTTACAAATGAGTCTCTTAGATCGTCACCAAAATATTCATCTAATTACGTAAAGATGATTGAATGCTTAGTACACAAGGCAAATATGTGTCGAAAATAATAAGAAAACTATTGTTATACTAATTGGGATAAACTTCAACTTATTCCTCCAAACAAAAATATTTAATTTACCATCCAAAAGAATGAAAACCTAATTTACCATAATTTTATTTAGGACATGAGCATAAATGGGGAGTGCATTAAAGAATTTTTTTTTTCTTTATGTCAGTAATAAATGGGGATAAGTTGATGTTTTCGCTTTTTTTAAGAGTAAATTGAAGAGGGTAAATTTTAGCTTACCCATAAATTAATTTAGACAGCTTTAGTAACATAAGATTTTAATAAAAGACGAGGGTCAACTTTTTTTTTTCTCTTGAGGATGCAAATAGCCTCACCCTAAAAGAAAATATACTTAAAATTTACATATTACAAATTGTACTAACATTGCAAAATGATCATTGGATCATTATTAGTATTTCAATAGATTTCTTTGTAGATTGATTCAATAATATGTATATAACAAAACAAGAGAGTAGCAGATGCACACAAAAGAAAAGACAAAACATTACGTAATTATAATGCATTAATTCTTCTTTATTAAAACAGTCCGATTTCACTACAATTGATTATTATTGCAAAAGCACTCATATAAGATAAAAGAAATAATCGATTATCACAATCAATGGCATCCTCCTGGGGACAGGGTAGATATAGTCTACCGTAGCTTTATACTCTTCAATCAAACACTCTTTCCTTGTAAGCCCCGAACAATCAACAAGGTCCGTGATGCTGCAGGATTAATAGAAAATGAAGCATCCGGATGAGATCCTCGACTAGTACGACTTGAATAAGTGTGCTTTTAGTGGTTGCCACTAAAAGTAAAGCCAAGATGATGAAACCAAGACTCTTAGACATTTTTCTATTTCTCAAATGAATTGTAAACAACTTAATTGGAATTAAAAGAAAGATGTAACAATTAGAAAGTCATGAGCCGCTATTTATGTAAATGAATATTGAGAAATGAGTTACAATGACTTTAAAAAATTAAGAGATTCTATAAATGAGGATTAAATAAATTATGTTATGCTTTGTTTGCATTAAGTATTGATTTTAATATCTCGTTGCATTATGAAAGCAATTTCGACATACGTTTAATTATTTTGTTTAGTTTATTATTAGATTTTTTTCACTTTATATCAACCATCAAGCTATTTTTTCTAATAAATAAAGATGTTTATATGAGCCATGTCTTCCAATGAAATTAACCACATCCTATTTCAAGTAGGGCATTGACACAATATAATGCAATATATTTGCATGGATATACAAATAAACTTCTATACATTAATAATGTCGAAATCATATACATATTAATTTAAACAGATATTGATATTAATTACTCCAAGAATTAATTAAGAGATTACGTTTATAATTCTATGGTCACATCTATATTTCAAATTAATAACTTGCTACATAAACATAATTGTTATGATTGTTATTGAATAAAATATGACTGTTATAAATTTTTTTAATCTAAACACAGTTGGATATCATCTCTAATTTTACTTATTGCTTATTAAATTCTAAATTGCCAGAATTTTGAATTTTTTAAACTTTAATCCGTATTTAGCAAATTAATTTATTTTTATTTGATTAGGTCGGTAAAATACAATGAATTCTAGTTGATTAAATACACGGTATTGAATTGTATGTACATTCTAGAAATTAGTAGATTATTAATCTATTGATTAACTAATATCAATATCTCTTGAAATTAATAGATGTTGTCTGATTCTGGTATTATTAATTTATAGGGGTGTTACTGTACATCCATGCAAACGTCTAGCATTGTGTTACACCGATGACTTTCTTAAATTATAGGATGTGGTTAACTTCACTCTGGGACCTAGCTCACAGAAACATCTTTATGACAAGAATAGCTTGACGATTGATATAATGAGAAAAATTATCTAACAGTAAACTAAACAAAATAACAACACTAAAAAATGATAAAATTAGTTAATATAGGCTGAGATTATCTTCATAATGCAACAAGATATTAAAATTAATCGTTAACGCAAACAAACGTAGTGTAATTTATTTAAACCTCATTTATAGAATCCTATCAATTTGATTAAGGTCATTGTAGCTTATTTCTCAATATTTCTTCATATAACTAAATGCTCATGCCTCTTTTATGTTTAAACATCTCTTTTAATTCTAATTAAGATTTTTAGAATTCGCCAAGAAGTTGAAAAATGCCGGTCGCTTTAGTTTCATCATCTTAGCTTTCCTTGTACTGCAAACACTAAAAGCATGCTCACTCATGTGCTTCATTTTTGGTTGCTCAGTGCTAGAGGTGAAGAGTGCTTAATCGAGAAGTTTATAAAAGCTCTCAAGGACTATCTCAACCTCTACCCCGAGGAGGATGCAAATGACTTTGTTAATAAGTGATTTCTTTTATCTTGTATGAGTGTTTTTGCAAAAGAAGAAATTAATCCATTATAAGTAAGTGATATTATGTCATGTGTTTTTGTGTGTGTCTGTGATGTTGCTTTGTTGTATATGTGTCATTGAGTTAATCTATGAGAGAGAAATTTGTTAAAGTACTAATAATGATGATCAAGCAATCATAATTATTACATTAGTACCATATGTCATATTTAAATTTGAAGTCTATTTTCTTTAGACGAGGCTATTTGGATCCTATCTTATCGAAATCTTATATTACTAAACTATCCAATTTAGTTTAAGGTAAACTTTAATTTACACCCTAATGTTCTATTTACCCTCAAGAATGTGAAAAATCAACTTACCTCCATTTACAATTGAGAAAACAAAGAAAGAATTCATCAAGATGCGCCATTTATGCTCATCTTTAAACAAAATTAGCGAAATTGAGGTTTTCATGCATTTAGAGGATAAATTTCAATTAATATGCTTTTAGAGGGTGGCCACCTCAACCAGAGGTTACCGGTTCACCTCGAGTAAACCACCTCAACTAGAGATTATCGATCTCGAGCACTACGCTAACCAACAAGTTGTTTAGTAATCTCGACTGCATCACTTTGAACAAGAGGTAATTTTAGTAACCCCGAGAAGGTTGTCTCGACCAAAAAGTTATTTAGTGACCTCAGCATATGACCTCGATTAAGAGGTAAGTCTAGTGACCTCTAGCAAGTTACCTCGACCAAATAGGTTTTAAGGAGACATTTGATTAAGTCACTAAGCAAAACTCCAAACAAACCTTAATTATTTTCTCCAAAATATTAGCTAATAGATTCCTAATTGGCTGAAAGTAAGTGTTCTTCTTGGTCTTCTTCATAATTTTAGGGGAGGAGTCTAACATTGGTGTTCAAGAGCTATAGTTAATAATATTGTCTAATCGTTAATTCATTACTAGTTTTTTTGAGAAAAATCATTAAATTTTTTATGTGCTTAAAAGGACTTAATTATTCAACATTATAAAATTTATTGCCTATAACGAAAATTATTTCAGTTATCGACTCACTTTTGAAGTAAAAGAAAATATTTCCTTGATAAGTTTAAATCAAAATTCTTATTACTGTGAAAGTGTTTTTTGTGTTGTGCTACCTAAAAATTACAACCAAACAACTAATTGTCTAATTCTTTATTAAAAACATTTTTTTTCATTTTAATGCAATTTACAAATGAGTCTCTTAGATCGTCACCAAAATATTCATCTAATTACAGAAGATGATTGAATGCTTAGTACACAAGGCAAATATGTGTAAAATAATAAGAAAACTATTGTTATACTAATTGGGATAAACTTCAACTTATTCCCCTCCAAACAAAAATATTTAATTTACCATCCAAAAGAATGAAAACCTCAGTTTACCATAATTTTATTTAGAACATGAGCATAAATGGGGAGTGCATTAAAGAATTTTTTTTTCTTTATGTCAGTAATAAATGGGGATAAGTTGATGTTTTCTGCTTTTTTAAGAGTAAATCAAGAGGGTAAATTTAGCTTACCCATAAATTAATTTAGACAGTTTAGTAACATAAGATTTTAATAAAAGACGAGGGTCAACGCTTTTTTTTCTCTTGAGGATGCAAATAGCCTCACCCTAAAAGAAAATATACTTAAAATTTACATATTACAAATTGTACTAACATTGCAAAATGATCATTGGATCATTATTAGTATTTCAATAGATTTCTTTGTAGATTGATTCAATAATATGTATATAACAAAACAAGAGTAGCAGATGCACACAAAAGAAAAGACAAAACATTACGTAATTATAATGCATTAAATTCTTCTTTTATTAAAACATGTCCGATTTCACTAATTGATTATTATTGCAAAAGCACTCATATAAGATAAAAGAAATAATCGACATCACAATCAATGGCATCCTCCTCGGGGATGTGGGTAGATATAGTCTACCAGAGCTTTTATACTCTTCAATCAAACACTCTTTCCTTGTAAGCCCTGAACAATCAACAAGGTCCGTGATGCCGCAGGATTAATAGAAAATGAAGCATCCGGATGAGATCCTCGACTAGTACGACTTGAATAAGTGTGCTTTTAGTGGTTGCCACTAAAAGTAAAGCCAAGATGATGAAACCAAGACTTAGACATTTTTCTATTTCTCAAATGAATTGTAAACAACTTAATTGGAATTAAAAGAAAGATGTAACAATTAGAAAGTCATGAGCCGCTATTTATGTAAATGAATATTGAGAAATGAGTTACAATGACTTTAAAAATTAAGAGATTCTATAAATGAGGATTAAATAAATTATGCTTTGTTTGCATTAAGTATTGATTTTAATATCTCGCTATTATGAAAGCAATTTACATAATGCTTAATTATTTTGTTTAGTTTATTATTAGATTTTTTTCACTTTATATCAACCATCAAGCTATTTTTTTTTTAATAAATAAAGATGTTTATATGAGCCATGTCTTCCAATGAAATTAACCACATCCTATTTCAAGTAGGGCATTGACACAATATAATGCAATATATTTGCATGGATATA